>JAXCLQ010000009.1:14562905-14579086 GCA_035584115.1 Cedrela odorata | reverse complement strand
TTTTTTATAGAATTATTATGATTAATTTTATTTTATGTTGATGGACTTGATATTTAATGTGAAGGATGTGTTTTATTTTGAATTAATACTGAAAATTTATCATTTTAATTGGATAGGTTATAAGTTTAAATTTAATATTTCATAATAATACAAATGTTATAGAAAAGACAAAAAATTACAGATATTCGCACGGGTTTAATAAATATTAATTATTTATTAAAATAAATTAAAATGTCAAACTTGCTACGGGTTTAAGAATGATTTGATATTAAGTTTTCATAATGGATGCGAATTTAAAAGTATCCATCTCAATCGTAGTCCGTTACCATCCCTAATCAATATCGAGTGTGAGATCATGTTGAATACATGCTTTTAGGTTGTTAAAATAGTATTTTTCTAAAATTTTTAAATTTTTAATTTTTTGTACTAAAAACAACTTCCTTCTAATGAAAGAAAATGTCCAAGGTGTCATAAAATTTATAGAACTGAATTAAAGAAATTAATAATAATAACATCAATAGGCTAAAATTTAATTATGTTAATGATATATTTGAGATATAGGTGTGTAGATTTTTAGCTACTTTATAAAATAAAATAATTAAATATTAAATAATAGTACAAAAATCGAATGATTTTATTAACAATTAAATTTATCAAATATCTTTTAATTTTATTTTTAAAATTAGGTGAAAGCAACATACCTAATAATAGTTTGTTTTCATTTTGGGCGTACTATCATATGTGCTAATATATTTATAGGACTATCTCAAAGTAATGATTTTCTTAATTTTTTTATACACTAAAATTAGACATATATATATATATATAGATATTATAAGAAAATAAACTAAACCCCTTTCCAACTCATATAATATTTTTTCGATTTAAATTTTTTTTATTGGTAAGTTATTAATTGAAAATGAATTAAATGGCCCATATATATTGTGAATTTGGAAAGCAAGACACTTGTATTATTTGTATTATTTCATAAATGACACCATAATATATATATATATATATATAAATGATCAGCAGCTTAAAAAAATTATACAATTTTCAATTAATTCTTAACCATTAAATTAAAAATCTATTAAAAGTTAATACTAAATAAAATAAATATTTACAATACTAATGAACTTAATTAATATAATATTTATTTTATTTATTTTTAATAAATTATTAATTTGATAATTAAAAATTAATGTAAAAATTTGTAAAATATGAAAGAGTTATTAATCCTACCCATATATATATATATATATCGATACTATCCATGGCCCATTTATTTTTGATTTAGTAAATCTATATAACTAATTAATTGATTAATTTACCTCCATCTCCATTTCCCATAAATTGAAATGACAGTGCAAATGCAGCCAAATTAATTAATATGACAGCCGAGGTCCAGTTAATGCCAGCTTTATATACATTGTACGTGCTTCATTCTCACAAGTTTCCCATATATTTATTGTAAAAAGTAGAAAAATGCCACATATAGTGTGCTTATTGATTGTGAGTAAAATGTTTCCACTTTGCTTTAAAAAAATATATAATAATTTGTATATAAACTTTTAAACTGCTTTATACACATGACGATATTATTCTTTTTCAATTTCAAAATTTAGAATAATTAAGAATCCTAATCCTAATATTGAGGATGATTGGTTGTATGTTTAATTCTAAAGGAAAGTGTAGACAATTCCTTCATCCAATCCAGCCTGTCAAAATTCTATATATTGCGCGCGCACATATATATTAGGAATCCTAATCCTAATATTGAGGATAATTGGTTGTATATTTAATTCTAAAGGAAAGTGTAGATAATTCCTTCGTCCAATCCAGCCTGTCAAAATTCTTATATATTGCGCGCGCATATATATATATATATATATAATTATAAAGCTGCGGCATTTGATTAGTCCACAGTTTTTTGCCTTCTTGTTATCAGTTACAACGAAAATCTCTCTCAAACCATTCATTCCTTTCGATTCAGATCGAAATCAAAGTGGCAATGGAGAGACAAGGCGGCGGCGATGATCAAGAAGAGAGGCAGATTCATTCAGAGGAACAACCGAAAAACGTCGACGTAGAAGATAACAACAATAACAAAATAGTTATGACAGAAGATGGGTTTAAGAGCATTCCTGTTCCGTCGTGGAAGAGGCAAATAACGATTAGGGCAATGGTAACAAGCGCTGTTTTGAGCGTAGTGTTTAACTTCATAGTGTGCAAGCTTAATCTGACGACTGGTGTGATTCCTTCCCTGAACGTAGCAGCTGGTTTGCTAGGTTTTGCTCTTGTGAAATCATGGACAACTCTTCTTGAAAAGTTTGGTATGTTGCGACAGCCTTTCACAAGGCAGGAGAATACTGTGATTCAGACTTGCATCGTTGCTTCCTCCGGAATTGCCTTCAGCAGTCAGTACTCAGTTTTCTTTCTGGGATTTTCTTTTGCTTTGTTTCTGTTTTGAAAATGAGCATAATATGTAATTCTTGTAGGTGGCACTGCGAGTTACTTATTGGGAATGAGTCCTAGGATAGCAGCACAGGCAGATGGAGGAAACACACCAGAAAATGTTAAGAATCTCTCTATTGGCTGGATGATTGGATTTCTATTCGTTGTCAGCTTTGTGGGATTGTTCAGCATCGTCCCCCTGAGAAAGGTATAATAATCAAGCAACATCTATATATGATATGCATGCATATATGTTTGAAAATCATCAAATTGTGTATGAACTGTTTTGTAATTAACTGGCTGGAAATCATCAAATTATTGTTGTCCGTAGATGATGATATTGAAGTACAAGTTGACGTATCCAAGTGGAACAGCAACTGCATATCTTATCAATAGTTTCCACACCCCTAAAGGAGCCAAGCTAGCCAAGTAATATTAATAATAATATATGCATTAATTATTTCTTGTGTGATTTTATATATTGAGTTATATTTATGTAGTGTTAATATACAAGTATTGAAATTTAATTTGGACAGGAAACAAGTTGGTATGCTGTTCAAAAGCTTTGGGTTCAGCTTTGTGTGGGCACTTTTCCAGTGGTTTTTCACCGGGGGTGATGATTGCGGATTCACTAGCTTCCCCACTTTTGGTCTACAAGCCTTTAAACAAAAGTAAATTAATTAATTCTTTCTCCAGTACTATGCATGTTCTTATCAATTTGATGCTTGCTAAAATCATGTTTAGTTTGGACTTCTAGATGTTCTTTTGATATTCTCAGCATGTTTTAGGATTGAGTAATTAAAAAATTAGTAGATTTTAAGTATGAGTACGTAATTAACTGCTTAATAAACAATAATTTTAAATAAAAGTGAATCAATTGTCAAATGTTTCAACTATTATATTTTTAAAATTACGTAGAATACCTTCAATTTAGTAGCAGGTTAAAACTATTTATGCAATAACGTTCTAACTTTAAATCTTATTTAATTTAACATTGTGAGGCCAATGGTCAGTGATAATTTTTGTTTCCCTAAAAGAGAAAAGCTAAGATTAAATTATATTTTAATTTGGATATAAAAACTTTCATATGTAGGTTTGTACATGATTGTAGCAACTAGCAATTCAATGCTAAATTATTATATGATCATGATGTATATATAAATTAATATAAACTAAAACTACTGTAATCTTTGATCATACAACAAAGAACATACATATGAAGTTGGCAATTAATTTCTTGTTTTATGCTGAGGAATGAATATTTGATATATAATATAGTGAGTGAATATATTTTGTGACAGGTTCTTTTTCGATTTCTCATCAACATATGTTGGTGTTGGAATGATTTGCCCATACATGGTTAATATATCTTTGCTTATCGGAGCTATCATGTCTTGGGGAGCCATGTGGCCCATAATCTCAACCAAGAAAGGTATTTGGTTTAACGCTGAGCTACCCGACAGCAATCTTCATGGCATGAATGGTTATAGGGTACGTTCTTAATTACACAATGGACACTCAATTCACTGCAAATCCTTCTATCAATACGTATATATTATTGAAGAATATTTATGAATTTCAGGTTTTTATAGCAATTGCTATGATGCTTGGCGACGGTCTTTATCATGTCATCTACATGATTATCAATACTTCACGTAGTCTTGCCCAGCAACACAATTCAAAGAAGAGAGGCCCCTCCTCGTCTTCTGCCATTGCCGACGAGAACATCGCTACTCAAATAACAAACTTTGATGATCAAAGACGTATCGAATTTTTCTTAAAAGATCAGATCCCAAATTGGGTAGCTTTCTCTGGCTACATTGCCCTCGCTCTCCTTGCCACCATTGTTGTACCCTTCATCTTCCATCAACTGAAATGGTACCACATCCTCGTCGCCTTCGCATTTGCCCCGGTTCTGGCCTTCTGCAATGCATACGGATGTGGCCTAACAGATTGGTCTCTTGCTTCCAATTATGGCAAACTGGCCATTATCATTTTCAGCTCTTGGGTTGGCCTGGAAAACGGAGGAATCATTGCCGGGCTTGCTTCTTGTGGAGTGATGATGAGCACAGTTTCTACAGCATCCGATCTCATGCAAGATTTCAAAACAGGATATCTGACTCTTTCATCTCCAAGATCAATGTTCTTTAGCCAAGTTCTCGGCACTTTTATGGGCTGTGTTTTATCACCTTTGGTCTTCTGGTTCTTCTACAATGCTTATCCAATAGGTGATCCAAAGGGCACGTATCCAGCTCCGTATGGCTTACTTTACCGCGGTATTGCTCTTCTTGGAGTTGAAGGTGTCGATTCTCTCCCTAAGCATTGCCTCACACTTTCCATTGCATTTTTCATTGCCGCCATTTTTTTAAACATAGTACGAGAAGTGTTGCAGCATACAGATACCAAGTTCAAGAGTTACAGGTTCATTCCGAGCCCAATGTGCATGGCAATTCCATTCTATCTTGGTGGTTATTTCGCAATTGACATGTGTGTTGGGAGCTTGATTCTTTTCATTTGGCAACTCAAGAACAAGAGAAAGGCCACTGATTTTGCGCCGGCCGTCGCTTCCGGCCTTATCTGCGGTGACTCTTTGTGGAGTGTACCGGCTGCTATACTCTCTCTTGCCAACATTAATGCTCCAATTTGCATGAAGTTCCTTTCCGCGGTTGCCAATAATAAGGTTGATGCCTTTTTGTCAGCAAATTAGTTTTGATGGTAATTAATTAATTAGCTTAATTAATTTCAGGTGTTGTGGTTTTAAGTATGTATTATAGGATTGAATATGTTTTGTAGATATAGTAGTCAATTCTACTCATCATCGTATTTTTCTTTCTTCGTTTCGGCTTTCTCTTTTAAATAAGTTGGTTTTGTTAAAAAAGATGTTTTCTTGTCGTATCTCTCCTTATATAATAATTAATTTAAGCTCCTAAAAAAAAAAAGAATAATTTCATTTGTATCTTCTTGTGATTTGTTATTGTGGTAGCAATCCGACAGTTGCTCTTCTTTGCCTAATTGTTGTTTTCCATTGGTCAATATAAGTATATTTTGTTCGAATAATTATAACTTAAATGTTGAGATAATTTTAACCTTAAAAAGTAATCATATTCTTAAAAAAAAAAATTGCTCTTTAGAAAAAGGCAATTTCTAAAATCATACACTATACTCAAAGAAAATTTTTAAAAATACTCTCAGGCTATTGGTTTGAAGAATATATACACATATAATAATAATAAATAAATAAAATGGAATAAATTTTATTATTTAATGGCAATATAAAATTATCAATAAAAAAAATAATTATTTTTTATTTGAATAAAAATACTTTTTACTTTTAATTAACAATATAAAAATTTTAATTATTTCATATTTTTAGTTTTAAACACATTTAACTTATTTATTTTTAAATATAAATTATATTCAAATAATTATAAATATATTTAATATAATTATTAAAAATATCAAATATATTTTATTATATATCCAAAAATTTATTGGAGCAATAGTTGGGCTATTACTATTAAAATGAGTGACCAATGTTTATACTAAAAGTATGTTAAATGTTAATTTGTACGAATAATGAATCATCAATTGCTAAACTAGTGTTAAGCGTCGCGGAATTAGTGACAGTTACAAAAGTACTATTGTCTAAAGGGGTTATGATGCACATCACCATTCATTTGATTTTCTTTTAGTGTAAGCAAACATTTAACAAATATATTATATACAATATCAAATATTAATTAACAAAATAAATAGTATTAACATTCATTAAAAGGTTGATTAACATTGAAATTTTTTATGATTAACTTAATGTGGTACTTTATTGATGAATTATTATTGAAAATTAATTAACAATAAGTATAATTACAATAACACGGGTATAAATTGATTCAATTGATAAATAATCTTAAGGTAGTACTTGCATTCAAACTTTGCTTACATCGAATAGAGAAGATGTTTTATTTTATTGTAATATTATTTTAAGAAAAAACGCTTAAAATAATAGTACTAAAATTTATTAAAAAATATTATTTTTATATAATGAGAATAATAACAACAAACCTATAATAACAGTTATAAGAAGATGGTGAAAAATTATAAAATAAAGTAATTATTATCCTTATATTTATAAATTTAAATTTAGATCTAAATAATATTGTTAAAGTTTTTTTGGTATAATCAAACAAGATGATAAATTATTTGCACAACGAAATAAAGAAATCATTATTCCTTTGATGATTCCTTTTCATTTCTTTCTTTATTATTTTTTACCATACAAACTCTTAAACAAAATTTAGAGGTGGAGAAATTCGAGTTTGGTTTTATTTTTTAGAAAATCAGATAAAGAATCAATCAAGTTGTAAAATTTTGGACCAATAAAATATAAAATTATTGTTCGAATTGAATTGATGATTTGTTCAGTTCAATTTAATTTTAATTTTACAAAAAACAAACAATCAAAATATACATAAAATACATAAAGAAACACAAATATAATCGAATTGAATCAATTAAATTTTAAAATTAAATCGAATAAAAAAATTAAAATAAATTGATCGATTATTTGGTTTGGTTTAGTTTGATTATTTTTCTCTCCTATCAAAACTACTCCAACTCCATTCGTATTATACATTCTACTTGACTTTCTCTCCCATAAATTATGAGGAATTTGAAGTAGATAGAACTTAAAACTAGACAAATTTTGAAAAAGTGATGTTATACTCAATATTTCCACAAACATGACAAATTAGTAAGGGAAATTTTAAAATACTCTTAAAATAAAAATACTTTAAATCTATTTGTACTTACATCTATTGCCCGTATGTTTTACCTGTGTCTTTTAACCTAACATTTTTATATAAATCATTTTCTCCAACTCTAACCTTATACCATTTGTGCCCTCTCTTTTGTCTAATGTCCAATTGCCACTCCTTGTTGTCAACTGCCCAAGTTGGTGGTTTACAATCATTCTTTAATAAATAAAAAAATATTAAATAGTTACCGAAGATAATGCAAAGCTTGTATATCCAAATTTGAAGCAATTTGGTTAGCTTACATAATTACTTCAAAAAACCTTACTATTTAATCTCTTTTTGGTGTATATAATTTTGGTGTATATAATTGTGAAATTTTAGAAAAATTTCTTTACAAATTAAAAATTTTTAATTTTTAATTTTTAATTTTAGGTTACTATAAATGATGGAATCTAAGATGGTTCATAAATTGATTAAGTTGTTCAAGATCCGTTGCATATTCTTGATAGGCCTATTACAAGGTCACGTGCAAAGAAAATCAAAGAGGCAATAAAACTATACATGGACGACAAACAAAGGACTCCACATCATGGAAAATAAGATTACGAGATGAAGAACCAGTTTTAATACATGTTCTACATTTCATTGAAGCCCAAGTGTTGCACGAGTATAAAATTGCCACAAATATGACTTGCGTAAATGGTTTACCCTTCAAGCCATGTCCAATATTCTTGGTAATGTTGAGAATGTTCAGAAGCTTTCAAACCATCCAGCATTTGACCTGCATAATCTAAAAAAGGTAAGTGTGTATGTCCATGCATGCAGTTGTAAATGCGTCTAGTGTTAAAAGATATCTGCTAGAAGAAAGTATTCTATATTATCTGAGTGTTTTCAAAATAGAAAATGATAATGATTCGTTTGCATAATGGTTAACAGCAACGTAAGCATAAACAAAAAAGAAAATAAAAAAAATAAAGCTTCAAGTAGCTAAAAAAGCAAAACAAAATATTTACAAAGAAAAACAAAGCTTAAGTCTTCAATCATGTCTTTGTAATGGCTTCTGCGTCATATACTCTCTCATCATAGGATTTTACAGTTCTCCTGTGAATTTTCCATGCAAAGAATGGTTCAAGCTACTAGTTCTTGGAAGGAATTGTGGTCAATTAGACGATTTAAATCCTTAGGTTTGTTTAAAATATACGTCTCTTGAATCTTAGTGTTCTTTCTCATCACTTTGTGGATTTTTCTCTTAACTTATTTGTATCAATCTTTCATGGGTGGCTTCCCGAATGGTGTCAGCCTTCTCAAGATGGAGACGCTTTGATGAAATTCAACAAAGCCTTAGGAAGGTAACAAATAATCTGGTGCCTTTGCTAGTCATTAATAATCTTAAGAATTTTGTGAATACACCATTCTGAAAAGAACATTTTTAGATATCTAATTAACTTATGGGATTAAAGTCGACAAATTGACTGATTCTTATGATAAAATTCTCTTGTTCTGTTGTATGCTAATGCTACTAGCATTGAAATATAATAACAAATGGCACGATGTTCTGCAAGCACAACTAAGGATGATTATGTCTACCAATGAACTCTCGAAGAATGTGTTTGAGATTGCCTCAAAACTCTTAGCTGCTTAAATGTCTTAAAAAAGAACTGTTGCCTACCTTTTGTCACGCCTCAGACTTTTTTCCAAGCCCATATGCCAAATTTGCCCAACACAGATATCATATCCTTCTAGATGCTTCTAGAAGATCTTGCATTAATTAGAAGATATTATATATATATATATATATATATCATTATATCTCAATAATTATGGGGAGATTATGGGATTAATGAGAGAATCAAATATGTAAGATAAAATCCTCTAATTTTAGGGATTACATTTAAACCTTTTATTCTAGGCCGTCAGATGAGATTTTAAGGGTTTAATCTCGGTCATTCATTGTACATATGTTTAAGTATAAATAGAGAAAGCCTCACTTGGCCAAAACATCTAAGCATTTTTATGCAAAACACTCTCTAAGCTCTTGTGTTCTCTCTTCATCTCTTTCTTTGTGTTTTTTAGTTTTTGGAGTTTGTGTAAAGTAAGGCTAATTTACCGACAATTGTTCCAAATTGTACGTTTAAGGCCACACAGAGAAATTAGTCCGTGATAGTTGGTATCAGAGCGAAGGTTTCGAAAAAAGAAGAAAATATTACCATGGCACAAAGTGATGAGAAACGTGGTAGAGAGTCCAATCCTATTAATGGGAAGTGGACTAGAGCACAAAGCAAGTCTTGAGATGCTATCAATGAACTCGACACCACTGTGAGGAAGGTGACAAAAGGGTTGGCCAACACAAGGGATCGACTAGATAATCTTGAACAAATAGTAGAGAACCTTAAGAGCGGGTTGGCATCTCAAGGTAAAGAGCTGCAGGAGCTCATCCCTTATTCCACCCATTCCATCGAGGAGAAATAACATCAAGGGTTGAAAACTTTCGAAGCCAAAATTTTGGGGATTTTAGAGACTATGTAGTAATAGATGAATATGTTGCACAACAGCTTAGAGGATACAAAAGGTGACATTAGCCTTTGTAAACGAGCGGTAGCCATCGGGGTTGGCTCCACTCATAGGGTTGTTTATACGCAAGAGTTGAAGCTCCCAAACCCAAAACATATAGGGGAAAGCGAAATGCTAAGGAGCTAGATGACTACTTTTGGCAAATAAAGCAATATTTTGAGACAATTGGGTTACGGAATGAATAGGACAAGGTAAACACCACAACCCTATATCTTTCCGATCATGCACTTTTTTGGTGGCATAAGAAGTATGCAAAAATTCAAAAGGGATTATGCACCATCGACACTTAGGACACACTATAATAAGAGCTCAAATGCCAATTCTAATATAGAAAATATCTCGTATGATGCCTATAAGAGGATAAAAGAGCTAAAACAAAGTAAGTCCATTGCAAAGTATGTCAAGAAGTTTACCGGACTCATGCTTCAAGTTTCAAACATGAGCGACGATGACTTACTCTTTAATTTCTATGAGGGGTTGCAACCATAGGTCTTTTCTAAGATCAAATGGCGGGACGTCAAGGACATCGCCACTGTTCTAACTATAGTCGAGATGATAGTTGATTTTCACAAGAGAGATGCAGGAAAGTTGAAGAACCAACAAAAGCCCAACAATGGTGGGGGAGCGTGAGATTCTCATCCTTAACAAAACAAGGATGGGAAAAGCAAGTCACCGAAGGGTAAAGAGCAATGGCATGATTGGAAAAAAGGGAACAAGCTAAGGTCAAATTGCTTTCTTTGCTACGGAGACCATTAAGCTAGGACTATTTGTAAAAGAAGAGGTGATGATAGAGCAAACAAGCATGAGAAGCTAGTAGCAACTCAATGCTCTCAATGCTGTACCGGTGCCTAACACTCTGCACAACAAGACTGTCATGCATGTCAAGGCGTGCATCAATGGTAAGAATACTTATGCTTTATTGGACACCGAAGCTTTGCATAACTTTATCAAGAATGTAGAGGTAAAACGCTTAGGTCATTAGGTGAAAAAAGGGAATGGTTCCCTCAAAACAGTAATGCGAAAGCCAAACCCCTCGATGGTATAGATCGAGGTGTAGAGTTACACTTGGAAAATTAGCACCGTAAGGTGAACTTTTTAGTAGCACTGCTCGATGAATTTAATGCAGTGCTAAAATGGATTTTCTACTACAATTTAATGTCATACTGATACTGCAATAAAACTCGATTTGCATATTGAAATGAGGTCATTGCGTGGTGCTTGCAATAGTAAAACTTACTGCTAACACTACTCTTCTCTCAACTACCAAGTCTGTATAGCTTCTAGCGGCGAATCTAAGACAACATGAGTGACGCGATATAATGTGTACGAGTTCTTGGTCATGTCGTTTGGCCTCACCAATGCCTTGTCCACCTTTTACACATTAATGAACCCGATTTTCCACCCATTTCTGGACTAGTTTGTAGTCATGTACTTGGATGACATTGTGGTGTACAGCAACACTCGAGAAACATGCTGTGTATTTGCTGGTAGTTTTTCAAATGTTACGAGCAAATGAGTTGTACGTGAACTAGAAGAAGTGTTCATTTGTCCAGTGAGAAGTTGAATTTTTTGGGCACAAAATCAAGGTAGAGATGTTTCTCATGGCTAAATCCAAGATTTTGGCATTAGTAGATTAGGATTCGCCCACGAAAGTCATGGAGTTGAGGTCCTTCCTTGGGTTGATCAACTACTATTAGAAGCTCATCATGGATTATTTGAGAATAGCCACACTCTTTACTGACTTGTTGAAGAAGTCTAGATCATGGAAATAGTTCGAGGAGTGCTAACATGCTTTCGATAGCTTAAAGAGTGCAGTGTTGGAGAAGTCAGTACTTGCGCTACCAAACTATGCATTACCGTTCGAAGCATAAACGGATGCATCGAATTTTGCCATTGGAAGTGTTCTTATGCACCAATGACATCCTATAACATTTGAGAGTAGAAAGCTTAATGACACGAAGCGACGCTAGCCTATGCAAAGAAGAAAATGATGAAGATCATTCATGCACTACATACTTGGCGACACTACTTGCTCCGATCAAAATTTATGGTGTGAACGGATAATATAACCACAAGTTACTTTCACAATCAGAAGAAACTCAGCCCAAAACAAGAAAGGTGGCAAGATTTTTTGGCGGAGTTTGATTTTGATTTGGAGTACAAACCAGGCAAGACTAATGTGATGGCGGATGCTCTAAGTCGGATGGCTGTGTTTACGGCTGTTAGCAAGCTTCAAGGGGAGATTTTCAGCCTCATTATAGAAGGTATGCAACATAATCCGTTTGGTAAGCATCTCTTTGAGTTGGCACAAGCTAGGAAGACCAAACGGTTTTGGGTAGAATATGGATTTCTCTACACCAAGGGATAACGAGTTTATGTGCTAAAGTCGGGGAACTTGCAGCGAAATCTCATCAGGATTGCCATGAAACTAAGTGGGTCGATCATCTAACTCAAAAACGGACAAAGGCATTACTTGAAGCGACATAATATTGATTCTAAATGAGGGACGATGTGGAGTAATTTGGGCGAACTTGTCTTGTGTGTTAACAAGATAAGAGTGAACATTAGAGTCAGGTAGCCTTGTTAGAGCCATTACCTATTCCAAAGAGACCATGGAAGGGCATCTCTATGGATTTTATAATTGCATTGTTGAAATTTGACGGGATAGGAATGATCATTGTAGTGGTTAATCGGTTCTTAAAATATGCGACGTTCATTCCCGCACTAAAGGATTATTCCTTGGAGAAGATCGTAAGACTTTTCTTTAAGCATGTGGTCAAGTATTAGAGCTTACCAAGGTTCATTATCAGTGACCATGACTCTCATTTTATTCGAAGATTTTGAACTAAATTGTTCAAGCTCATGGGCTCAACGCTACACTTCTCAACAAGCTACACCCTCAAACCGATGGACAAACCAAACTAGTGAACACTTTGTTGGAGCTATACTTGTGGCACTTCGTGAACGCCATAGAGCATGATTGAGTTGTTCTTCTACAATATACAATGGAGTGAGTCCACCAATCGCATAAGCATACCTCAACAAAGTGACAAAGTGGATAAAAAAGTGGGCTGACTAAAAGCAGCAACAAGTGGAGTTCAACGTTGAGGACTTGGTGTTGATGAAGATTCTGCCCCAACAACATAAATCTACATGTCCGCTACATAAGGAGTTGGTTTGGAAGCACGAAGGTTTATTTCCCATTGCCAAGCGGGTAGAAATGTGTCATACAAGGTAAAATTACTCTTAAGGCTTAGACTACATCTAATTTTTCATGCAAGTCATCTAAAGCCTTATTATAGAAATGAAGATTACCGTAAATGCAGCAAACCAAAGCGGCAATGTTTGGGCATCAAGACAACTTTTAACAAAAAAAACGAAGATCATCCTTGATGACCAGATCGTTCAAAGATCCAGTTATCCACCAAGTCGTGAATATTTCGTCAAATGAAAGGACTTGCTCGATAATGAAACAAGTTGGGAACTTGAGACCACCTTGTGGCAGTTTGAAGACAAGGCCCGACTATCAATAGTGATACGATGAGGACATCGCTTGATTAAGTGGAGGGGTATTTAACGTCTCAGGGCTTTTTCCAAGCACATGGGCTAGATTTACCCAACATATAGGTCATATCCTTTTAAATGCTTCTAGAAGATCTTGCATTAATTAAATAATATTGTATATATGTCATATATCTTAATAATTATAGGGAGATTCATTATAAGATAAAATCTCTTGATTTTAGAGATTACATTTAAACATCTCATTGTGAAGTGTCAGATAAGATTCTAGGTGTTTAATCTCGGTCATTCATTGAACATATATTTAAGTATGAATAGAAAAAGTCTCACTTGGCCAAAGCATCTAAACATTTTTATGTAAAACACAGTCTAAGCTTTTGTCTTTTCTCTTTATATATTTTTTTTGTGTTTTTCAGTTTTCAGAATTTGTGGGAAGTAAGATTGACTTGGCGATAATTGTTTTAAATTATACGTTTAAGGCGGTTCGAAGAAATCGGTCTATAACACTTTGCAAGTTTGACATGAAAAATAAATTTTATTATCCCACGTAATATGTGATAACAATAGCTGCGTTTTGCTTCACTCCCTCTACAATTATATTCTTGTTTCTGAGTTGACGTAATCTAAGTCATGATTTTTCCTTTTTTACCTGAATCGTGGATGGGAAAACACCGTATTTCTTCCAACTTGCCTCATTAATTGCATATTGATGGTGATAATATTTGGGTCTTCGAAATTTGATAAAATTATAAATAAGAAAATAGTTTGTAATCTTTTTCTACGTGGGTTCTTTTGTCAGATTTAAAAATTTTGTTAATAAAATTTATGGTTCAAAATTTGTTTAGAGATTTATTTGTTTCAAGGTTTTTGAAAATTTTATGAATTTTAATGGAATTTGACTGCATGGACCTCTGTGAAAGAAGAATACAAACTATTATTTTAATTTTGAATTTGCTAAGATTTAAGTACTCTTGTATGAGATTAACTTTAATAATTTCGGAATGCACTGGTATGCATGTACTTGAAAAGACACTCCACAAAAATTGACCAGAGTTGTCGAGATTCACAACAATTTGTCTAGATTTTCAAACAAAAGAAACAGTAAGGATATTTTGGTCTAAATCATTATTATTATTTTTTAATCAAAATTAATTAAAGAATTTTACGTGTGCTAAACACAATTTTGGTTCAAAATTGTTAAAAATAAAAATAAAAAAACCATTAGATGTGGTGAATTCTAAAACCAGTATTTCTAATCTTTGAATTTTAATTTTAAATTACAGCCTTCAATTTTTTTTTTTTTTTTGGCTTCTCTAATTTTAGTTTTGTATTTTTTTTCTTCAAACAAGTTTAATTTGTACTGAAATTAGCTGAGAATTATAATTTAATTTACTTGGATTAGATTTTTGAATTTAAGTTCGACCTGGTTGATCTTTTTTCCTATATTTAAATAATCACTTGCGCAATTTAAATTTTCGCATCAGTGATGTTAGACTTGATAATGGTTACCTTGAAAAATCCTGAAAATTTTCTCCTCAAACTCAAACCAAGATGCGCATCCAAACTCAAGAACTCTCAACACAAAACTTTCTCCATCCATTCCTTTCAATGATTTTCAGCAGTATAAGAAATGAATGACCTATAAATAAAGAAACAAGAGTTCCTAGAACACTCCCATTTTTATGAACATCTCCGTATTAGTAATAGTTGATTACTACTTCATACCAGAAACTTTTTTGTCCTAACTATTATCGATACCATTCACTCTTAGATAATAAAATTTCAAATCAGATAATATCCATAACAGTACATATGTACAATACAGGTGTGCAGAACAAGTTGAATCCAACAAATTATGGCTTCGTTTAGGATTAAGACAATTATGTATTTTAACCTCACAGCTACTGTGGGATAAAAACACTAGGTGTCAAATATTTAAGACAATCATGTGAATTCTAACCTCTCCTCTATTAAGTAGTTCGCTGTTAAGAGGAACTACAAAACTCTTTATCATGCTAAATAAATAAATGATGGAGCATGCAAGGGATCAAACAATCAATTTGATTGCGGCCAATCTAAATGCCTCGTACCTATATTGTCGTCATCAGCTTCAGCTGTAGTCCAAGCTCCTTCAGCAATCTCATTAAACAATTGATCCCAACCCCACCTTGAATACCCCAGAAAGAACCAATAGTCCATGATAGAATGATTGTGATTGCAATTGCGGTTGCTCGACTTGAGTTCTTCAATCTCATTAATTGTGGCTGATTGATCAAGAAAGTAAGCACCAGGTATGATTTCTGGGTATTGATTTTTAGCAACTCTTCGAGCTAAACTAACAAGAGGCTTTCCGTGTTTTATGAGTGGGCCGCCAAATGACAAAGGAGCCTCTTTTAGGAACTCTAGTTCTTTATCCAGTTCTTGCAGAGAGTCCCATCTAATATGCTTGTTGATAATCAGACCTTGAAATTCACTATCTCTATCTGCCTTCACAATGAGAATTTTTGAATTATCAAATGGATGTACCTTGAGAAGCTTATCAGTAGCCACAAGGACAGAACCGACCACCACACTATGGGCTATTTTATTCGAGACTTTTGTTGTGTGAGATTTTATCCAAGTATCTTTCTCTGCTGCTTTTGGTGTCACGCTCTTTAATATGACTGCATGGAAAGTTTCCTTTGAGACAAGAGCTTCCTTGTGGCCAGTAGTTGGCGAGAAATCCTCAAATAAATTTTGATGCCTGACTCCTTTTCCAGCTAAAGTCTTTAGAATTCCTAACCAAACCAGAAAACTTGAATAATTAATAAAAACTACTCAAAACCAACACTTAGTTCAAGCACCAAACAGAAGCATTCAAAATAATAATAATAATAATAA
>JAXCLQ010000009.1:14509917-14536407 GCA_035584115.1 Cedrela odorata | reverse complement strand
TGATAGTTGGGGTAAAAAAATTTGATTGTTTAAATGCACCACTAACAACAAACTAAATGATGACCAAGAATAGGTCAAAAATCCATCAAGAACAAAGAAAATTTTAAATCTTATCATTTTCAAAATTGAATAACACACGAAGGAAATATCCAGAAAATAAAAAGGGAAAAATAACGGGAAGCAGGATTAGGAAAGATGACACCCTTACCCACCCAAATTCTTGACCTTATAGATACCAGTATTTGCCCAGTTCCTTGATCAGATTTAAGTGATTGAAAGAAGCCTCTTTTCAGTGGCAAGGATAGAGTCAATCAATGATCTTATCCAATAAGCCGTAGCAACTTATATGGAAACATTAAGTTCACCCAACTTGACCTCATTACTACAGACTGAATGACAACGTATTATGTGCAAGTTCAACATTAAATTGAATGGAGAAAGGGAAAGAGAAAAGAAAACAAAAGCATACACAAATATTGTTTACCTTAATTAGCTTGAGCAGATTAAGACGAGCAATAGCATCCTGGTGATCCAGCCGTGCGATAAGCAATGGTGTCAAACCATTTACCGCTAATGTTGTATTTATTCGGGATGATTTCCTGCAAGCCAGAAGAAACATATTGGAGAGAATTTAACATGAACTAAAAAGAGATTGCTATTCTGCAGCATGTAACTTTTTCCAAAACAATAGGGTTTGGAGAAGATGGGAGGAGGGAAGGGGGTGGGCATGTTGTTTAGAAGGGAAGACGGTGGGGAGAGATAATAACACAGCTTTATGGAAAAAAAAAAAAATAGGAGCTTCTTCAGATAACTTGAAAAGCTACAACTTTTAAATTAAAGTACATCCAAGGTTTCCCAACATTATTATACCACCCATCACATGCATATTAACACGTCTGATAAGGAAATCAGTAAATTGAAGTATTGGCTATTGACGCAACAATAATCAAACAATATGCAGGCATCCGATCCTATCTGAACATTACATGGGCCAAAAGTTATGATGTTTTTACAGAAAAGTGAAAAGCACAATAGACAGTAATAGCCAACGAATTCAATTTTCAGATATTGGCATCTCCTGCACTGTCATCTTCAAATATCAATAAATATATTAATACCTGCAATTAATAATACCTATCACAGAAATCAATTACATGGGCCACATACGTTATAATTTTCAAGAACGGCTCCAATATGTGCACGAAATGTGGTTCCAGACAGCTTTGAAAAAACTTCACCAACTTTTGAACTGCATCTTTTTTCAGCAATGCTTGTTCCACCTTGCGGTTGTCATTATCATGAGCCAAGCAAACAGCAATTGAATCCAATGCTGTCACAGACCAAACCTCATCCTCAAGAAGGTTCAAGTACACATCCAACCCACCATGGGCCCTTAATTGTTCCCTAGAATTGCGAGATGCATGAGCCATATCACACAGTAGAGGCAATGCATATTGTTTCAAGGGAGAATCTGACATGATGAAGAGCATTAAATGTGGAATGATTCCATTTTCAGCAGCTTGTTCTTGTCTCCTCTTATTAATCTTGCACAGATTGAATAATGCATGAAGCACCTACAACAAAACAAAAAAGAAAAAAATAATAATAATGGACAGTCAGAACTGGGACAGGGGCAATGGTTAAAAGTCACCGAAAAGACATCATAATATTCACATTGATCAATAACTTAATTTGCAGGCAATATTTATATAAGAGAAACATAGAGGAAAGAAGACAAGTTGGTACTACTTATGCTATTATCTAGAGAAATATACGACCTGTGAAGCTTAAGTGTCAACTGCGTAGCTGCTGTCCTCAGTTCCATAGCAGGCTTACTCTGAGCAACTAACAAACGAAATTTTGGGTGCTCCAGAACTATGCTCCCTCTGCTTTTTTACTTAATTTTTATTTTGTTATCTTTCTTTCTCAGGTGGCAGAGGAAAAAAAAAATGCTTAACCAGTTGTATGTTTAACAACCAAACAAAATTATCATATACCGGTTATTAAACAAAATTACCATAAACCAAACCTACAAAATGTTACAGATTCAAATGGATAATTTGCATCATCAAATGGTGCAGATTCAAACGGAGATATGTTAGGAATGCCAACCTCGCTATATATCAGATATATAAGAGGCCCATCTTTGAGGTCGAGATTTGGGATTAAATACTTGATCGCATCTGCCCGCTGAAGATTCTCTAAGCAGTTTGGATCAGTTGACAAATGATTAATACACTTCAATATCTAAAAAGAAAAATAAGCAGTGTTATTAACAAGGCATAGGATGAATTAGAAGATATGAAAAGTAAAGATAAAATAAATTTTCTTTAGTACCTTCAAAAGAATAGGGGGTTCTATTCGATTAAACATCTGGAAAAGACGGCTAAGCAAGCTTTGGCTACACATGTAGGATTTAACAGTTGTGTCAGCTTGAGCAAACTCAAGCAGCAAGTCTGCCACCTTTTCCAGGTATTCTCTAGCTACATCTGCATTTAATGTTGATACCATATGGGATAGCAACCCAGATGATGTTGCACTACCTGGTCTTGCATTGAGAACACCAGAACCAGAGAGAACACCCGATGCTGTCTGTGATGCAATCCCAGACATCGAAGCAACTCCCTCATTAGACGACAGTGGCCCCACCTTCTTAGTTGCCGCCTTGAGTGAAAGTTTAGGAGCAGAGTCAAGGTTTCCATTCTCTCTTCCATGCCCAGAAACCTCTGTGAAATTATAAAGGAATCATTTACCCAAGTGGTACCAAATTAAATGTGCCTAAATAAAAAGCCAAATATTGATACTACAAAAGTTAAAAGTAATTAAGACAACACAACAAGAAATAAAGGATTTAGACAATGAAAGGAAATACTAATAATTTTTTAGGTAGTCTGCATGCTAGACCATATGGAAGGTTACCATGATGACAAGGTCCTTCAAGAGACACAAACTGGAGTCTGCAGTACTACCACTAACAAACTGTACCAATTGACCATAGACAAATGCAGGAAATGAACTGCAATAAAGCTTAACATAAAATTTGATGTCCAGATGCCACTTAACCACAAACAGCAAAATACAGATGTTCTAAGGATACTAGACCAAATTCCTAGAGATACGTTTTTCACAATTAGTCTCAAGTTCTCAATTCATTTTTGCAAACTTATAAAATCCCAAGAAAAAAGTATATTAATAAAATCCAATCACCTGCAAACTCGGCCATCAGAAAATCTAGTTCACCATTGGTTTTCTTTTCACTAGATGCATGTAGTAGGGGCAGTATACTTTCATGTCTCTCCAGAACTGGGAGGTGGCCAGAGAAATGACGAGAGGGGGGTTCCTTCTCCAACAAGCTAAGCAGGGGTCGAACTTGATCAGACTGAGTAGATATTGAAGTAGGAAACCCATTTGATGCACCTTCTGGTGATTTTGGAGGTCTGTCAGTAGATGTCCTATTAGCAGCATTAGTGACTCGTTGCTGTCTGAGGTCAATTTCTGCTCGAGAAGGATTAACTTTCCAATGATCCAGGTCTCGTTCTTTAGACATTGCAGCGGATGGTTCCTTGGTTGCTAAATTTGCCATTTTCTCCAATGAAGATGGGTCTGGCAATTTGGAAACAACTGTCGCATCCAAGACTCCATTGCTAGATTGAGATCTGTCATTATCCATGGCAAG
Source organism: Cedrela odorata (assembly GCA_035584115.1). NCBI lineage: Eukaryota > Viridiplantae > Streptophyta > Magnoliopsida > Sapindales > Meliaceae > Cedrela > Cedrela odorata. Next base: position 14,532,731 of record JAXCLQ010000009.1, on the reverse strand, counting down.
AAATCGGTGATCTGACTGATTGACATCTGACCTCTGGGAATGTGAAGTTGAAGCTCTTGAAGGTTCTTGTGTCCCTGTTGACAAGGGATGATCAATCATTCCATGCCTAACTTTGAGAACATCAGGTTGATCAGTTAAACTAAGGGCTGCCTCACTTTGAGTTAATAGAGGATGGCTATAGTCCAATTGACCAGAACGCGGCCGTTGAGTTGACACATCTACTGGAAATCCGCCCCCAACAGATATAGAAGCTAGTCGAGTTGCCTCATTCAAGCTGTAAAGAGTGTTGATAAGCCTAAGCAGTATCCCATTCTTTGCAGCTATACGACAGAAATCGTTTCTTGGGGTTGATCGCTGAAGCTTGAAGACCTGCCACATTCCGTCAATAGCTAGGTGAACCATTTCCCTGGATATGAAGAGTGCAATCAGTTTTTCTAACAAAAAAGTAAATGTATAAACTGTCAATATAAATGAAGCAAAATACTCATGACAACTTTAAATGCAAATGACAATAAAACTGAATTAGTCGCAGCGGGGGTGTTTTGACACAAATATAAGGTTAATAAAATGTTCAAAAACTTCAGGTGCCACAGCGGAAACACATGTTGGCGGCAGGTAGCAAATTGGTAATCAAAATGGTCATGTTAAAAACCAAAAGCATTTATTACAACAATGACCAATTTCCATGAAATATGTTCACACTATAGAACCTTTTAGTTTCAATAGGAACTGATGGAAAAACACCTTAGGAACTTCAAGATTCAAATTTTGGGTCCATCTCTACCAGAATAACTTTGTTACAAAGGATAATTTTCAATGTGTTTCCATTAAAGACTATTTCTCATAGAAGATAATTCTAATTCGTATTGTAAATTGAATGGATATCTCAAATATTGCATAGAAAGAGGAATTTTTATTCAGTTCATCCCAGTATTCAAACCATTCATTTAGATGTTCAAATGATGCTAAACATGTCTAAACAATGTTCTCAAAAGTGATAACCCTAGATGTTTAGTCTTTGTTAAAGCAGCGTCTTTGTAGAAATTTAAGGAAACGTCGTCTATGTACTCTAAACAGAATACACTAAATTCTGATGGATGCTATCATTATCTGTTAACATTGGAGACCAATATTATTTCTAATAGTTTTACACTGGATAATCTTCCTTGCAAAGAATAGTCAGTTACTTCTATATTCATTAGCATTCAGAAGTATATCTTGCAACAACCGTCACACTGAGGTACAAAGAATTACGTACCTGTACTTTGCATAGTCAGCCTCTAAAAAACTCACCAAAGCAGGTATTCCACGACAAGTTATGAACATTTGCAATGTCAAGGAGCTGCAGAGAAGAAGCCTCATGTCCTAATCCTTTTTTCTAATAAAAGAGAAGAAAGAAAATTACAACCAGAGAAAGGATAAAACTCCAAACCTAGATTGGCAAAGCTGCTGCAAAAAATAAGCTGCCTCCATGCGAACTTCGCGGGGACGATCTGGTACCGCAAAGCTCATCACAACAGGGATCTATTGTACAGCTCAAAAATTAGTATGAATGCATCTAGTTTCAAAAATGATTAGCCCCCAGATCTTTGACTAGGACAAGAAGATAGAAACATTAAATATATAATGTGAACTGCAGTGCTAGATATTACTATAGATACCACAGTAGCGAAAAGATGTTTCACTCGTTGATGCTACAAACAAATGTTATCTACTTTTATTTTGATATGCAACACCATTGTTCAATTGCTTGTAATTTAAGGGCAAAGTTGTACAGGGAAGCCAAAATCATGTGGGCTGTACTGAGGTCATCTGCTTCATTTCTCACGAAGGATGTTCTTGCTTTGAACCATGAAGTTAAAGAATGGAGAAGGCATTGATTAGACCTAGTAGATAAAGGAGGGGTCTTGCATCCTCCCAGAAAAATTCTGGGAGAGACCATTATGATGACAAGGTTTCTCGTTTTTTCCATGAAAAGGTCAAACTTAAAATTAGAATGACTGCTTCTAGAGAATAGCAAGTGAATTGCTTGTGTCACAAAATCCATTTTTTTGCATCCCTTTGGCCTTCCATTTCCAAGGAGTTCAGTGATACATCCTTTTTCTTTTCATTAGTCTGAATTGCAAAGGGGTTTCTATTTCGGTCTTCTAGAGGGTAGTTTTGCAGCAAGGTCTTCCGAATTTTTGTTTATAATGCACAGAGAGCTTACAGAGTTTTTTATTGTTCTTTCTGTAGCATTATTTACCCCTCTCCAGCAAGGTTTTGCTCAATTGTTGACATCATGTTCACTTTTGTAACTCTTTATTAGTATAAGAATAAATGTTATCTACTTAATGGTCCATCAGTGCAAAACTAGCATATTACATAGGAAGATTATAACAAATAATCAACTGCAAAACTTTTATACAAGTTGGCCTCATTTTCAGGAACCGAACTTAACAATGCCAGGCTATTTTCTTTTTTGGGTAAGAAATAGAAAATTTTATTACAAAGCTTTACAGTCCATTCTTACAAAATAAAAAGACAGCCTCAGAGAAAACAGTAATAAGAAACAGGGTCCAACTTTAAAATCAAGGAACTTGAATGAACATACTACTTACCAATCCAATAAGGCAAGCATTTTCCTGGAAATCAGAGTTATCTTTTATGATCTGGTTTATTAGTTGAAGAACAGAACATATAACCTGCAAATACAAGATATATTAAAGTACACTGCTAATTTCTGAGGAAACATATTAAAAGAAATTGAAAAGCTTCATTTTGCAGACATACACAAGGTTTAGGAACTTCCAGCAATTCCATTAGTGGGAGCAAACCATGCTGGGTAACAAAAACAATTTTCTGCTCAGGACGCTGGCGAAAGATGGCAATAAGTTTCTGACAGGCAGACACGATTGCATCTTCAGATTCCTCCGGTCTTAATGACCCAACTAATCTGCTAAATTCAACAGCCTACCCAGCAAAATCATAATAAAGGCTTCAAAACCAGTCTGTATTAAGAAAATAGTAAAAATATAATAAGCTTTCATAGTCTAATTGTGCAACATCTGTTAATCTGTGAGGCAGATTCTAAAAAGCAAGAGACATTCCTAATGATGATCATATGTTTAAATCTTCCAAATGAGTCCTGACATCAACTGGAAGCCATGGACAAATTGCTAGCAGAGACTGAAAACAGACTTGTTAAAAAAGAAGATAGTACTGTGGGATAAAATCTGTACAATTAAGAGTTATAACAACACCACAAATACCTGTGATGTGGAGATACCAGAAATTCCAATTCCTAATGATGTCAAATCTCCATTAAGTGGCCAAAAGAAGGAAACACAAAAAAGAACAGACCAAATAATTTTTCTGCCCTAAGAAAATAATAGTGGATACATTTTATCAACCTAACACATCAAATTGCCATAACTGAACTCAACCATGTTAAGTTGAAAAGTAAAAGGAGCAATGAAACCACACATACAAAGATGTGACTAATAAACCAAGAGGAAATGAACTTGAAAGTGTAGTGAAAAGAAAGGATGGAGATCACTAAGCAAAGGCACATAAATTTTCAGAGGTGATAAAGTTAGGAAAAATGACTCCTATTCAAGAGGGATTTGTATTCCTTTTTAAGCAGGTTTTCTAATAACTTTCTTAATAGTAGTTACCTGTTGGATTTACCTTATTCAAGTTGCAATAAAACTTGTACAATGGATGAGAATATTAGTCCTAGAAGAAGTATGATATTTTGCACTATATATAGGGGCTAGAGAATTGGCAACACAAGAAACCCTAAAACAAAAAAAGATGTTAGGTTATAAGATTAAGATCTAGGGTGAGAGCAAAGTAAGAAGAATGGGATATACCTTGTATTATTGTTATTCTCTTTACTAGTGAAATCGGTGACCTCAGTAGACATAACAAATTTGGCGAACCACCCAAATCACTTGCATTGTGTTGTAGTTTGTTGTTGTTCTTGGTGATTGATCTTTCTATTGCATGTTTATTGTTGTATGTACGATTTTGGGTCATTGCAACAAGATCTTGAAAGGTGCTTGAGTGGTTTTTATTATTTGGTGACGAAGTATTTACCTCGTAAGAAATTCCTAAGTGAGTAAAAACTGGGATATTGAATTGCACAAGTAGAAGAGATAAAAGTGGGCGTTGGTTACTCATCAGAGTAACTAGTAAGAAATAAGGATATATTATAACATATTCAAAACCAAACACTGAGTAACTTATTGCACAAATATGAGGATAGTCTGAGTCCCGTATATAAAAAGCTAAAACACGCAAAAGAACTTATAGTGTCATTAAAATCTTCAAAGGGCGAAAAGCAGGACAACACACCATTATATCATCTAAGTTAAATAGAACATTGGAGCATAACTGGCTTGAAAATTCTCTCTTGAGAAATAACATTTACTCTCAACTTCAAACATAAGCATAAAGAAGTCATTGTACAACCAACCAAGAGAAGATAAAGAGGATGCTCATCAAAATACCACTACATAATCCACAAAATGCACAATAATTGAGTCCAAAAAAACATCAACGATAAATCTGTCAAGGGTGTTTATGATTAAAAAAATGCTGAATACCTGTAGAGGAAAAAGGTTTTCTTCAGGCAATTTTTCATCGAAAACCTGAAAGCAAAATTAAAAGAAATGATGTCAGAATCATTAAAGAAAACATCATCCACAAGAACTCAATATTTCAAACATACCAAACCATCAATGTCAATCACATCATCCTTCAAAACACCTATCATAAGGCGAAACAGGTCTCCACCACCGTTCGTCTGCTCCATTTCATTCTCCATTTGTTTTTGCGCAATTGTAGCTCGCAATTTTGTAGCCAGGTCATTCTTCCCAGAATCAAACGCCAATGCATGGCTTTGGTTCACATGCGATGTGGATGAAGATGTTGAAGCTTCAACTGCCCTATACTCCAGGCTTTTCTCCAATGGATGAAATAAATCATCCAACGAAGCATCTCCGGGAGTGTCACTAAATCTGCTTAGCTCATTCCCTCCCAAGTTTGCCGATGTTTTTACAGCCTTCAAAAATGAAAGTTACACAGATACATTAGATTCTCTTTCTAAAACCAGTAATCAGACTCTGACGTACAATCAAGTCCATGCCAAACTTCACAGACTTCACCACAAAGTTATCAAAAAAGAAAAGAAAAGGACATTAGTTATCACTTTCTTGGTAAGCAAATTATTACAGGGTGAGGAGAGGTTGATAGGGTCATAGGCCATTAAGCCCTCTTTCCTTTTCTTTTTCCAACTTAGCACTAATTTATTGTGAAGAAAACTGTTTAATACATGTAGTATTCAAGAAACTCGTGAAATAACAGGTCACCAGTAAATATAGATATACAAGTGTTTTCTAGTACTGAAAAGAGAAGATGCAGGTCTCCATTCAGATTTCAGACTTAGATAAATGTAAAAGAATATGACTTCTTTGATTCAAATTAAGTAAGAAGTCAGAATAAAAAAAACAAAACAAACAAACCACCCAGAATATCTGAATGACTGACAATAGATCATACTCAAAATCCTGACCATTAAAAAGAAAAAAAAAATGTAAGTAGCATAAAATTACCTTTTGAAGACTATTATTTTGGATTTTTGGACTAAAACCAAATAATTTATTCTCAACACTGCTAGAAGTTCCTTTCCCTCCATGTTTACTAGCTAAAATTTTCCATCTTGATTCAGGAGATCCAGCCTTACCATTGATCAACACTTCATCCTGATTGCTCATATTTGATATCTCCTGAAGCTCAGTTGGATCATTTGTAGCCAATATTTTATTAGAAGATAGCCTGTCAGATCCAGTTCGTACTGATGACTTCTCATGAATGGCTAAGGTGGGAACTTGATCTGATAGAAGATCATCTTCTAGATTCTCTGCTCTTTCCTCAACAAGAACACCATTTAAAGAATGTCCCTTATTAGATTCACTCAAATGAGCAGCCTCAAGTGATAATAACTCTTTTCTAGAGCCCTGAAAGTTCAAAGATCCAAATCACTAACAAAACAAATGGACATTCTTATTGCTTCATCTTAAATTAAAGATTAGCGAATCAGTTGTCGCAGAATTGGTTATTTTCTATTTTCTCAATTTTTATGCATTCAATATTTTTTGCTACGTGATCAATTCAGTTTCCATTATTTGACAAAAGGGTATGCAGTTGCTTCATAGAAAGTCCAAGTTGAAAATAGCCCCACTGTTTCAACTACATCCACTTTCTCTGCTGAAAGGCTTTCACCAGCACTCTGATTATCTTCATTGGAAATTTCTGCATCTGTTGAACCATCTTCTTGTATATTTCTGCTTAAAAGAAACACATTTCTAATGAGATAGCATACAATAACAAAAAAAAAAAAGGAATGGAACGAAGTTCAACAGTAAGTCTAGACAGATAAATGCCTGAAAGGAACAAAAAATTGACTGGATTCCAATATTCAAATTGGACCTTTAACGAAAGACATAGCAATAGAGGCCATATAGTCCACCGGATTCCCATGCATTAAATCTCTTAATGAAATCCAGGAATGTACCATTATGTTCACCCAACCCAACCCAACATGAAGCAAATTCAAAAAAATATTGCAAGAGAGTATTTCGTACTCAATATAGTAAATAGACAATTTGCAGCTATTCAACACAAAACTTGAAAGCAAATATCTAATGCTACAAACAAACAAGATCATCTAAGTGGGATTAAAAAGAGAGAACAAGTATGATGATGCTGGATGCTACAGATATTTTTGTAACCATTCATAGGCTACTTTTACTACCCATATTAAAAAAATATATATTATAGTCCAGATCCCCACAAAAAACATTATAGTCCAGATGTCCACAAGGGCAACAAATAACGGCCCATTAAGAGCTAACTACCAGCTATACAGTATAAACCCAACTTATCTTTACTACCAAAAGTTAACAATTCAAAGAATACACACACACATACACACAAAATATATATATATATATATATATGTTACCCAAAAACAAAATTAACCTAGACCGATCATCCAATTATTCAATGTATTTTCTATCAGAAAATAAACACAAAAAAGCTATGCTATTTTATAAATATTCTTGGGCTATATATTTTATTAACATCCATAAAACATAGGACATAATGAAAACATGTCAAACATCAATCAAATTCATCATTAAGTCATTAAGATACCAAGCGTCAGTGGAAAAGAATACATATCTTCTCCTATTTAGGAATTGAAGTGTTGGCAAGACTAAAAAGACAAAATTTAGAAAGCACAAGTACAAAACTTGCGGGTAAAAGCAATAGGCATAGAAGTAACAATAATGGAAGTGAGACTATCAAGTTTATAATCAAATGCCTAAGTTTAGGAAGACCCAAGAAATTAAATATCAACAAAAACGATTAAATCCCCTTGATGCTACAGCAAGAAGCACAACAATAATGACGGAAAATATTGAAGCTGTAGGAAAATCTTTTGGTAAGAAACAGAGTAAATTGTGGGAAAGTTAAGAGTAGTAAAAGTGACAGAAGTCTAATAATTTCTCTAAGTCTAAAGAAATGGAACAGAACTGCTGTATGAGCACCTGTGCGTGACTTTGTATACTGTATCTGTTCACTGCAACAAAATGCAATGAAATAAATAGATATCAAAACTCTTTAAGACTAATTTGAAATACGACTATAAAGCACTTAAAGCAAGTACGAAATTATGAACTAGCATCAAGACTAAAATAAATAAAAACTTGTCTATACAAGTGAGCATGAGCATAAATGACCACAAAGCTAATAAACACATCAAGAACTAGATATCCTTCCACAACAGGTACCCAAATAATACACAGAAAGATTAATAATACCTAACTCATTTATTATTATTAATTTTTTTTACAAATTTATATTGGGAGGGGTTCCAGGCTAGTTTGAATATCAGGATTTTTGTCTTTTGGAGATTTGCAGCCTTCTGGCATTAACTGTATACTTTTATTTTGTATAGATTTTGAGGTTCTATCCAGGCTGATCCAGGCTTTTGTGCACAGCTTGTTCACTTTCTGTACTCATTCTGTTTTAATATAATTCAAGTTTTGTTTCTTGTCAAAATAGTAATAATAATAATACCTACCTCATTGTTCCACTATGGCGAAGAGAAGACTGCAGCGCACGCCTATAATTCTGTATCCAAGGGTGAGAAAGCAGTGTCTTTGCATCAGGCCTCTGCCTAGCATCCTGGAAAATGCAACAATATGCCATATAAAGGATGGTGGAGATAACTATATAGTAAACATCACAAGGAAGTTTTCAGGGACAAGTCCATCAAACATATGATAATTTCGTTTCATGTTATGAGTTAACTATCCTCTCATTATTCCAAGACTACCACTCAAACCTATGGTTATATATGTACAAATTAGAAGCTTCATATTCATGTTTTATAAATCATGGACTCCCCAAAGACAAAATGCAGGGCACCCACATGGCTAATTGCATAATTAAGAGAAAGTTCTAGGTAATAAGCTCATGTGTCATGTGCAAAAGCAACCGTAAGACTGTGGATCACTCCCCTTTAAAGGGCTTATTTGCTTAAACCTGTTGGTATTCAGTCTGATCAATGTTTATAGTGAGCCAGCTTATTCCTTGATGTTACAGTTAGTGGCTTATTGAAGAAAAGCATGAGACATACATAGGAGCATGGTAACTTAAATATCTGTCCCTTTACACCTGACACAATCCACTTTCAAATCAAAAGATTAAAGCGGGTCTTAATGGAGTGGAGCTTCCCTTGTACAAGCTCAATATATTATTGAGCGCCTTATTTTCTGGCTATTTATTCCTCATCCTTTCTAGTTTTTTCCAAAATCTTCAGTCTATAAATTCATTTGCTTTTTTCGGGATTATTTTGCATACCAGAAAAGTATCACTAGAATCAAGACCAGGCAGCTGAAGTTATATGTCTAAGGTGTTAGATGCATGGTGCCTCCAAGGTATTGTATCAGAGTGATTGAAGAAAGAAAACAGAAACAAAAGTGGATTAGATGTCCACAAAGAAAAGCACAAAAAGAAAATTTGGGGAAGGGAAATAATCTATACAAAACCAATGCAACCACCCTTAAGAGATCTATCCTTCCCCTAACCAAAAATCTATACAAGATTAACCCAAAACCCCTTCCTAGTTAAGATGTATAAAGAACAATCTTTAAAGACCTTTTAAACTGAAGCAGGAAGAGAAGCAAAAAGCCGATCTCTATCCCACAGGCCATCTATGTTTTCTTCCATTTTCTCTCCAAAAATACAGTTGTTTCTCTTTTGCCATAACACCCTTAAAAAAACTAAAACAGCACGACTACCCAAATTTTTGGCTTTCTTCCCTTTCTGAAAAACAATAATATCTTCTGAGTAAAGAATCACAAGAACTCTGTATAGCCGAAGAAATCTTGGCTTCGTTACTTGCTCTAACCCACAATCTTGATACATCACAATGAAAGAAAACATAATTAATGGTCTCATCATTTTGCAGACAAATCTCGCACCAAGAAGGGGAAAGACACATCATTAGAAACTTTTTAGGATCACTTGTCTTGTGTTGATTTGCCTAGCACTAAAGCCCACAAAAACACTAGAACTTTGGGTAGAATTATACCTTTCGAAAATTAATATAACAAGAGTGAAGTCATCTTCAAGTGGATTATGAATCAACCAACCAAGATAAGACTTACAAGAGTAGATACCCGAGGTCTCCAACTTCCATACTCTTGTATAGTAACAGATCACCTTCATATAACCTTTCCTTCACCTTAATATTAAATCATGTAAAATTAGGAAATTTCCTAAAGGTATAAAACCAAACTTACATGCTGTGTATTTGCACCTTATTGGGATATTGTTTAAAGAAAATCAAGACCAAGCTCTAAGAGAACAATGGGCGACATGGATATCTTAAAACCTTAAATACAGTTTCATTAGCTGGTTGGAATTCTTTACTTTGGTCATCCTTAAGCATGTCCAAAAAGCAGTTTATATTAAAAGAACTAGTAAGGTTTTTCTTGGTGCCTGCATAATCTTGTGAAGCATCAACTTGCTCTTAATCAAAACCATGAAAGATCTATTACATATCGAGCTAGTAATTTGGCAAAACAACTACCAATTTTGTTTCATGCTGTAGCAATGCCCTTAACAACACTACTAGCAAATTATTTTTTTATCCCACAGATATCAAACCCTGTCAAGATCTGATATGGAGACTTAGAGGCTCAACTGGTCGAAGTTATCACTAATCAGAGACTCTTGCTAGACTTAAAACCAGTTACATCAGGTATACTAAAAGTGCCCACAGATTTTTTTTTTCTTTTTTCATTTTAATAAGAAACTGAAAACTGTATACAATAATAATGAAAGAAAAGTATTACATCCATGTCGTGGACCATTTGTCCACAAGATCAACAAAAAACCAAATGGAGAATCCAAAATCTATACAAAATGCTTTTTGATGCATACAGAAAGAGTTTGCCTTACTAGGGATTTGATGTGTACAAATCGGCAACTATGATTAGCTAATCATCATAATGGACCATTAAAGAATGCAACTTTAACTGACTAGCATATTAAATGGTGCCTTTTGCCCTTAAATAGATGTCTTGTGTGCAAAGTTGCCTACCCCTACAACTGAGATAAATAAGAAGAAATTTGGAAGCTGGTTTTGCACAAATTATATGGTACTGTTCTCAGAAATAATGACTTTCAGAATGTTGTGTGGCAATGATGTCTGTAAAACATTTTTTTAGCAAAGAGATGAACAAAAGAGCTTTCAAACATTGTGCATACACACTTCTTTCAATTAAACATTAATACTCATCTATGACTAGAGGAGGAGCAAAAATACGTTCACCAATAATTGAAAAGGGCAATATAAAAACTTGATTTATCTTGCACTTTACCTTCTTAAAGCACTGACGCAGAAAGTCAGTGATGTCAGGAGATAAGCTATCAGGTATTGGAGGATGCTCATCCTGAAATGATTAAAAAGGAAAAGGGGGAGAATGTAAAATGATTTTTTTCACCATTGCTCAAAGCAACTTTTAACAACAATAAAAGTTTCAACAGAGAATGATGCCATTCTCAGAGCGTTCTGGATCATAACAATCCACCGGGGGAAACAGTATGAGAGATATAGTGATTTTTAAGTGAAAGAGACTAGAGGCAAAGAAAAATGAAAAAGGAACTCACAGGATTTACAGGAAGCGTTACTTCCTCATCCTAATAAATTGATGATAACCGTAAAGAAACTATAGATCAAACCTGAACAATACGAAATAGCGCTGGCATAGGCTGCAGATCGTAGTAAGGAGGCATGCAAGTAAGAAGTTCAATCACAGTGCAGCCAACACTCCAAATATCAGAAGCAGCACAAACCCCAGACATCTCAATCACCTGCAACACATTTCAGTTTCATATGATCCCATAGACAGCTTAAAAACAGCTTCATGTATCTAAGCACTTATTTTATTTACTTTTTTCAGTCACACCCAAGACAATTTAAACCAACTAAATATGGCAAATATCAACAACACATTTGACAGATAAGTATCACAACACCTAAAACAGGTCTATATAGACAATGAAATTAATTAAAAAATTTCTATTCAAACCAAAACTACAGACAAGAAAAAGAAAATAATCGAATTTTCTACAATGACATAACTATGTCTTGGTATTTAAAATGTTTAGATGAAGATCATTTTTCTTAAAACTTCATTTGTGGTGAAACAATTAGAATGTATTTTTGAGTTATGCTTAAACTATGATTTTCATCACTTAAAACATTTTTAGGAACCGAGAGCTTCCCAAAATTTATCAAAATAGGGATCATGAGTTTCACATTCACAATGCTCCAGCACATGGAAGATTCATGCAACTAGGGTTCATTATTGAGGATGCTATAATCCCAATTTGCAATTTCTAAAGTAAGCAAATAGATGAAAAGAATCCACAGAGATAAAAACCAAAACTGGGATTTAGTCCCATTTAAAACAGGCCTTAACGACAGATCCTTACATGTAAATGCCAACATCTGACATTCAAGCAAGATACATAAGAGAAAAGTTGATGTGATCCAAACAACATAAGGAGAACCTAAGGAGGGAGGAGATACGGTCAAAAAGAGTGATCTATTACATGTTCCAGTTGGGCCTATTACAAGATAAAGAGCAAAGAAAATTAAGGAGGCAATGGCAGGCCTAGCCCAGCACATGATAATCGAATTTACTAATCAGATGGGAGGAGCACACATGCAACATATAGACTTTATAAAGGAGGGTCCTAGACTGATTTATTTGAACAAAATATTAGAAGACTAAGCCCAGCTGTGAGGAAGAGCTCGATCTATGTTTTATGTTTTAAATAATTTCATGTTTTTGTGTCATGGGCTGAACTTTAATATTATTTTTTAAAGCCCATGCACAAAATTAAGTTTTTTTGACTTAGGGATTATTTTTATCTTTGCATCCTATTAGGTTTCTTGTGAAAAACTATTGAAACACATTATATGTCATTAATAAAAAAAAAACCCCTGATTTCAAGTAAATTCTTGTGTTGTGAGAAGAGTGATTCTTCTTGTTCAGTGATTGAATAGATAACTTATCAAAGAAGTGGCAAACTTTATAGCGATCTTGCTAGCAAAAAACTATCAATATTCCATAAGGGTTTTCAAGGGCAAGTTCCTTGGGGGTTTGCATAGATCTTGAAAGAATTTTGTTCTTACAAAAATCACGATTTAAGGTTTTTGAGCTTAATTCTCTTTCGTGGGGTTTCCTTGGCTTCGTGTTCAAGGGAGTTTCTCATCAGTTGGTATTAGAGCGTAGGGTTCCAAGGTTTGATTTTTATCTTTGTTTCTTTTTTTTTTTTTCTTTTCGTTTTTGTTCCTTTTGTTTGAGTTATCACGATTTGTTCCTTGTGAAATCCTTATCTCGGTCATTGCATGTTCTTACTTTCTTTATGGCTTTCTGTTTTCCATAAAAAAGTCATATTTATTTTCTATAATTGTGTCAGATTTAGCTTCTATAATAGAGTCAGTTTTTGATTTTTTCCTTAATTCCTTCAAATTTGGTTTCACTGCCAAATTCAGTTTCAAATTCGGTTTCCCTAAAAAGAAAAATAGAGTAAAAAAGTAATTTTTTTTGGTTAAATCTGATTGGTTGTATTTGATAGAGGGGGTGTCCGTGAACCATATTTTATCAAAATTTCTATTGATGCCAAAAAAATTCACTCGAAATTGCATATCGATTAAAAAAAAAATCTTTAGTTATAGGTTTTCTTTGATTGAGTTTCGTATTTGCCTCTTGAGTCATTATAATTCTACTTGATACTCTAGCACCTAAGGATTCTTGTGGTATTTTGCTAGCTAGGATTAAACAATAGTTGTTAATTTTTTTTGAATAGTTAGTAGTTCGACATTGAACTTGAGGTAATTCTCTTGAGCGGTAAAAGGCAGAAGGTGTGAACACAGCATCGAGAAAAGCCAGATGAGTGTAAACATGAGCAGAGTGACATCTTGAGTGTAAATACGTAAGGATTTATGATGTTAATTTTTTTATTTATTATTTTTCTTGTTATTACTGACCTGTTTGTTGAGATGGTTGAGAAAGAATTAGGTCTTTCCAACAGACTTAATGTCTTAGACAGGAAGTTTATGGACATGATGGAGAATATGAACACTGCCTTGGAAAAGCTTTCTAGGGAAGTAGCTAGTGTTCAGTTGACTAGTACTCAGAGGGGGTTTGCGGAGCCACAGCATTCTAGGCAAATACCAACAAGGCAACAATAGCCAAGGGCACCAGTTGATGAGTTTGAGACTGAGAATAACTTAGATGAGCTTGAAGATCTCGGTGAGGATGATGATGAGGATGGGTATAGGCCGAGGGATAGGAGAAATGAGAGGAGTTTTGATAGGAGGGACAGAAGATTTAACGATAGGCGAGACTATAGGAGGGCAAAAAGAAGAGATCACAGAAGGGAAAACTAGAGACATGAGAATAGATATGACCATGATGAGAGAGTTTATGATGGTAGGAGAGAGTATGGAAGGAGGAATTATGGTAAGAGAGAGTATGGAAGGAGGAATTATGGTAGAAGAGATGAGTTGGATGATGATTTGATTAGTATAAAAATTAAGATTCCATCTTTTCAAGGCAGAAACGATCCGGAAGCTTACTTAGAGTGGGAAAAAAAGATAGAGCTGATCTTTGACTGCCACCATTATTTAGAAGAAAAGAATGTGAAATTGACAATCATTTAGTTCACAGATCATGCTATAATATGGTGGGATCAGTTGATTTCCAATAGGAGGAGAAACTATGAGCGGCCTATAGAGACATGAGCAGAATTGAAGGCTCTTATGCGTAAGAGATTTATTCCTAGCCATTACTACCGAGAGCTATATCAGAAGCTACAACATCTATACCAAGGCTCGAAGAGTGTTAAGGACTACCATCTTGAGATGAAAGAGCGATGATTAGAGCAAATGTGGTAGAAGATAGAGAGCCACTATGGCTTGGTTCTTAGGTGGGCTAAATAAGGAGATTGTGAGTGTAGTTGAGCTGCATCATTATGTGGAGTTAGAGGATATGATACACATGGCAATCAAGGTAGACAGACAATTAAAAAAAAAGTCTTCATCTAGATATGCATCACAGAGCATTTCTGCTAGGAAGGGGAAGTGGCCTAGTATGGAAAAGAGGAATGGAGGTTATGACAAGCCCAAAACCGAGAGCGGTAAGGGGAAAGAAGTGGAATCAAGCAAAGTTAATGTTAAGTCTGAGATCGTAACACCAAGATCCAAGGAGATAAAGTATTTTAAGTGTTTAGGTATGGGACATTATGCATTACAATGCCCTAACAAGAGAACCCTAATAATGAAGGCTGATGGTGATGTAGATTCCACAGATAGTGAGGTAGAGGATGAGATGCCCGTTTTAGAGGATGCTAGTGATCATGAGGGACCAGCTTTTCCATTAGATAACTTCTCACTAGTTGTTAGACGAACATTAAGTACTCAAGCTAGAGAAGATGAGACTGAAGAGCAAGAGAGCACTTTTCAAATTTTAAAGGAAAGATTGTGCAGTGCACCAATATTAGCGTTGCCAAATTTTGATGTGACATTTGAGATTGAGTACGAAGCTTCAGGCATAGGCATTAGAGCAGTGCTAATGCAAGAGAAAAGGCCTATTGCTTATTTCAGCGAGAAATTGAATGGGGCAACATTGAAATACCCTATATATGATAAGGAATTATATGCACTCGTGAGAACATTGGACACTTGGCAGCATTACTTATGGCCTAAGGAGTTTGTCATACACACAAATCATGAATCCTTGAAACACCTTAAGGGGCAAGGAAAGCTAAACAAGCACCATATGAGGTGGATGGAGTTCATAGAAACATTTCCATATGTAATCCACTATAAGCAAGGTAAAGAAAATGTAGTTGCAGATGCCTTGTCACAGAGGCATGTTTTACTTCACTAAGTGCAAGAATGCTTGGGTTTGAATTTATTAAGGAACTTTACGCATGTGTTATTGATTTTGCTGAAATTTATGCTGCATGTGAAATGTCTGCATTTAATAAGTTCTATAAGCATGAAGGATTTTTGTTTCGAGAAAATAAGTTATGCATTCCTATTTGTAGTATGCGTGAATTACTAGTTACAGAAGCGCATGGAGGAGGTTTTATGAGGCATTTTGATATTAGTAAGACCCTAGGGACTTTAAGTAAGCATTTTTATTGGCCTAAAATGAAGCGTGATGTCAAGCGTATTTGTGATAGATGTCTGACTTGTATGAAGGTCAAATCTAGGATAATGCCTCGTGGATTATATACGCCCTTGCCAGTACCTAGTAAGCCTTGAGTAGATATGTCTATGGATTTTGTGTTAGGACTACCTAGGACTAAGCAGGGTAGAGATTCCATTTTTGTAGTGGTTAACAAATTTAGCAAGATAGCACATTTTTTTGCATGCTATAAGACTGACGATGCCACTATCATTGCTGACGTGTTCTTTAAAAAGATAGTATGACTCCATGGGATTCCTAGGAATATAGTGTCAGACAGAGACGTTAAGTTCCTTAGTCACTTTTGGAAAGTCTTGTGGAATAAATTAGGAACCAAACTTTTATATTCTACTACATGTCATCCCCAAACTGATGGACAGGCAGAGGTGGTTAATAGGACTTTGATTCAATTATTACGTACTATTGTCACTAAGAATTTGAAGACTTGGGAAGAGTGTTTGCCTTTCATTGAGTTTGCATATAATCGTTGTATTCATTCTTCTACATCTTATTCACCATTTGAAATTGTTTACAGGTTTTAGCCACTATCCCCATTGGATTTATTAAATCCTTTGCCTGTTGATGAGTGAGTTGGTTTAGATGGTAAACGAAAGGCTAAGTTGGTTAAGCAGATTCATGAGAAAACACAAGAGCACATACAAACAAATAATGAATAGTACGTTATTCATGCTAATAAAGGGAAAAAACGTGTGGTGTTTGCGCCTAGTGATTGGGTTTGGCTACACATGCAAAAAGAGAAATTCCCATCATAGAGGAGATCCAAACTACAACCTAGAGGAGATGATCATTTTCAAGTTTTGGAGAGGATTAATGATAATGCATACAAGCTAGATCTTCCAGGTGAGTATAATGTGTCTGCTACATTTAACATTTCTGACAAATCCTTTCGAGGAAGAAGGGAATGATATAATCCAGACAGCACAAGGAAAACCAAAAGAGGGAGTAGATACGGTCAAAAGGAGTGATCCATTACATGTTCCAGTTGAGCCTATTACATCCAATGGGGAAGAGTAAAAAATTATTTAAACACATTATATGTCATTAATGAAAAAAAAACCCCTGATTTCAAGTAAATTTCTGTATTGTGAGAAGAGTAGTTCTTCTTGTTCAGTGATTAAACAAATAACTTATCCAAGGAGTAGCGACTTTTGTGACGTTCTTGCTAGCAAATGGCTATCGGAATTCTACAAAAGTTTTCAAGGGCAGGTTCCTTGGGGGTTTGCATAGATCTTGGAAGGATTTTGTTCTTACAAAAATCACAATTCAAGGTTCTTGGGCTTAGCTCTCTTTCGTGGGGTTTCCTTGGCTTCGTGTTCAAATGGGTTTCGCGTCAAAAGTTCAATTTACAAAATAAAACATTACAATTCCAATAGAGCATCACAAGAAGCTAAAATAATACAGCATTCTGATTGATGTTCATGGAGAAGAAAGAGATGTCTTGAAATCGCATTGCAACTGAAGCCCATGAAGATGCCAAAAATCAAGCTCTATTCACCAAAAATTCAAACCCCCTTCCACAAGCATCTTCAAAAATTCTATTTTTTTCATGCCAAATTAACCAAAAGATCAGGAAAACTATACATTTCTATAACTATGCCTTTTTTGACTTCCTCCTTCATATCTTTGTTTCTTTATTTTTTTCTTATTATGAAATTGTCTGATGTTTCTTACACTATAAGAAGGAAAAACAAAAGAAGGAAAAACAAAGGAATGAAAAAGGAAAAAAAATAACACACAAACAAACAGAATACAAATCCTCACCAATGAATCTGTTACTACCTGCATAACACAAACACCCAACAAGGAAGTTGTAAACATATGCTAACCATCTCAAACACAGGTGCTTCTCAACTTCTATTCTGAACAGATACAATAGTTCTTAAGTAAATCCACAACTAAAAACTAGAAATCCTCTACCATACTTAAAACCTGACTATGAAATTTAGGGTGTCAATAGCTAGTTCTTATTTAAGTCGAACTTGTGTTTCATTAGAAATTTTTTATCCTAGCCAATATAAACATTGTACTAGTTCACAACAACATCAAATAGATATTCTCTCTCTTTTTTTTATTATTTATCTCTCTTATCTCTCTGTGAAAAACCTTGAAACATGTATTTTTTAGAGGAAACAAAAGAATTTTATTAAAATGAAAGTAAAGATGAAATAATGCCAACCAGAAATCCACAGGGACAACAAAAACATATAATTTCCAATTTCTAAATTCAGAGTCACATACTCCTATAATGCTAAGAACTAAGTGCATGACCTCATTTAGTATAAAAGGTGAAATAGATTTGCAAGTAATAAGAAATTGACAATGATCATCTCTTTCAATGCAAAATAAAACATTTGAGTGAAAACAACACTCCAACAAGCAGCTAGGAAAAAAAACCTGGCTAATATAATGATTAAAAAAACATAAGTAGGAAAGAAGTACCTCGGGGGCCATCCAATATGGTGTTCCAACAACTGAATGCGTGTTAACATCAGCCTCAGTTAGTTTTGTGGCAACACCAAAATCAGCAAGTTTCACAAGACCCTAAAAGCACCAAGTGGGCCATATAAGCACTACACAGAGCAATCTAGACATGCTGAAGAGTTAATAATCACACAACAATATTAAGACCATATGACCTGAATAAAACAGCAAACTTAAACAAAGATATTATAGGTGGAGGATATAAAACAATCAATTCACATAAGAAATAAAATTTTGATTGATTTTAAGTCAAAAAATATGCTGCAGTAATCTGACTAAATTAAAACAGACGTTCCATCACAATAGCCATCAACAAATAAGAAAATCTCTAAAATCAGATTAATTTGGCCTGCACCAGCTATATCAACAAAGATCCTGCTTTGCTTAATTCTACTACTCAAGCCCTCACCACCTTGAATCACTTCCTCATAAAGCCAACAATAATATATCTTAGCAAAGACTCATCATTATGCAGCATTAATATGCCAAATTCAATACTATGAAAGAGTATTTCCTGTAGAATCAGTACGGGATCCAAAGATTTGTGAAATAACAAGGGATTCAGACTCATCAACAGTACTGTACCATCTGCATGTTCTATATAATCAAGCTGAAATCTGCAATATCAAATAAATGGAAGCTGAACTTGGAAGCCCTCTCAATATGCAGAACCGCTACATCGAATATCTAATAGATACATACCATAGAATTGAACTCAGAGAAAGAAAGGACAATCAGATTACATCTAATCCTGATGATATATTTGATTCCATAAATTTATGTCCTTAGTGTCAACTCCAACTGTTTTTTATTTTTTTAACTTGTTTTCCTTTTTCGAAAGTGAACTCCCTAACTCAGCGTGAGATGGATTTGAACCCCAGAACTGTTGTACTACCCCAAGGGGTTTTACTGAATGAACCAATTAGCATCCACTCATGCTTAATTATGTGGTATACCATGTTCTTTTACTTATGCAAACTGTCCAAAATGTCTATCCCAATGGCAAAGACATTGAAATGTAAAAGAATGATTTTATGCTGCTACCACATTGCACATCCACTAATGAGTCCTATCAAGGCCACCATACCTAGACAAGATTGAACACAACAAAACACAAACCAAGTTTAGAAATGTCATCTTCCAGTTAGTGGATGGAGTAATGTCCTAAAATATAGGGAGAAGGAATAAACCATGCAATAGCCACTCCAACAAAGTAAGCAGTAGCATATCTTTAACCAAAGGCCACTGTCTTTGACTAAAGATTTAAGGGACAAAACCGACTAATTAAAAACTTATAATAGAAGACCTCCATTTCAGAATATCTGACAGTTATTCCACTCAACCACCTACAGTCGAGGGCAGTCCATATGCACCTGTGATCATTGCTCATCCCCAATCCATCTACTACTTGAGCAATTACAAGTCACCAATTAATTTTTCTGGATAACTCAAGGCACGCTGCATGCCCAAAGATAAACAAATATGAAAACAGTCAATACATAATAAAAAAGTTCATGCTCAAATTAAATAATACACAGCTAGACCTTGAATGAGAACTATGTTTGGACCTAAAAAGTAAAGGATGCTACATGGAAATATTGCAGTAAATTAAAATGACTTCAGGTAACTATTTCACCTGGTATGGTGAATGAGAACAACCTACGTATGCATAAGATATTCATATTAATATAACAAAAGGAAAGGAAAGAAAGGAAGAAAAAAAGTCAGTTACCTCTTTGGTTGTCAATATGTTTGCACCTTTGATATCCCTATGGATAACACCTTGTTCATGAAGATAAACCAACCCTTCCAACACCTGTATCATTTTAATTATTACGAACTGACGAAACTTGAACCCCAATCACTAGCAATAAACTGCAACTAAATGAACAAACCTGAGCAATATAAACAGCCACCAACGATTCTGGAAAAGGCCCAAATTTATTTGGCTTAATAATATTCGCAAGTGAGCCATTCTCCACATACCTACAGCATACAAAAATTACAGCATTAGCTTTTTCAGCTCTATTTCATGAACTTCCATGCTCAATTTTTTTCCATATCAATAACTTTACTTACTCAAGAACAATGTGAAGGTGAGTCTTTGTCTTCAATGATCCCAGATATTTCACAATATTTTTGTGGTTCAGATTCTGTAAGACAGATATATTGTAAACAGTATGAATAAAAATATTGAGGATAAACATTCTTCCAAAAGGCAACTTAAAATGTCTTGGTCTAGTATTTTCTAAGACAAAACCAAAGGGAAGTCAGAGGATCCACAGATGCATTGGATGAAAAACAATAACAGATAAGATGGCCAATTAGTTCAACTCATTAAGATGATAGAATTAGCCACCATTTATTGGTAAAAATTTCTAACTGTTCAGCATAAGGCAATGTGTACATCCTTTAAAGAATAATATAAATCCTAAAGGTGCAGCACATGGTGCATTTTGATGCAGGCAAAGCATATGTTAATGTATATAAAAATGCAGTTTAAAGGAGAAATAAAAACAAAGGTATAATTCTACCTTCAGTAAATCAATCTCTTGCTGGAATGATGTTAAATACCGGAAAGAAAGCAGCAAAAACAGGAAAATAGCAACTAGTCAGCCAAGCTTAAACTGAAGAGAACCAGAAACAATATATTATGCAAAAAGGCAGGTCCATGTACTAGAAAAAATTATGAAAGAATATATATATATATATATATATATACGTGTGTGTAACAATATGAGAGCTGAATGAAAATGAGTAACAAGGAGAATTGTATTAATACCAAAAGATATACAAAACGGGGCCAAGCTGCCAGCAAACAGAAAAAAAAAAAAAAAAGAAGCGAGAGAGAGAGAGAGAGAGAGAGAGAGAGAGACTAACTGTCCAAAAGCCCCGAGAGTGGACAAAAGACTATACAAAGTTGGATAAACTAAATAACTGAGCATCTATAAGACTATATCAGCAAACAATGCCCAGTCTGTCATGTGGAAGAAATTCCAGCAGAAACATTTAGATTAGTCTTTCACTAGGTTCTGATTCTTTTTCATTTCTTTATTCTTCTGTTTTTTTTTTTAATTTATTTATTTACTTTTTTTATTTTTTGGAGAGGGGGGGAGTATAAGGCACAAAAAAATTTAATTCAAAACTAGATTCTGGTTAACCAACCCAGATTTTATACCCATAATTATTCTTGCAAAGGTTAATGCATTTGCATAACAAAGTTGAATACCTCCATATCTGATTATTCGAATTTAAAATCTTGTTATTATCAGCCAAAACAAACCAGAAAAAAAAAAAAGTATGCATATTTAAGTCTTTATAATGATGTCTAGAGGTATTGAAGAACCAATAATTTCTTAAGTACAATGCTAAGCTTCCAAACGGGATCACCTAAAACTTTTGACACTCTTAACATTCTACCTGTAGCTAATAGCATGACTATGACACTCTGTATATAAAGTTTTATAAACTTATGAAATTGAAGATATTGACTAAAGAAGGATGAGGCTTAGAGTTACTCTATCTTCAAATAGCATCAATTCGGAAAATAAGGAGGATTATACAAAACACAATTTAATAAAGAGAAATTAGAAACCAAACCATTATAATATTGAGATCTTCTTGAGCAATGTTCTCCAACGAAACTTGTTTAATTGCAACAAAGTCTCCATTCTCCAAATCCAAGCCTTTGTACACTCGACCATATGCTCCTTTCCCAATCTCATCTCCAAGCATCTAGACCAACGGAAGCCCCACAGTGAATTTCCAAATACTTCAGTCCAAGTAAACCATAATGCAAAACCAACAAAAACTCTTTAACGTCCAACTTTGGTTGCTTAAAGACTATGAATTTAGGATTCTCACTGCTCAAAGATATCTAATAGAACTAAATGGCTACGTTAGGTAGGAAAGCATATTATTTGATTTTATCTTTCATTTTTCCTTTACTCAAGCTCTCCGAAACTAAATGAAGAAACGCAATCTGAAACAGATACCAAAGCTAGAATGTATTCCAAATCAATTATGTTAGTTGAATTACAGAGAAAATCAGATTAAAAAAATAGAAGAAGCTGAAACTACAACCTTAATGACTGGAGTGTATAATTCAGTGAACTGTAAACCAAACGTTTTTCTAAAATGCTTTCGGAAGCCAACCTCCAATTTCATAAATGAAAACAAATAATAAAAAAATAAACAACCCTAACGAGCTTTTTCTGTCATACAATTTTTCTTTAATTCAACAAACAAGCAAATGTGAGAAAAAGCAGCGACCGAATTACTGAAAATTGAGGAGGAAGTAGAGATTACGTATTTGTTGTCGAGAGTCTTGGATTTGTGGAAAGCAGATGACGCCATCTGGCGAGCCATCTCTCTCCGTCTCTCCTTGTGTTGTTAAAATGAGAATTGCTCGCTTTCAATAAACCCTAGAAATGGTCCATTTGGAGAAGATTAAGAGCGAAAATTGGGGATTTCCGGCTACACAAG
>JAXCLQ010000009.1:14458200-14509817 GCA_035584115.1 Cedrela odorata | reverse complement strand
TATGATGTTATTATACTGTAAAATGGCTTTAGGATGAATCTGATGAGATGTTGAGCAGAGGGTTTAAGGATCAAATTTATGATGTGTACCGATACCTTCCACCAGACCTTCAGGTAATATTTCTCTCTCTGTTTTATGTATGTGTGAGTTTGATAGACAGTTCATCACAGATATGACATTTTTCCCATCATCCCTTTTTAATTTCTTAAACACAACACACTGAGAAGATAAGATGGAAAGAGAAAACAATTGGAACATGTATTGTACTATGATTTCTACCCTTCTACTATGCACAGTGTCACCTCTCTGAAACAAATAATTGTATATAATTGTATTTTCAAATGTCTACAAATTACACCCTACGGTTTCAGATTGTCAATTTTCAATCGTTGGACATAGCTTATAGCTATTGGTGAAACGCTCAGATTTGACATGGTATTGGAGTCTAAATCTTCTATATTCTTATTGTAGGTTGTCTTGATATCAGCTACACTTCCTCATGAAATCTTGGAGATGACAACCAAATTTATGACTGATCCTGTGAAGATTCTTGTCAAGCGTGATGAGTTGACTTTGGAGGTAAATAATTGCTCTGCTCAATATCTATTGCCTTTGACTACAAATCTGTATTCTGATAAAGTTTTCTGTCTATTGTGTTTTTTGTAAGAACAGGGTATCAAGCAATTTTTTGTTGCGGTGGAAAGAGAGGAGTGGAAGTTTGATACACTATGTGATCTATATGATACCCTTACAATTACACAAGCTGTTATTTTCTGCAACACAAAGCGAAAGGTATTATTTCTAGGTGTTTAATTGGCATCAAAATTGTATAATGATAATTCTAGATGTCTAATTTCTGCTGGAATTGTGTGAGACTGAATCTCTACTATTTCATATGGGTTATGCATTGCAAAAGCACCAGAAACTTTTCCTTCCTCATTCTTATCATTGAATTTGATATGGGTTACCTAATGAACCAGGCTTACTATTGTAAAAAATTGTCGACTGTAATAACATAGCCATGTTTCAAGCAAGGGAAGGAAGTATTGGTAAGGAGCTATTGAATTTTCTGAAAATCAACTATGATATGAATGCAAGTTTCCTGCTCCAAGTATACTGTCCATTCAACTAGTGATAAATGTATGGAGATTTCTCTCGTGAAGGAAAATGGGAAATTGAGTGCTTAAACATGCAAACAGTTCAATTCCTTGTTTGCAAGTATAACCTATTTGGCATACACCTCAATGAACATGCTTTTGGGACTGGATTGTGTCTAGAGAAAAGCTAAATTTACATTCTTTCACCTTATAAGATTCTCATTAGTATGTAATAAGAAAAATAAACTCATTGAGTATCTAGATATTTTTAGTTTTCAGTCTTGTTCTCAATACTAATTCTTAGATTTTTATAGGATGATCTTTGGATATAATGCGTTATCTTTTTCTTTGGGAACAGGTGGATTGGCTGACAGAGAAGATGCGTGGCTATAACTTTACTGTCTCATCAATGCATGGAGACATGCCTCAAAAGGAGAGAGATGCAATTATGGCAGAGTTTCGGTCTGGTACAACTCGTGTCCTAATCACAACTGATGTTTGGGCTCGAGGGCTTGATGTTCAACAGGTAAAATCATTTGATTCTTTTTTTTTTTATTTCAATGTTCAATTCCTATTTGAAATGCTTAGTTAATCAATGATAGTGAACTGCAAATTGTTATTGCTATTTATTTAAATACTAAAATTAGTCAATGATAGTAAACTGCAAAATGTGGCTTTTTGTTTGAGCCTCAATAGATAGACTGATTAGATCTACCTGTTAAATGCTGAAAAGATGTATTATATGGCTGTTAAATGTTTATTTTCACACAAGTTAACTGATGATTTGTCAATTCCTGGCACTGATCCCTGAAAGTGCCTGTTATTAGGTGGTACATTTTAAGTGTGTATTGTTCCTATGGCATGTAAGTTGGGCGTTTTCATGTTCCTGTGTGTTGTTTAAAGGCTCCAAAAAGAGAACCAAATAAACTAACAGAGTTCAGATCAGGGGCTTCTTAGTTAATGATTAATTAAAAAACACAGAGAATCACACACAAAAAAGGAAAAAAAAAAAAAAAGAAGAAGAAGAAAATCTCGTTGTCATTTTGATAGGAGCAAAGTTTTTGTTAACTTCACTTAAGACATGTTTTCTTCTGATCTTTTTCTTCAAAAATTGTCTGTAAGAAGTTGTGTATGGTTTTTAATAATGTTTATATTTGGAAGAAATATCTGTGCTGTTTACTTGTTTCCTATTTTTTTAATCTCAATTTTTCCTTCAGGTTTCTCTGGTAATTAATTATGACCTTCCTAACAATCGAGAGCTTTATATCCACCGGATTGGACGTTCTGGTCGTTTTGGACGCAAGGTACAATTTTTTTTTCTAATTGTTAATTTTGTATCTACTCAGCTCTCTTACATCTGCAAATTTGATTATGCAAAAATTGTTGTATATCTTTTTATCTCGCTCTCAGGTGTTTTTGCTTTTACTGTTTCCAGCTGGTATACTTTTGTTCTTTCTTTTCAGTCAATATACAATTTTCTGATTTCTAAATAAAAAATTGCAAGCAATAAAATTGTAATGCATAAGCCTTCTCGAAATCCTTTGTTGGTATAAAATTTGGTATTTGGGAAAAGGCTTGATTCTGACATGTCGGATAATTTAGTTACTGTTGGATTTGTTTTTGATGACTGGATACTCATTGTTTTCTTACAAGAGATTTACATTTTAGATTTATCATCATATGCAGCAGTTTCAAGTTACAAGCACTATTTGTCTCATTTAATGGTTTAGAAGTAATATAGTTATTTGCACTAATTCCGATCACCTTATTTGCTGATTATCTAGATGAATTGATATAATGTAATTGAAATGGGATTTTCTTTTAATGGTTTGCAGGGTGTAGCAATAAATTTTGTCAAAAGCGATGATATAAAGATTCTTAGAGATATTGAGCAATATTACAGTACCCAGATTGATGAAATGCCAATGAATGTTGCTGATCTGATATAAGCCTGTGTGGAAATGATGATGGGATTGATCAGACGATTGTGTGATTATCGACCGAGTTTGTGGATGATTGCATTGTGATGTGATTGATGGGTTTGTATAATACAAGAAGCTGTTTGACGAATTTCTTGATGATTTTGATGACAAGAAATTAATTTAAAAGAGTTTTAACCTTGTGGATTAGATTTTTAAGTTATTCAAATTTAGATTTCCTTGTTGCACAAACTTGACCTAATTTTAAGAGTGACAGTCCGTTTATTTCCGAGTTGGAAGTTATTTAAAGATTTTATATAAGATTTTGGAGCACTGTTTCCTCTTATTTACTTGCTATTTTGTTATATAAATTTACATATAGTGCTTTTTAAGATAGTATTTGGGAAATTTATTATTTTCTTAGAAATTAATTTATATTTTTTGTTAATTTCTCCTTTTAGCGTGCTTTTCTCGATTTGGAAGAGTAGAGTAGTAACGCACTAAAATTATAAATTCGTCCATCCGCTAGGAGTTTTAAGTAGAGAATGCGTAACGTGACTAACTCTTCTAATGCGTTTGATTTCACTAATTGAATATATGAAAATCCAAGGTCTTGCATTCTCCTTCAAGATTTGTGTTAAATTCAAAAAGTAGACGAATGCATTACTTAAACTCTTAGATTTCTGATATTCAAATTGTAACGCCCCACAAGTAAGAGGCATGAGAATTTGATCAACGATCTGACAAATTAATGTCATTCGAACAAAGATTGTAGAAATTGCAGCATTTATGACATGAACAACACTATAACATGTCTTAAAAATGACTTACTTTACCAACTAATCAAGAAACTGTCATATTTTCCCAATAAACAAAAGCTACAGAAACAATTATAAACAAAAAGTAAGCAATCTTGATTTAGCCAGCCATCTGAAGCCAAAAAGAACAGCCACCAACCTGGTAACCCAGAAAATCCAAACAAAGGAAACTCTCAAATCATGTTGCTTTCACACCATTCAAAAGGTGAGAGGATCAAAACGAAGGGAAAATGACAATAAAAAAGAAAAGAAGACAAATTGAGGGTTAAAACAAAATAAAAGAAAAAACCTTTGAATTCCTCCTATTGAATAAAATATACACGAGTAGAACAGATGTAGACATGAATTTACAGGACAGTGTTGATATGAAGTGCTTTAAGCAGCGAGGTAGCCATTTGTTTCACCAAAACTTGGCCTCCAGAGCGCTGGCCATCCCTGCGTTCTTCAATTAAATTCTGAAGTTTTTGTGGTAGATCATTCTCCACAATCAATTGCTTTGGTCGAGGGTGGTGTTCATATACAGCCTAACAGAAGAATATTATTGTAAGCAATTCATGATAGTATGGTAGGCAAAAAGAATTTCTTAAATGCAATCAATGAAGACAAATCTTTTATTTGAACATAAAAATACAAAATTTTATTCAAGATTTATACCCAACTCGTCAACTCCACTAATTAAATACACAGCTACAGAAGCTTTGGAAAGATGCTGGGTTTGACATGAGTTGAAGGGACTATTTGGACAATTAATACAGCCATCCCAACAGGGGTTTGCCAAAGACTATCTGACTACGCATTTTACCACAGGAAGAAAGGTCTCTACATTTTAAAATTTAGGCACCCATGTCATGTAAAACAAGAACATCAATCATTACTATTCCTACAGGTTGGAAATCATAAATGAGCAGAAATTTGCATTTTCTCAAACAACTCCTAGAAACTAACTCCACATCCAAAGTCAAACAACTTTGCATCAATGATGACACCTAAAGCCTGATAGTTGAGGGTAAAAAAATTGATTGTTTAAATGCACCACCAGCAACAAACTAAATGACCATGAATCAGTCAAAGATCCATCAAGAACAATGAAAAAGTTAAATAAAATGAATCTTACCATTTTCTATATTGAATAACACATTAAGGAAATATCCAGAATATAAAAAGTGAAACATAACATGAAGCAGGATTAGGAAAGAGGACGCCCTTTCTCACCCAAAATTCTAGACCTTATAGATACCAGTATTTCTCCGGTTCCTTAATAAGACTTAAGTGATTGAAAGAATCCACATTTTAGTGGCAAGGATAGAGTCAATCAATGATCTTATCCAATAAGCCCAAGCAATTTATATAAAAACATTAAATTCATCTCATTACTACACACTGAATGAAGAAGTATTATGTGCAAATTTAACATTAAATCTAATAGGGAAAGGGAAAGCAAAAAGAAAACATAAATATACACAAATATTGTTTACCTTAATTAGCTTGAGCAGATTAAGACGAGCTATAGCATCCTGGTGATCCAGCCGTGCAATAAGCAATGGTGTCAAACCATTTACTGCTAATGTTGTATTTATTCGGGATGATTTCCTGCAAGCCAGAAGAAACACATTAGTGAGAATTTAACAAGATGAACTAGAAAGCAACTGAGCTTCTGCAGCATGTAACTTTTTCCAAGAAATTGGGTTTGGAGGAGATGGGAGGGAAGGAGGTGGGGTTGTTGTTTAGAAGGGAAGACGGTGAGGAGAGATACAACCGCTTTATGGAAAAAAAAGGTTTCTTCAGATAACTTGATAAGCTACAACTTTTAAAATAAAGCACATCCAAGGTTTCCCAACATTATTATACCAAACATGCATATTGATACGTCTGATAGGGAGATCTGTAAATTGAAGTATTGACTATTGACAATCAACCCATATGCAGGCATCCAATCATATCTGAACATTACATGGGTCAAAAGTTATGATGTTTTTACAGAGAAATGAAAAAGCACAGTAGAAAGTAATGGCCAATGAATTCAATTTTTGGATGTTGGCATCTCCTGCTCTGCCTCTTCAAATATCAATAAATACATCAAAATCTGCAGTTAATAATACCTATCATAGAAATCAATTTAAAATGACAGGTTTTATATCACATACGTTATAATTTTCAAGAATGGCTCCAATATGTGCACGAAATGTGGTTCTGGACAGCTTTGAAAAAACTTCACTAACTTTTGAACTGCATCTTTTTTCAGCAATGCTTGTTCCACCTTGCGGTTGTCATTATCATGAGCCAAGCAAACAGCAATTGAATCCAATGCTGTCACAGACCAAACCTCGTCCTCAAGAAGGTTCAAGTACACATCCAACCCACCATGGGCCCTTAATTGTTCCCTAGAATTGCGTGATGCATGAGCCATATCACACAGCAGAGGCAATGCATATTGTTTCAAGGGAGAATCTGATATGATGAAGTGCATTAAATGTGGAATGATTCCATTTTCAGCAGCTTGTTCTTGTCTCCTCTTATTAATCTTGCACAGATTAAATAGAGCATGAAGCACCTTCAAAAGAACAAAATAAAAGAGAGAAGTAAAGGAGACAGTCAGAACTGGGTCAGTGGCAATGGTATAAAGTAACTGAAAAGACATCTTAATCTTCACAATGATCAATAACTTAATTTGCCGACAATACTTAGAAAAGAGAAATATAGAGGAATTAAGACAAGTATTTACTACGTATGCCATTTTCTAGAGAAGACCTGTGAAGCTTAAGGTTAACTGTGTAGCTGCAGTCCTCAATTACTTGCATGTAGGCTTACTCTGTGCAACTAACAAATGAAATTTTGGGTGCCCTAGAACTATGCTTCCTCTGCTTTTTACTTTTTGTTTTTATTTTGTTATCTTTCTTTCTTTGGTAGGAGAGGAAATAAAAATGCAAGCCCATAGAGTACATCTAAGTATAATTCATAAGGCTGCTTGACCAGCCGTATTTTTAATAACCAGACAAGATTATCATACACCAGTTAATAAACAAGATTATCATAAACCAAACCTACAGAGACAGAAGTATAAATAAATCCAGTTTGCATCATCAAATGGAACAGATTCAAACAGATATATGTTAGGAATGCCAACCTCGCTATGTATCAGATACACAAGAGGTCCATCTTTGAGGTCAAGATTTGGGATTAAATACTTGATTGCATCAGCCCGCTGAAGATTCTCTAAGCAGTTCGGATCGGTTGACAAATGATTAATACACTTTAATGTCTAAAAAGAAAAACAAGTAGTGTGATTACAAGGCACAGGATGAATCTAGAAGATGTGAAACGAACAGATAAAATAAATTTTCTTCAATACCTTCAAAAGAATAGGTGGTTCTATTCGATTAAACATCTGAAAAAGACGGCTAAGCAAGCTGTGGCTACACATATAGGATTTTACAGTTGTGTCTGCTTGAGCAAACTCAAGTAGCAAGTCAGCCACCTTTTCCAGATATTCTCGGGCCACATCTGCATTTAATGTTGATACCATATGGGATAGCAACCCAGATGATGTTGCACTACCTGGTCTTGCATTGAGAACACCAGAACCAGAGAGAACACCCGATGCTGTCTGTGATGCAATCCCAGACATGGAAGCAGCTCCTTCATTAGATGACAGTGGCCCCACCTTCTTAGCTGCTGTCTTATGTGAAAGTTTAGGAGTAGAATCAAGATTTCCATTCTCTCTTCCACGCCCAGAAACCTCTGTGAAATTATAAAGGAATCATTTATCCAAGTGGTACCAAATTAAATGTGCCTAAACAAAAAGCCAAATACTGATGCTACAAAAGTTAAAAGTAATTAAGACAATACAGCAAGAAGCAAAGGATTTAGACGATGAAAGGAAAATAATAATAAAGTTTTTCTTAGGTAGTCCGCATGCTAGACCATATGGAAGGTGAAAATGGTGACAAGGTCCTCCAAGAGACTCAAACAGAAGTCTGCAGTACTACCACTAACAAATCCTACCTATTGGCCATAGACATGCAGGAAGAGAGCTGAATAAAGCTTAATGTAAAATTTGATGTCCAGATGCTACTTAACCACACACTGCAAAATACAGATGTTCTAAGGATACTAGGCCAAATTCCTAAAGATAGGATTCTCAGAATTACACTCAAGGTTTCATTTCATTTTCGCATGCTTAAAGAAACCCAAGAAAAAGTATATTAATAAAAGCAATCACCTGCAAACTCAGCCATGAGAAAATCTAGTTCACCGTTGGTTTTCTTTTCGTTAGATGCATGTAGTAGGGGCAGTATACTTTCATGTCTCTCCAGCCCTGGGAGGTGGCCAGAGAAATGACGAGAGGGCGGTTCCTTCTCCAACAAGCTAAGCAAGGGTCGAACTTGATCAGACTGGGTAGCTATTGAAGTAGGAAACCCATTTGATGCACCTTCTGGCGATTTTGGAGGTCTGTCAGTAGATGTCCTATTAGCAGCATTAGTGACTCGTTGCTGTCTGAGGTCAATTTCTGCTCGAGAAGTATCAACTTTCCATCGATCCAGGTCTCGCTCTTTAGACATGGCTGCTGAAGGTTCCTTAGTTGCTAAATTTGCAATTTTTTCCAATGAAGTTGGGTCTGGCAATTTGGAAGCACCTGTTGCATCCAAGACTCCGTTGCTAGATTGAGATCTGTCATTATCCACGGCAAGAAATCGGTGATCTGACTGATTGACGTCTGACCTCTGGGAATGTGAAGTTGAAGCTCTTGAAGATTCTTGTGTCCCGGTTGACAAGGGATGATCAATCATGCCATGCCTAACTTTGAGAACATCAGGTTGATCAGTTAAACTAATGGCTGCCTCACTTTGGATAAATATAGGATGGCTAGAGTCCAGTGGACCAGAACGTGGTCGTTGAGTTGACCCATCTACTGGAAAACCACCCCCAACAGATATAGAAGCTAGTCGGGTTGCCTCGTTCAAGCTATAAAGAGTATTGATTAGCCTAAGCAGTATCCCGTTCTTTGCAGCTATACGACAGAAATCGTTTCTTGGGGTTGATCGCTGAAGCTTAAAGACCTGCCACATTCCGTCAATAGCTAGGTGAACCATTTCCCTGGATATGAAGATTGTAATCAGTTAAACATTTCCCTGGATATGGAGATTGTAAAAAAAGAAGTAAAAGTATCATCACATCAAAGCCTACCGTTTAGGTGCCACAGTGGAAACACATGTTGTCCGCAAGTGGCAAATTGGTAATAAAAATGATCATGTTAAAAACCAAAAGCATTGATTACAATGACCAATTTCCATGAAATATCATCACAAGATAGAACCTTTTAGTTTCAATTGGAAATAACTGCAAAAACACCTAGGAACTTGAAGATTCAAAATTTTGGACAATTTCTAACAGAATAATTCTGTTCCAAAGAAAAATTTTCAATGTGTTTCCATTAAAGGCTGCTTTGTAGAAGATAATTCTAATTCATATTCTAAACTGAATGGATATCTCAAATATTACATAGAAAGAGGAACTTTTATTCAGTTCATTCTCGGTATTCAACCATTCATTTAGACGGCTAAGTTCAAACGATGCAGCGAATCTAAACAAGTCTAAACAATGATCCTCAAAAGTGGTAACCATAAATGCTTATAAATTCTTTGTGAAAGCTACAACTTTGTAGAAATTTAAGGAAACCTCGTCTATGTACTGTAAACAGAATACACTTAATTCTAATGGACACTATAATTATCTGTTAACACTGGATGACCAATACTATTTCTAATAGTTTTACGCTTGATAATCTTCCTCGCAAAGAATAGTCAGTTACTTCTATATTCATTAGCAGTTAGAAGTATATGCTCACAAAAACCGTCATAATACCTGTACTTAGCATAATCAGCCTCTAGAAAACCCACCAAAACAGGTATTCCACGACAAGCTATGAACATTTGCAATGTGAAGGAGCTGCACAAGAAGAAGCCCCATGTCCTAATCATTTTTTCTAACAAAAGAGAAGCAAGAAAATTACAACCAGAGAAAGAATAAAACACCAAACCTTGATTGGCAAAGCTGCTGCAAGAAGTAAGCTGCTTCCATGCGAACTTCCCGGGGACAATCAGGTACCGCAAAGCTCATCACAACAGGGATCTATTGTACACCTCAAAAATTAGTATGAATGAATCTAGTTTAAAAGAAAGTCTAGCCGTCATATCTCTAACAGGCAAGAAGATAGAAACATTAAATATATAATGAGAAAATCGGTCTAATTAAAAATTAGATATTACTATAGATACAAGAGTATCGAAAGGGCTCTAGCATCACCAAAATTCCAATATTCCACTCATTTATGTTACCAACAAATGTTATCTAGTTTTAGTTTGATAAGAAACCCCATCGTTCAATTGCTTGTAATTTATGGGCAAAATTGTACAGGGAATCCAAAGTCATGTGGGCTGCACTAAGGTCATCTGGTTCACTTTTCATGAAGGATGTTCATGCTTTGAAGGTTGAAGAAGACATTGATTGGACTGATTAGCTAAGTGAGGGCTTGCACTGCCCAGGAAAATTATGGTAGAAACTATTATGATGGCAAGGTTTTCTTTGTTGTTGCCATCAAAAGGTCAAACTTAAAAATAGTATGAATGCATCCAGAGAATAGCAAGTGAATTGCTTGCGGGACAAAATCCATTTCTTTGCATCCCTTTGGCCTTCCATTCCCAAGGAGTTCTGTGATACATCTTTGCTATTCATTAATCTGAAAAGGGGTTCCTATTTCAGTCTTCTTGAAGGTAGTTTTGCTGCAAGGTCTTCAGAATTTTGGTTTATAATGCACAGATAGCTTACAGAGATTTTTTTATTGTTCTTTCTGTAGCTTTATTTACCCTTCTTCAGCAAGTTTTTTGCTCATTTATTGACATCCAGTCCACTTTTGTAACTCTTTATTTCCTATTAGAATAAATGTTATCTACTTAATGGTCCATCAATGTGAAACTAGCGTACTACATAGGAAGACCAATGAATAATCAACTGCAAAACTTTTATACAAGTCAGCCTCATTTTCAGGAACCACCCAACTTAACAATGCCAAACTATTTTCCTTTTTTGGATAAGAAATAGAAAAATTGATTACAAAGACAGCTTTACAGGAGGAAGTGAACAAGAGATCCACTCTTACAAAATAAAAAGACAGCCTCAGAGAAAACAATCATAAGAAACAGGCTCTACAATATGTCCAACTTTAGAATCAAAGAACTTGAATGAACATAATACTTACCAAACCAACAAGGCAAGCATTTTCCTGGAAATCAGAGTTATCTTTTATGATCTGGTTTATTAGTTGAAGAACAGAACATATAACCTGCAATTGCAAGAAATATTAAAGTACACTGCTAATATCTAAGGAAACAATATTAAAAGAAATTGAAAAACCCACAGCTTCACGCCGCAGACGTACACGAGTTGTGGGAACTTCAAGCAATTCCATTAGAGGAAGCAAACCATGCTGGGTAACAAAAACAATTTTTTGCTCAGGACGCTGGTGAAAGATGGCAATAAGTTTCTGACAGGAAGACATGATTGCATCTTCAGATTCCTCCGGTCTTAAAGACCCAACTAATCTGCTAAATTCAACAGCCTACCCAGCAAAAACATAATAAAAGCTTCAAAACCTGTCAGTATTAAAAAAAAAATAGTAAAAATATAATAAGCTCTCATACTCTAATTGTGCAACACTGTTGATCTAAGCAGCAGATTCAAAAAAGCAACAGATTGTGAGGATTGAATACACAGCTCAAGAAGTGATTATCATATGTTTAAATCTTCCAAATAAGTCCTGACATCAACTTGAAACCATGGACAGTTAGCTAGCAAAGACTGGAAACAGACTTTGGCAAAAAGGAAAACATTCCTGTGGGATAATATATGTAGATTAAGAGCCATAACAACCCCACAAATACCTGCGATGGCGAGCCACTGAAATACCATAATCAATACAATTTCAGATTTTTAGTGATGTCAAATCTCCATTAAGCGGCCAAAAGAAGGGAACACAAAAGGAACAGACCAAATAATTTTTGAAAAGAATACATTTTATCACGCCTAACACATCAAATTGTCATAACTGAGCTCAACCTTGTCAAATTGAAAAGCAAAAGGGGCAAGGAGACCACACATACAAAGAGGTGACTGATATAAATCAAGAGAAAATGATCTTGAAAGACTTGTGAAAAGAAAGGATGGAGATCACTAAGCAATGGCACAAAAAATTTCATATGAGCTAAAGTTAGGAAAAATGACTCCTTTTCAAGAAAGATTTGTATTCTTTTTTAAGCAGGTTTCCTCTTCAATTTCTTAATAGTAGTTCTTTGTTGGATTTACCTTATTCAAGTTGCAGTACAACAATCAATGAGAATATTAGTCCTCGAAGAAATAGGATATCTTACACTATATATAAGGGCTTGAGAATTAACTCTAAAGTAGGAGAAAAAAAGGTGAGCAACGAAAGAAAACTAAAACAAAGACTTGTTGGGTTACAAGATTAAGATCTGGTGTGAGAGAAAACTAAGAAGATTGGGGTATACCTTCTATTATTGTTATTCTCTTAATAGTGAAATCAGTGACCTCTGTGGACGTAACCAATTTGGTGAATCACGTAAATTGCTTGTGTTGTGTTGTAGTTTGTTGTTGTCCTAAGTGATTTATCTTTCTACTGCATGTCTATTGTTGTATATACATTCTGGTCACTGCAACAAGATATTGAATAGTGCTTGAATGGGTTTTATTATTCACCTACAAAGTATTTACCTCGTAAAAAATTCCTAAGTGAGCACAAACTGGAGTGTTGAATTGCACCAACAGATAAAAGAGATAAAAGGGGGCAGTGGTTACTCATCAACGTAAACTAGTTAGAAATTTAGATACATTATAGCAGATTCAAAACCAAACACATAGTAACTCATTGCACAAATGTGAGGATAGTTTGAGTCCCGCAAACATAAAGATAAACATGCAAAATAACTATTAATACCATTAAAATCTCCAATGGATACTCTAAGTTACATAGAACAGTAGAGTACTGGCTTGAAAATTCTCTCTTGAGAAGCAACATTTACTCTCAAATTCAAACATAAGCATAAATAAGTCATTATACAGCCAACCAAGAGATGATAAAGAGGATGCTCATCAAAATACCGCTACATAATCTACAAAATGCACACTAATTGAATCCAAAAAAGCATCAATAACAAATCTGTAAAGGGTGTTTATTATAAAAAATGCTTGGTACCTGTAGAGGAAAAAGGTTTTCTGCAGGCAATTTTTCATCGAAAACCTGAGAAAACAAAAATAAGAGAAATAATGTCGGAATCATTACAGAAAACATCATCCACATGAACTCAATATTTCAAACATACCAAACCATCAATGTCAATTACATCATCCTTCAAAACACCTATCATTAGGCGAAACAGGTCTCCACCACTGTTTGTCTGACCCATTTCATTCTCCATTTGTTTTTGAGCAATTGTAGCTCTCAATTTTGTAGCCAGGTCATTCTTCCCAGCATCAGATGCCAATGCATGGCTTTGGTTCACATGCGATGTGGATGCAGATGTTGAAGCTTCACCTGCCTGATCCTCCAGGCTTTTCTCCAATGGATGAAATAAATCATCCAACGAAGCATCTCCAGGAGTGTCACTAAATCTACTTAGTTCATTCCCTCCCAAGGTTGCTGACGTTTTTACAGCCTTCAAAAATGAAAGTTATAGATCCATTAGATTCTCTTTCTAAAACCAGTAATCAAACTCAGAGGTAGACTTAAATCCATGCCAGACTTCACCAAGTTATTAAAAAAGAAAAGACAAATACAGCAGTTATCACTTTCTTGGTAAAGAAATTATTATAGGGAGAGGAGAGGTCAAAAGGGCCATAGGCCATTAAGCCATCTTTCCTTTTCTTTTTCCAACCTAGCAATAATTTATTGTGAATACAAATGTTCAATACATGTATACAAGAAACTCTTGAAAAAAAGGGGTCACCAGTAAAAGTAGATGTACAAGTGCTTTCTGGTACTGAAAAGAGAAAATGCAGGTCTACATTCAGATTTCAGACTTAGATAAATGTAAAAGGATATGACTTCTTCGATTCAAATGGAAAAAAAAATTATAATAAGTGATAAGTCAGAAAAATAAACCCAAAATATCTGAATTACTGACCACAGATCATACTCAAATCCAGACTTTAAAAAATAAATAAATAAATTAGGAGGGGTAAGTAGCATAAAATTACCTTTTGATGACTATTATTTTGGTTTTTGGGACTAAAACCAAATAATTTATTCTCAACATTGCTAGAAGTTCTTTTCCCTCCATATTTACTAGATAAATTTTTTCGACTTGATTCAGGAGATCTGGCCTCACCATTGATCAAAACTTCATCCTGATCGCTCATATTTGATATCTCCTGAAGCTCAGTTGGATCATTTGTAGACACTATTTTATTAGAAGATAGCCAACCAGATCCAGTTCGTACAGATGACGTCTCATGAATGGCTAAGGTGGGAACTTGATCTGATAGAAGATCATCTTCTAGATTCTCTGCTCCTTCCTCAACAAGATTACCATTTAAAGAATGTCCATCATCAGATTTACTCAAATGAGCAGCCTCAAGTGATAATAACCCTTTCCTAGAGCCCTGAAAGTTCAAAGATCCAAATCACTAACAAATTAAAAGGACATTCCTACTGCTTCATCTTAAATTAAAGATTAGAGAATCAGTTGTCACAGAATTGCTTATTTTGTATTTTCTCAATTTTTATGCATTCGATTTCTTTTTCTATGTAATCAATTCAGTTTCCATTATTTGAAAAAATGGTATGCAGTTACTGAAAAGAAAGTCCTAAGTTGAAAATAGTCCTACTGTTTCAACTGCTTCTGCTTTCTTTGCTGAAAGGCTTTCACCAGCACTCTGATTATCTTCATTGGAAATAAATGCATCTGTTGAACCATCTTCCTGTATGTTTCTGTTTAAAAGAAACACATTTTTAATGAGATAGCATACAATAATAAAAAAAACAGGAGTGAAACGAACATCAACAGTAAGTTTAGTTAGATAAATGCCTAAAAGGAAAAAAAAAAGGTCTAGCTGTACTAAAATATAAATAAATCATAGGCACTACATAAGTGGCTACATCTAATCCAGTATTCAGATTGAACCTTTAACAAAAGACCTAGCAATAAAGGCCTAATAGACCACATGAATCCCATCCTAATCTCTTAATGAAATCCAAGAGTCTACCATCATGTTCACCCAACCCAACATGAAGGAAATTCAAAATAATCCTGAAAGAGAGTATTTCATACTCAATATAATAAGTTGACAATTTGCAGCTATGCAACACAAAGCTTAAAAGCAAACACTTAAATCTACAAACAAACAAGATAAGCTAAGTGGGATCGAAAAGAGAGAACAAGTATAATGATGTTGGATGCTACAAATATTTTTATAACCATTCATAGGCTACTTTTAATACCCATATTTAAAAGAATATGGTACCTCTAGATGTCCACAAGGTCAAATATTAACAGCCCATTAAGAGTTAACTGCCAGCTATACAGTACAAAACCCAACTTATCTTTATTCCCAAAAGTTAACCAGTCGAAGAATACATATACACACACAAAGAAAATAAAAAATGCTACCCAAAAACAAAATTAACCTAAGACCAATCCTCCAATTATTCAATGTATTTCTTATCAGAGAATAAACGCAATGAAGTTATGCTATTTTATAAATATTCTTGAACTATATATTTCATTAGCATCCATAAAACATAGGGCATAATGAGAACATGCAGAACATCAAAGAAATTCATCATTAAGAAGCCAAGTGCCAGTGGAAAAGAACATCTATCTTCTCCTAATCGAGAACTAAAGTGTTGGCACGACTAAAAGGAAAAAATTTACACAGCATACGTACAAAACTAGTGGGTAAAAGCAATAGCATAGGAGTAACACTAATGGAAGATAGGCTACAAGTTTAAAATCATATGCCTAAGTTTAGGAAGACCCGAGAAATTAAATATTAACAAAAAAGAAATTCCCTTGATGCTGCAGGCATAACAATAATGATGGAAATATTGAAATTGTAGGAAAATCTTCTATTAAGAAACTGAGTAAATTGCCGGTGTGTTAAGAGCAGTAACAGTGACAGAAGTCTAATAATTTCACCAAGTCTAAAGAAATGGCACAGAACTGCCATATGAGCATGTGTGTGAGACTTTATATACTGTATCTGTTCACTGCAACAAGCTGCAATGATATAAATAGATATCAAATCTCTTAAGACTAATTTGTAGTAAGACCACAAAGCACTTATTATGAATCAGCATCTAGACTGAAATATAAAAATTTTAAAAAAGAAAATTGTTTATATAAGTGAGCATGAGTATAAATGACCAAAAAACTAATAAATGCATAAGAACTTGGTATCCTTCCACAACAGGTACCCAAATAATATATAGAAAGATTAATAATACCCAACTCATTTTAAGACACTTCTTTCTTTTTTTACGAATTTATATTGGGAAGGGGTTCCAGGTTAGTTTGAATATCCCAATTTTTGACTTTTGGAGATTTGTATTATTAGGTTACTCTGTCAGTCTTCTGGCATTGAGTGCATAGTTTTATTTTGTATAGATTTTGAGGTTCTGTCCAGGCTGATCCAGGCTTTTGTGCACAGCTTGTTCACTTTCTGTACTCCCCATACTGTTTTAATATAATTCAAGTTTTGTTTCTTATCAAAATAATAATAATAATAATAATAATAATAACAATAACTACCTCATTGTTCCACTATGACGAAGAGAAGACTGCAGTGCACGCCTACAATTCTGTATCCAAGGGTGAGAAAGCAACGTCTTTGCATCAGGCCTCTGTCTAGCATCCTGGAAAATGCAACAATATGTCATATAAAGGATGATGGAGATAACTGTATATTACACACCACAAGGCAGTTTTCAGGGACAAGTCCATCAAACATATGATAATTCCACTTCATGTTATGAGTTACTATCATCTAATTATTCCAAGACCAGCACTCAAACATATGGTTATATATGTACAAACTAAAAGCTTCATAATCATGTTTAACAAAAAAAATAACTCCCCAAAGACAAAATCAAAGGATTTGCGAGGCACCCTCGTGGCTAACTGCATAATTAAGAGAAAGTTCTACATGATAAGCTTATGCATCATGTGCAAAAACAACTGGAAGACTGGATCATTCCCCTTTAGATGGCTTATTTGCTTAAACCTGTTGGTAGTCAGTCCAATTGATGTTTACAGTGAGCCAGCTTACCCCTTAATGGCTCATTGGAGAAAAGCATGAGATATATATATGAGCATGGTAACTTAAGTATCTGTCCTTTTACACCTGACAATCCATTTCAAAGCAAAAGAATAACAGGGTTCTTAATGGAGTGGAGCTTCCATTTTACAAGCCCAATATATAATTGAGTGCCTTGTTTTCTGGCTATATATTCCTCATTCTTTCTAGTTTTTCCAAAATCTTCGGTCTATAACTTCTTTTGCTTTTTTCGGGTTTCTTTTGCATACCAGAAAAGTATCAGTAGAATCAAGGCCAGGCAGCTGAAGTCTATGGATCACCTCTGTTTTTTTTTTTAGAAGAAACTGAGAATTATATTTATTGAAGAAAGAAAACAGGTAGAAAAGTGGACTGGATGTCCACCAAGAAAAGCAAAAAAAAAAAAAAAAAAAAAGAAAGAAAGAAAGAAAATTAGGGGAAGGGAAATAATCTATACAAAACCTATCCAACCAAACATAAGAAATTGATCCATTCCCCAACCAAAAATCTATACAAGATTAACCCAAAACTGCTTCCCAGTTAAGATGTATGAAGAAAAAAGAACAATCTTTAAAGACCTTTGAAACCAAAAGCTCGAAGAGAAGCAAAAATCCTCTATCCCACAAGCCATCTAGTTTTCTTCCCTTTTCTCTCCAAAAATATGGTTGTTTCTCTCTTTCCACAACACCCTTAAAAGAGCTAAAACAACATAACCACACAAAATTTTGGCTTTCTGCCATTTCCAAAAAACAATAATATCTTCTGAGAGTAAAGAATTACAAGAACTCCGCATAGCCAAAGAAAACTTGGCTTCTTTATTCACTCTAGCCAACAATCTGGACACAATATCACAATGAAGGAAAAGATAGGTCACATCATTTTGCCAACACATCTCGCACCAGGAAGGGGAAAGACACATCATTAGAAACTTTCTTTGGATCACTCGGCTTGTGTTGATTTGCCTAGCATTAAAGCCACAAAAACACAGGAACTTTGGGTGGAATTTTACCTTTCCAAAATTAATATAACAAGAGTGAAGTCTCAAGTGGATTGTGAATCAACCAACCAAGATATGATTTAAAAGAGTAGATACCCAAGGTCTCCAACTTCCACACTCTTTTATAGTAACAGATCACCTTCATATAACCAAACATACGTGCAGTGTATTTGCACCTTATAAGGATATTTTTAAAAGAAAATCAAGACCCAAACTCTAAAAGAACACTGGGTGACATGGATCATCTCAAAATCTTAAATACAGTTACATCAGCTGGTTGGACTTTGTCTCTTTAGTCATCCTTAAACATGTCCAAAACAGTTTTATATTTAAAGACCTAGTTAGGTTATTCTCAGTGCCTTCATAATCTTGCAAAGCATCAACTTGCTCCTAATAAAAACCATGACAGATATATTACATATCGGGCTAGTAATTTGGCAAAACAACTCCTATGTTGTTTCATACTGCAGCAATGCTCTTAACAACGCTACCAGCAAATTCTCTTTTATCCCAGAGATATCAAACCCTGTCAGGATCCCTATATGGAGACTTAGAGGTTCAACCGGTCGAAGTTACTGCTAATGAGAAACTCTTGCAAGACTTAAAACCAGTTACATCAGATACGCTACAAGCGCCCACAGATTTTTTTTTTTTTCTTAATAAGAAACTGAAAATTGTATGAAATAATGAAAAAAAAAATGTTACATCCATGTTGTTGGCCATTTGTCCACAAGATCAACAAAAAACCCAATGGGTAATCCAAAACTATACAAAAAGCTTTTATGATGTCTAATGGTGTACAAATCGGCAACTATGATTAGCTAATCATAGTACTGGGCCATTAAATAATGCAACTTTAACTGACTAGCATGTTCAATGATGCCTTTTGCCCTTAAATAGATGTCTAATGTGTAAAGTTGTCTACCCCTACCAAATGAGATAAATAAGAAGAAATCTGATATGGTACTGTTCTCAGAAATAATAAGTTTTGGAATGTTGTGTGGCAGAGATGCATGCAGAACCATTTTTTAGCCAAGGGATGAACAAAAGAGCTTTGAAACATTGTGCATGCACACTTCTTTCAATTAAATACTAAAACTCATCTATGACTAGAGGAGAAGCCAAAAAGCATTCACCAATAATTGAAAAGGACAATATAAAGATTTGATTTATCTTACACTTTACCTTCTTAAAGCACTGACGGAGAAAGTCGGTTATGTCAGGAGACAGACTATCAGGTATTGGAGGACGGTCATCCTGAAATTAATAAAAAGGAAAAGGGGGAGAACACAAAATGAATAATTTTCATCATTGCTCAAAGCAACAACTATAATAACAACAATAAAAATTCCAACAGAGAATAGTGCCATTCTCAGAGCATTCTGGATCATAACAATCCACCAGGGGAAACAGTATGAGATATATAGTGATATTCAGTAAAATAAACTAGAGGCAAAGAAAAATGAAAAGGGAACTCACAGGATTTACAGGAAGCATTATGTCCTCATCCTAATAAAATGATCACTGTAAAGAAACTATAGATCAAACCTGAACAATACGAAATAGAGCTGGCATAGGCTGCAGATCGTAGTAAGGAGGCACGCATGTAAGAAGTTCGATCACAGTGCAGCCAACACTCCAAATGTCAGAAGCAGCACAAACCCCAGACATCTCAATCACCTGCAGCATATTTCAATTTCATATGAGCCCATAGACACCTTAAGAACAGCATCACATATCTAAGCCACTTATTTCATTTACTTTGCAGTCACACCAAAGACAATTTACACCAACTAAATGTAGCAAATATCAATTACACATTTGACAGATATGTGTCTGATCACAACACCTAAAACTTGTCTATATAGACAATTAAATTAAATTAAATTTTCTACTCAAACCAAAACTATACAGACAAGAAAAAGAAAATAATTGAATTTTCAGCAACAACCTAACTATGTCTTGGCATTTAAAATGTTTCGATGAAGATCATTTTTCTTAAAACTTTGTTTGTGTTGAAATAATTAGAATGTATTTTTTAGTCTGGTTAAACTATGATTTTCATCACTTTAAACCACTGAGGGCTCCCAAATTTTATTAAAATAGGGATCATGAGTTCCACATTCACAATGCTGCAAGCCACAAATTTTAATTGAGTGAAAAGTCACAGTTTTCACACCAATAGCACACATGGAGGAGATTCATGCAACTATGGATCATCCTTAACCAAGCTGAAATCCCAATTTGCAATTTCTAAAGCAAGAGAATAGACGAAAAGAATCCCCAGAGATAAAAGCCAGAACCAGAACTGGGATTTTGGACTCATTTATAACAGACCTTAACCACAGAGCCTACATGTTAACGCTAACCTCATACATCCAAGCAAGAGACATCACAGAAAAGTTCAATTAGGTAAACCAGCCGTCCACCATAACAAAATAAAACTTTAGAAATCCAACGGAGCACGACAACAAACTAAAACAAAACAGCATTATGATTGGTGTGCATGGAGAAGAAATAGTTATTTTAAAATCACATTGTAACCAAAGCCAGTGAAGACACTAAAAACCAAGCTACATTCATCAAAAATTCAAATCCCCTCCCACCAGCATCTTCAAAAATTCTATTCCTTTCATGCCAAATTACCGAAAAGATCAAGAAAACCATACATTTCTATAACCATCCCTTTTTCAACTCCTGCAAAAGCACAATGATACAACAAATCCGTCATTTCTCTTAGTGCCTTGATGATGGAGTACTGATCCACCTCCTTCATATCATTTTTTTCCTTATTATAAAATTGTCTGACATATAAGAAGGAAAATAAAAGAATAAAATCAAAAATCAAAACAAAACAAAAACCACAAAAAAACAGAACACGAATCCTCACCAATGAATCTATCACTACCTACGTAGCATAAGCACCCCACAACAAAGCTGTAACCATATGCTAACCATCCCAAACACTGGTGCTTCTCAGCTACTCTTCTAAACAGATACAATAGTTCTCAAGTAAATTCACAACTAAAAACTACAAATCCTCTACCATTGTTAAAACCTAAATAGGAAATTTAGAGTGTCAATAGCTGGTTCTTATTTAAGTCGTATTTGTGTTTCATTAGGAATATTTGATCTTAGCCCATATAAACATTGTACTAGTTCACAACTACTGAAATAGATATTCTCACTTTTCAATTATTCCTGTATCTTTCTCTATCTCTCTGTTGACAACCTTGAAACATGTATTTTTTGTCAGAAACAAAAGAACTTTATTTCCAATATTTCTGAATTCAGAGTCAAATATGCCTATAATGCTAGGAACTAAGCGCAAGACCTCATTTAGTATAAAAGGTGAAATAGATTTGCAAGTAATGAGAAATCGACAATGAC
Organism: Cedrela odorata; assembly: GCA_035584115.1. Lineage (NCBI taxonomy): Eukaryota > Viridiplantae > Streptophyta > Magnoliopsida > Sapindales > Meliaceae > Cedrela > Cedrela odorata. The sequence continues at coordinate 14,488,255 of JAXCLQ010000009.1, read as the reverse complement.
CATCTTTTTCAATACAAAATTAAACATCAAGTAAAAACAACACCCCAACAACCAATTAAGAAAAACCTGGCTAATATAACTGTTAAAAAACATAAGTAGGAAAGAAGTACCTCAGGGGCCATCCAATATGGTGTTCCAACAACTGAATGCGTGTTAACATCAGCCTCAGTTAGTTTTGTGGCAACACCAAAATCAGCAAGTTTCACAAGACCCTAAAAGCATCAAGTGGGTCATATAAGTACTTCACAGAAAGCAATCTAGACATGATGAACAGTTAATAATCACAAAACAATATTAAGACCATATGACTGGAATAAAACAGCAAACATAGACAAAAATATATTATGTGAAGGATACTGAACATCAATTCATGTAAGAAATAAATTTTTGATTAATTTCAGGTCAGAAAAATATTCTGCAGTGATCTGACTAAATTAAAACAGACTTTCCATTCACAATAGCCATCAACAAATAAGAAAATCTCTAAAATCGGATTAGTTTGATATGCATCAGCTACGTCAGCAAAGATCCTGCATTGCTTAATTCTACTAAAGCGCTCGCCACCTTGAATCACTTCCTCATAAAGCCAGCAAGAACATATCTTAGCAAAGACTAGTCATTATGCAACATTAACAAGCCGAATTTGATACTTTAAAGAGTATTTCCCACAGAATCAGTATCAGATCCAAAGATTTGAGAAATAACAAAAGGGATCAGACTCATCACAGTAATGTACCATCTGCATTTTCTATATAATCAAGCTGAAATCTGCAATATCAAATAAATTGAAGCTGAACTTGGAAGCCCTCTCATCATGCAGAACCGCTACATCGAATATCAATTGATGCATATCATAGAATTGAACCCAGAAAATAAAAAGGAAAAAACCAGATTACATCTAATCCTGATGATACATTAGATTCCATGAATTTATGTTCTTAAAGTCAACTCCAAGTGTCAACTCTAACCGTTTTACTATTTATTAAAAAAAAATCATTTTCAAAAATTACGAAAAATAAACCAAACCCCTCCCCAACTCAGCGTGAGTGGGATTTGAACCCCAGAACTCTTGTACCACCCCAAGTGGTCTTACTAGTTGAACCAACTAGCATCCACTCATACTCATAATGTGTTATACCATGTTCTTTTATTTATCCAAACCATCCAAAAACCCCATGCTATCAGCAAAGCCATTTAAACACATAAGAATCATTTTACGCCGCTATCATATCTCACATCCACTACTGAGCCCTATCAAGGCCACCATACCCAAACAAGATTAAAGACAGCAAACCACAAAACAAGTTTGGAAATGTCATCTTCCATTACGTGGATGGAGTAGTAGCCTTAAATACAAGGAGAAGGATGAAACATGCGATAGCCCTCCAACAAAGCCAAGCAGTAGCATATCTTTAACCAAAAAGCCACTATCTTTGACTAAAGAGATTATGTGACAAAACCAAGGAATTAAAAACTCATAACAGTAGACCTCCTTTTCAGAATATCTGACAATTATTCCACTCAACCACTTATAGTCTAGAGTACTCCATATGCCCTTGAGATCATTGAGAATCCCACATTCATCCACTACGAGAGCAATGACAAGTCACCAATTAATTTTTCTGGATAACTCAAGGCACACTGCATGCCCAAAGATAAACAAATTTTTACAATGGTCAATACATTTGTACCAAAAGTTGATGCTCCAATTAAATAATAAATGGCTAGACCTTGAATAAGTACTTTGTTTGAACCAAAAAAGTAAAAGATGCTATATGGAAATATTGCAGTAAAAGATTTTATTGACTTCGGGTATAATTAACCATTTCACCTAGTATAGTGAATGAGAACAACCTGTGTGTGCACAAGATATTCGTATTACTATAACAAAAAGAAAAGGAAAGGAAGGAAGATAAAACATCAGTTACCTCTTTGGTTGTCAATATGTTTGCACCTTTGATATCCCTATGGATAACACCTTGTTCATGAAGATAAACCAGCCCTTCCAACACCTGTATCATAATTAATTATTATGAACTGATGAAGCTTGAACCCCAATCACTAGCAATAAACTGCAACCACATGAGCAAACCTGAGCAATATAAACAGCCACCAACGATTCTGGAAAAGGCCCAAATTTATTTGGCTTTATAATATTCGCAAGTGATCCATTCTCCACATACCTACAGCATATAAAAACTACAGCATTAGCTTTTTTGGCTCCATTTCGTGAACTTCCATGCTCAAATTTCTTCCATAACAATAACTTCACTTACTCAAGAACAATGTGAAGGTGAGTCTTGGTCTTCAACGATCCCAAATATTTCACTATATTTTTGTGGTTCAGATTCTGTAAGCCAGATCATATTTTAAATAGTATGAATAAAATATTGAGGATAAACAACTTCCAAAAGGCAACTTAAAATGTCTAGGTCTAGTATTTCCTAAGACAAAGCCAAAGGGCAGTCAGAGGATCTGCAGACGCATTGGGCAAAAACAATAACAGATAAGAGGGCTAGTTAGCTCAATCCATTAAGATGATAGAATTAGCCACCATTTATTGATAAAAATTTCTAACAATTCAGCATATTGCAATGTGTACATCCTTAAAAGTTAAAACAAATCCTTCAGGTGCAACACGTGGAGCATTTTAATGCAGACAAAGCATATGTTAAAGTATAATAAAAATGCAGTTGAAAGGAGAAATAAAAACAAAGGAATAATACTACCTTCAATAAATCAATCTCTTGCTGGAACAACGAACAATCCCGGGAAAAAAAAATGCAGTAAAAACAGGAAAATAGCAACTAGTCAGCCAAGTTTAAACTGAAGAGGACCAGAAACAATATATTATGCAAAAGCGCAGTTCCATGTACCAAACAAAAATCTGAAAAATCTTGATTTGAATTTACCTCTCATGTTGAAAAAAAAAAAAGAAAAAGAAAATACACATAACACTATGAGAGCTGAATGAACACGAGAAACAAGGAGAATTATATTATTACCAAAAGAGGTACAAAAGGAGGCAAACTGTCCAAAAGCCCCAAGAGAGGACAAAAGCCTTTAAAAAGATTGCTTAAACTAACTAATTGAGCATCTAAAAGAATATATCAGCAAACAATGCCCAGTCTGTCACGTGGTAGAAATTCCAGGAGAAACTACTTAGATTAATCTTAAACTAGGTTCTGGTTCTTTTTCTTTTCTTTATTCTTCTGTTCTTTTAATCTTTCTTTTTATTTATTTATTTACTCTTTTATTTGGGGGAGGATAAGGAACAAAAAATTTTAATTCAAAACTACATTCAGGTAAACCAGCCCAGATTTTAATACCCATAATTCTTCTTGCAAAGGTTAATGCATTTGCATAACAAAGTTGCTCTTAAATAACTACATATCTGATTATTTGAATTAAAATCTTGCTGTTATAAGCCAAAACAAACCAGAAAAAAAGAAAAGCATGCATATTTAAGTCATTATAATGATGTTTATAGATATTGAAGAAGCCATAATTTCTACCTGTAGCTAATAGAATGACTATGACAGTCTGTATACAAAGTTGTATGAAATTCAAGATATTGACTAAAGAAGGATGATGCTTAGAGTTAAACAAACTTCACATAGCAACAATTTGGAAAATAAGGATGATTATACATATGAAAAAAAAAACTTAATAAAGAGAAAATTAGAAACCAAACCATTATAACATTGAGATCTTCTTGAGCGATGTTCTCCAATGAAACTTGTTTAATTGCAACAAAGTCTCCGTTCTCCAAATCCAAGCCTTTGTACACTCGACCATATGCTCCTTTCCCAATCTCATCTCCAAGCATCTAGACCGATGGAAGCCTCAGTCCAAGTAAATCATTATGCAAAACCAACAAAAACTCTTAACACCCAACTTTGTTGGCTGCTTAAAGACTATGAATTTTAGGCTTTTCATTGCTCAAAGATGTCTAATGGAACGAAATGACTACGTTAGGCAGGAAAGCATAATATTTGACTTCATCTTTCATTTTTCTTTTACTACAGCTTCTCCTAAACAGATGCCAAAAACTAAAATGTATTTCAAATCGACTATGTTAGTTGAATTACACAGAAAGTCAGATAAAAAATTGAAGAAACTGAAATTAGAAGCTCAATGACTGGAGTGTATAATTCAGTGAAGCCACCCTCCAATTTCGTAAATGAAAACCAAAAAAAAAAAAAAACTAACGAGCTTTTCTGTCGTACAATTTTTCTTTTTTTCAAAAAACAAGCAAATGTGAGAAAAAGCATTGATCGAATTACTGAAAATTGAGGAGGAAGTAGAGATTATTACGTATTTGTTGTCGAGAGTCTTGGATTTGTGGAAAGCAGATGACGTCATCTGGCGAGCCATCTCTCTCCGTCTCTCCTTGTGTTGTCAAAATGAGAATTGCTCGCTTTCAACAAACCCTAGAAATGGTCTATTTCGAGAAGATTAAGAGAAAATTTGTAATTTCCGGCTACAGAAGGCAGAGCCGCTTCGACCGGAAAAGAAAAGAAATGAAACGAAAAAGAAAATTAAAAACCGAGGCTAAAAGCAAATTGGTTGGTTGGGTTATCCATTAAATCGGAATTAATTAATAATAAATAGGGAATTTTTTTAAAATAATCACTCTAATAATTCAATTTACCTAAATGACCTCTTTATAAGTTTTTTTTATCAAATTAACCAAAAAAACACACACTTAGATAAAAATACTTCTATAATACTAAAACTTAACAAACCACTTTTTCCCTTTCTTTTCATCTCTCTTTGTGATCAAAAGTTGGTCATTTTCTCTCTCTCCGGCGATAGCAACAGTGGAAAAATAGTAAATTGACCATGATGAAGGCGGCATTCATAGTGGAAGTAAGGTGAGTTAACTTTTTACTTGTTACATGTATATTGAAAGTATTGTTTTGATTGTAGTTGGCCGGAAATGTGGTGAAAGGTGACCGAAAAATTACCATTTTTTAAATGAAGAAGGTGTTGTTGTATGCACATTGTTTATGTCTTTCATTCACATAATTTTTGTTTGGTTTGTTTTAGCTGTTGGTGGCTAGAATTTTGAAGAAATATAGAAAAAATGGAAGACTTGCTGCTGAAAATTTGAAGAAAATAATGGGCCATAAACGAAACCATAAGTTTTGATCACATAGTGTGATACGTACACAGGTGGAGAGTAATGTACAAGTGAAAGTGGTACATATAAAATGATCGGTTCATTGTTATAATAATAACTTGCATGATTAAGGTTGTGATATAGAGAATATTCACCATAATCATTTTCGTTGTGATGAAGTAGAGAGAAATGTGGTATTGGATAATACACAAGAGGAGAATAATATGTCATAATCATTTCGTGTCGAACTATTAGTTGCATTATAGGCAATGTATCGCTAACTTAGTTACTTTCACTAAAAGAATCATACAAGTGTAGATTATCACTTCTATTACTGGCTTTCATTCTACATTCATGAATAGAATCTTCAACAATTATGCGCTCCATGTTAATCAACATCGAAATATAACCCCTCACACCAACAATATGATCATTGTTTGTATTTAATAATGTCTTGAGCTCAAAATCATTTGTAATATCCACTGACACTAAAAATCCAAAGCTGAAGTATGTACACACTCTAAACATCTATGTTGGATTTATACATAAGGTGTTGAACAACAAACTCAAAAAAATTTCTTAATATTTTTGGGTACATGTATTGGTTGGACCTTCACTTTATCAATGTATTTCTCTTCTCTGTTCAATAATAAATCTCAATACCTGTCATAATCAATAATTATAGTTACAATAACAATCATATCTATGATAGAATATCACATGATGTCATTAATAATTTACGAATAATAGAGATAAACGTGAATGTTTCTAAGGATCAAATTAAAAGTTGTTAATTCTTACACTTTTTAATATGGGTGACAATTTTTTACACGACCCGCCAACCTGACGTGAAATTTACAGATTTGAGTTGAGATAACACGGCACGATTATTAAACAAATGGTAAGATATGATACAAATAATAATCATGTCGGGTTAAGGTTTACAATTCTGAACACGCGAACCCGTTTATAACATGATTAACTATTCGAGTAATCATATCGTGCTATTATTTATAATTTAATAAATTTATTTTTATAGTATTTCTATTTTAAAAAATTTATAGTTATATTTATCTATTTTAAAAAGTATTTAGTTATATTTAAAATAAAAATTATTAGTATTTGAAAAAATATTATCATAAATATTATAAAAATATTAAATGGGTGACACGATTACAACTTATTTAACCGTTTAATAATTGTGTCAGGTTAGAGTTTTCACTTTTTGACATCATTATTAAATAGGTCGGATTCGAGTTTCCAATTTTAACATGACATGAGTATGATACTGCATGAACACGACATGATAACTCTAATTGTGACCCTTACTTTTCGGGGATCAAAATGTAAGATTTACAGAGTGTGATGAATATGGACTAAAATGTAAAATTTTCAAAATTTAACACTATTTCAACTTAATACAATGTTATTATTTGGGAAACAAATAAGATATATAATCACGGGTTCATTTTTGGACTAAAATGTAATCTTTTTAAAGTTTAAAAAATAGAGAGTGAATTACATAATTCGACAAAGTATTTTAAAATATTGCATATTAGTACTCACAGGTTCAATTTCTATCACAATTACATAAAAACTCAATTTCAACCACAGTTTATTAGGCAATATTTTACAATATTTTTTTGCATTTTTTGGCCTAAATCAACCACCAAACACAATCAGAACACAAATTATTTTTAATAAATTATAAATTCATCTACCCGAAGTTGACATGACAATGTAGAAAATTACCAAAGAAATGCAAAGATTTTAGAGAGAATCATGTGTGTGGAAGTATGTATTTATGTAGTAATAAATAATATATTTGATAAATTTGTTTAATTTTGTTGAGTTGAGGACATTTTGGTCCAAAACTAAAATCTTTGGTCGATTTGATAAAAAAAATTATGATAATAGTCATTTACATAAATTAAATAGTCATTTAAAAAAAATTTCCTAATAAAATCTTAATAGATTGTAAATGATAAATTATCATTTTAACTTTTTACAACAATTATCTCGTCTCATCTATTTAGTCAAACATATATTTAGTTTTAAAAATAAAAAGAAATAAAAGTTAAATAATTATTTAGGTTGGATTCGCTTCTTTCTTTGTCAAGATATTTTATTAAATGCACCCCATCTAATTTCTTACAATAATGCTTTTAATACCACACTTATTTTCTTATTAATATAATTTTTGCATACCCCCTTAATACCTAAGGACATTAGGCTATCTTTTAAAAGTTTATTCAGTATAAAATGTCGAATGCCTGATTTGTCCCTGAGAACTACTACTAGTAAAATAAATTTGATGACCCTTACAATTTTTTAATAGACAAAAAATATAATAGCGTATGTTTTGACAACATTAAACCATATGTTATTTTTAAACACTTGGGCTGTTTTAGTTTACGGGATAAGGAATAGAATTGGACTAAAATAGTTCAATCTCATGTTTAGTGCAAAATAGAGGATTGGATTAATTATATGGGACCTACTTAAGTTATCTTGGGCCCACATATTTTAAAAGGAAATGATAAAAAAATTTATACTATGAAAATTTGTGGAATAACATAAGATATGATAAGATAAATATTTGAAGTTAAAAAATAATTTATAAATAATTCAAATTAATATTTTAAAATATTTACTTAAAAATAATAATATTATCTTATTTTATTTTAAATAAATAATTAATTAATTTTTAAATAATTTTAAAAATAAAATTATATATATATAATCTTGTCATATGCCAAACACAATATAAAATTACTCATAATCTTATCATATCTTATCATATCCTATCCTATCCTATCCTATCATATCCTAAATTATTAATTTTATTCCATCATATTCTATCCTATCTTACATATCAAAGGAACTATTTTTAGATGTTTTGTGTATATATATTTTGAAATACACTAATTCATAAATACTTGACCTTATCGTACATATGTGTGTGTGAATATTATTTTATTAGCTAGGTAACGTTATTAAGTTAATTTGATAAAAGACCATAAATTGAAAGCTGTAAACCAATCAAATAACTCTCATTAACCATCTTTATTTTACTACTATAAACCATTATCATTAATAATAATTTAAAATCACATAAACGAAATTTACATACTCACTCAAAATCGCACCTATTCTCTCAACTCGAAATTACTTCAAATTCGGCAAATTAATGAAGAATTTTTGTGAACAAATATATTTTGTAAATTTTATTACTTATTTGTATTACTTTAATGCAAGTAAAAAAAATGGAAATCTATAAAAATTTTTAAATCTTGTAAGTCTGGAAAATCTTTTAAATCTGGTAGTCATAACTAGTGCTGCCAGAGGCTTGATTTCCAGCCCAACTATGGGCTCGATTTCAAGCCTTGAGTCTAATTTTGGGCTTGCACTGAATTGGTAAACTCGATTCAGTTAGCAGTTCAACTAAACTTTATATATATATATATATATATATATAAATTGTTAAATTTCATACATAATTTTTGTCTAACTATTGTTGAGCAATATTTTTGAGTAATAACAGATTTTTTTTTATGCAATTTTAACAAAAAAAAAAGTCCTTCATAGGTGAAAATTGTTCAAATGACCACTTTCATGTTGATCCGACTTCTTTTCTCGATTGGCAGTGATAGGCTGAATCAAAATCAAGTTAACAGCAGTGTAACTTGAATTATTCATGCATAAATATTTTTATTATTTTTTTAAGCATTCAATAAATGCATTTTTCGGGCAATCTCATTTACTATATGTTGTTGCGCGAGGTCCATGCAGATGGTGACAATAACAAGATGTGGTTCCTCGTTGGGCAACAAGACCATTCATTTCTTGCGCATGTAGTTGGGGTTTATCACTAGTTTGGACTTGAGGCACTTTTCGATTCAAGATCTTTTTAAAACTACCCCAATGAGGGACACTTACTTCGATGATCATTACCCTAGATGACATAAATAAGGTTTACGATGAGTTTTATTTTTTGAGTTTTTTCGATTTGGATGTGGTGCAAGTGTATCTCTTCTTCATGCTAAAGAGGTTCTTGTTTGGTTAAGGTGGTAGAAACCATGCAAACTAATAGATTTTGGACATACTGAACAATCTTGATTTGTTTAATCAATACCCATGGGGAAATATCATGTGGCAGTATACTTTCAAGTGTTTGCAACGTATAATTCTTGCACAGTACATTAAATATAGAAGGGACACGTGGCAATTCAAAGTGGTTAGTAAGTTATATAGAGAGAAGTGTAATATGCTTAGGATGCCGATTGCATTTTAGGTATTTATTAATAAATTAATTCTACTTAAGTTGCAAACATCTATTTATTGTGTACTTAATAGTTTTTTAGGTATATTATATTCTAGGTGTGGATATACGAGTTTGTTCTTAGCATACATGATAACCTTACTTCAAAAATGATACAACGATCTCTCTTAGATCTTGAGGTGGAAGACGAGGAGGAAGCATCTTGACAAGAAGTCATTAATCGCTCATCTATTCTCGTAAAACTCAGTAAATATTTTTATTGTCCAATAACCTATTTTAAACATTCATGGTGTGCATACATTCCCCAAATTTTGAATTTATATTTTCTATTGCTGCCTCGTGTTCTTCCCATTTTAGAGTTAGAGCTCGAAGAGATTGCTCGTTAGTGCATCTGACAGTTGATAGAGATTATTGAGACTGAAGGCACATATGGGTTACATATGGGTCACATAGATACCAATGTCGCCGACACATTTGGATTCGACACACCACGAGTATGGTTTGTAATTACAAGTTTACTTGTTTGTACAATCAATCGTATATATTAATATTTGTCACATGCAATTATAGAATGTACAGCTACCATGACATGCACCCGCACAACTATTGAGAGGTACACCTTTACCATTACCACATTTCTCTCTCTGTGAATAGTATATACTGCACTACAACAATAATTTTTGGAGAGACATGCAGGCCCACTTTGAAGGGGTTACTGGAAATATCCCAAATCTATGACATGATGTTTAGGACTTGCTGTAAGAGCTTAGATATGATGTTTATGACCTTAGACAAGATATAACACATTTTGGGTGAGAAATTAATAAGTTGACTACGACTTTTCATGAGTGGATGCAGATATCTAGCTCTCAAAAACATTACGAAAATATTCATTGGTCGCTGATCAGCTTAGTGCCTCAGGTAATCATAATTAATTTGTATTCTTTCATTAATATCAGTAAGTGTGGGTGTTTAAGGCCTTTATATTTGTTGTGGTTACTGGTGGTATAATTCGGAAAGACAATCATATTTGGAGTATTTTTCGTTGTTTGTGTTATGGATCAAATTTGACCACGTTTATATTACATGGGAAACTCTGTCCCTTTTTTTTTAAATATAAATTTAATGAAATTTGTATCATGCTATGTATGGGGGAGGATTTACATGATGGTGCAAATGTCGCACCAATCAATGTCTATGTCAGGTCGACGTTAATACATCAGGAAAGTCGGTTCAGTTAAGTATACAGAAAATGTCCATATGGCTAAAACCTGTACTCTAATTTGTTGAAGAGGTATTGTCCGACCTCTTATAGTCAGCCTTTACCTTTATATAACTAACTTGATTATTAATCCTTTAGCACCCTATCATGATATTGAATATGCCAAGTACACCTAGTGGTTCAAAACCTAAATATGTGTATAGAGAAGTATTCGATAACATTGACACTGTAATGGGTGTGCCTCATCTTCGATCCGAACTCACAGTTAGAGGATATTATAAGTAATATATTTATTATAATAGTACATTGTCAACTTATGCTTGCAACTAGTTATGGTTCTTTTGGTATATTGTTGCATCAGGACATTAATGAGTATCTGTACATGCTTGCATACGGATTACTATCATCTGCCAGTGTTGTACCACAATGGTAGACGATCACCTCTTTACACTTGTATGTATATATTGTGTCACATAAGTTATCAGCATTGCTTAATTTTATGTACCTTGGATTATTTGATTATGTTACTTAATATTCTATAATACAAGCCAAACTACTTTTCATGTGGCAAGAGACATGCTTTAGGCGACTTGAGTTAGCAGTTCAACTAAACTTTTATATATATATATATATATATATATTGTTAGAGCAACACGTGAAAAATGACTCTGTTAGGGTGCGAAAGGCTTGGAGTGTCGTAGACATTTTTTCATTCCTGCATTAATATGAGGTAATTACTAGATTGCATGTACCGTGTACTTGTCTCTCTGCTACTTTACAGTGTATGACTCACACCGATGTGACATTTCAGGAAGGTAATGGATAACGCGCTTTAGCTATTGTGCAAGCTGTTGCCTTATATGCTAAGACAAGGCGGGATAAATAAAGCGAGGCCTAAGTTGGCTGATACTCCTCATGAGTTTGGTTATATCTATTGTGCTGAGTCGCTGTGTCAGACAATAGGCAGTGTGGACTGTGACATTTTTACTTGCAAGTTCATTGAGCACTTGGTCTTCAGTCGATCGTAGAATTTTACTTTTGAGCATGAGTCATTCTTTAGGTTAAATATAACACCTGAGTTGTACAGTGAAATTTTACATTGATGATGTTGTCTAATTGGAACGTATATTTAAATATTTTATATTATGTTACATTGATGTTATTTATCTACATTTTTCCTATTAGACTGTTGACATAATTTTAGAACAAATACTATTAATCATGCCTATGAGGTTGTAATAAAATCTTATTAAATATATGACTTCCATTCTTTTAGTTACTTTTTTCTTGTATTTTCAAAGATTTAAAGTCACACTACAAGAGAAATTTAATTTTAAATAAAGAAACTATGTTTAATGTATTATAATAATATTTATGTTAGGAATTAGATTTGAACTACTTTTCAATATTTGTTTTTAATTTTGTCTATCTTGTTATAGTTAAAACGAGTTTTCACGATCAATTTGCACGGTAAATTTGAACAAAATATTTAATGTTTCAATATTGACTGGAATTTTGGGAATGAGATCGTATAGCGAGAAAAAGTAATAACAAAGTGAGTATGATTTATATTTTTGTACATGGTTATATAAGATTAATTTTGTTCGAAAATTGTGAAATTAGTTAAGTTGGTAAAAAAAAAAAAAAGTGAAGTATGCTATTACTTAAATAACCTTTAAAATAAGACTATTTTGAAAATATTCCCAACTAGCCAAGGACAAAATAGACAAAACTACAATGGTGATAAAACCAACTTACGACCGATTTAATAGTTTTATACATCAATACAGAAAACAAAGAAATACATTTTATTATATATAAAAAAGCAAAATCTTCAAAGATAATATTATAGCATAGACAAATCCCAAAGATCGAGCATGTGAAGCGTAAATATCTATGGTTACTGCTTTGGTAAATGGATCTACTACTCTCTAACGCATGGATATATACTAAATGATCACATTTTTCTTTGTTACAACATCTTTCACAAAATTGTACTTGATTTTTGTGTTTACATTTGATATGGTACTTAATATCCTCAATAAAAGAGATTGTTGCTTAACTATTATAATGTATAATGACTGGTCTAGAAATGTTCATAACGATCTAATGATCTTCAAATAATCTTTCCAACTAATTTGCTTCTTATACTGCTATTGAACGTGCCATATTTTATTTTTAGCTTTTATTATTAATAGAATTATACAAGTTTGTTTCTTACTACTCGATAAGAAATAGTAATGGCTACGCATCAATGCATGTCATAAGGTCGATTTTCTCTCATCCAGATTTTCTCTACCATTTGTTTACCCAATTAGGGGCAAATCAACTCCATAAGAACACAAAAAGTAGTCTGCAATACCTTATAAGTATGCTAAAACACTATTGACAACATTCTAAGGTTTCTTACATGGATTAGATTGATATCTACTCGCTAATCCCATAACATAGCAAACATTAGATATTGTACACATCATTACGTATATAAGACTTTTAATGGCATTTGAATAATAAATTTTTGTCAATTTCTATCATTTTTACGAAGTTCTTGGGTACATGTTGAGAGTAAGAGTTTGTCCTTTTGAAATAAAAGTGTCCATGGACTTACAATTAGCCATGTTTAGCCATATTGAATCTTTTTAAAAAAATTCAAATATAAGGCTCTATGATGAAGTAAGAATTTTTTTTCTTGGATAATCTCTTTGTATTTAACTCATAAAATATAGGTTGTTTAACCCATATCTTTCGTCTCAAAATTTAAGAATAACTATTTTTTTATTATAAATTTTACAAACTATTTATTATTTCTAACAAGCAAAATATCATCCACTTATAAAGTTTAAAGGAAAAACAACTTATACACCTTTAAATTTTGATTAAACATACACTTAACTCTTAACAATTTTTATAAAAAAAAAAAAAAAATCCACACATCGATCTGTTATTTTAATCCATGAATTTGGATGGAAATAAAGGTAATTTAGTACATTTAACTCTTAAAATGATTATGATTGAGAATGTATTATAGTAGTTATAATAAGAATGAATAGATCATTAAAACTAATAAAATTTTGAATGAATAAGCTTTGAATGGGTATTTTGAAACCACTAAAGACTAAAGTGTCTTTTAGGCCAAATCTTAGGAATGAGTATGTCATTTTAATTAAAGACAATATTATATTGTTCTTTTTGACCTTTTAACGGATACACATCATCTTCTTTAATCACCAAAAATTATGCCTCGATGAAATTTAAGATACGATTTTCTAGAGTTTTGTTTTAACCAATTTATAAATTTTTTAGCTAGAAAACATTGCGCTCTTTGCTATTGGTAACAAAATTTTGAGATAATTCTATATAAATTTCTTCGTTTAGTTCTCTATTAGAAAATGAAATCTTAACATCCAGTTGGTGCAATTTAAGGTACATTTATGCAATGATGACTAAAATTGATGAAATGGAAGCAAACTTTATTGCATGTGAGAAGGTTTCTTTGTAATTTACACCTTTCTTTTGGGTAGTATTTTGTTACCATTCAAACATTGTACCTGTCAATTGTGTCATTTACCTTTGGTTTAATGTGTATAATCAATTTTTTTTTTTTTTCAGTGACTCAAAGGTCAGGTGGTAAGTCAATTAAGTTATAAAGTGATTGACTCTCATAGATTTCATCTCTTTCTATCGAGACACTTCCTACATTGGATTGGAGGGGCTCTTTACTACTAGGCCCAACTTTGCCTTCAAAACTATGTAAGATCTTGTACGATTAGTTTTGTCTATTTTATTATGAAAGTTAGATTCATAAGGCATCCAATCTTGGGTATTTATGCATCTAGGTTTATATGAACAAATATTCCATGAAATTTGATTTGTTCATGAAGAATCTACAATCACGTGGGTATTTCCTGCTATCTGTAACAAGAAGCATCTATCGAATCTGCCTCGTATCTTGTATATATGGTTCCCTTCAATCTGTTATGGCATAATTATGAGGACTGCTTGTAGTGAGGAGGCTCAACTTTTTATGTTAAGACCATAAATATACCCTGAATTATTCAAATTATTTTTCTCTTTTATGATTTTTTTTTATTGTAAAATTTTATTTTCTTTAATTGATATCCCAATTTACTTTCATGAATTAAATGATTTAAAATTTTTTTTTAAAAAAAATAAAATACTAAATCTTTTCCCACCGGATGTAAGCAGAGTTTAAATATAAACCTCTTGTACAAATTTCAAAACTTAACCAACTAGCAGCACCCATAAATTATATTATAGTTAGAATTGATTTTCATCTTTTGTTTTGGTTGAATAAAAAATAAATTGATAATTTTAGTATTAATATAATGTATGTATGTATGTATGTATGTATGTATGTATGTGAGTGTTGTGTAACATCTATCATCAATTATATTATATATCATCAAAACTATTTAGTAATAGCTTAGAATTATTCAACTCTCTCTCTTTTTCTTGTCATCAATCATTCAACCTGTATCAAAATAAAAATAATAATAGTTTTATTAATAAATTAAATTTAAATTCTGAAGAGATATATATATATATATATATAATTTATCATTATTTTTACTTCTTAATTAATTGACAGTTTCAAACACATCTTACCAAAAGTTTTGAAAAGTACATTTGTGACGTTTCTGCTTTTCTGCAATAGTCTCAATTCCAAATATACTCACTCTAAAATGATAAATGACTTCTTAATTATTTGATTATCTTAGACTTTTAGAATAATAATTGAGATTAAATTTGATATATATATATAATTAATTAATGCACTGTATTTAATAGGCAGGTAAGATGAGATCTTAACATTAAATGAAAATAATTATTTTATTTACATTTGCTATTGAAAATAACTTTACCATCAAAATCTAGTTTTATTAAATGCAAAAAACCAAAAAAAAATATTTATTATTATTAATTTACTTGTCTAATAATTTCCTACTGCCTTTTTTTTTTTCTTGTAATTGTGACTAGCCTTTTACAATTTAATTTATATATTTAATAAAACCAAAATCAAAAGTGAATCCCAAATTTATATTATGAGGCACCTGCCACTCACTAGACATTTGGCTTGAGACTTGGCAAGTGATTTGTTTAGTTTTCAATGTTAATAGAGGATGAATGATGATGAATTAGTGAAAATTTAGTCCTATAAATCTAAAAATTGGGTTATGCTATTTATTTTTTTTCTGAAAAACAAATCTCAACTTCTTATATCAATAGTGGTTACTGCAATCAAGAATAAAGTAAGACAGATTTTTTAGTAGCCAAAAGAGTAAAAACATGTGACAGGTTATGTTTAGATAAAAGAAGAGAGTTGACATTTTTTTTTAATGAAGTCAACTTATATTTAGACACTTTTAATTATTTACAAAAATATTTTAAAATTTTCCATGTATTATAGCCAAATCCCAAATGTAACGTAATATATATGCCCTACATCTGATTGCCAAATACCAAAAAACTGTCAAGTTTTGTTACTGTTTTTAGTCTACAAAGGAACTAGAGAATCTAAACCCATCACAGGAATAATGCATGCACATAAATGTTAACAGATACATTACAAATATTATGTATACAGTGAAGTTAAAAGCTATAATAATATTCAGTAGCAATTACCTAATGATTACTTTCAGTTTCCTGGCTGAGTGACAACTCTCTAATTATTTTCCTGCGCTTTTCTGTTTCTTTTTCTGTCTCAATAATACTTGAATAACAAGTTGATGACAATCAATATATGTTTTTTCTTGAATCACCACCTTAAAACCCTTTCATCATCTCAATTTCATTGATGCAAATTTTGCCGCCAAATCCATGGCCGGGCTCACCTGTGATGCATCCGTTCCCTGCAATTTTTTTCATTATTTTGTTAATTTTTTTTTTCAAAAAGAAAAAATGTAAATAAATAAAGGAATCCTTGTACATATTTCTAAAATGAGATATGTAACTGGTAAGCTGAAAATTACAGGATGCGTGGTGGAGCTTGTATCAGTTTTGTAGCTCAAAATGTATTATTCAAAAACTGTGGGATGGAATCGCTAGTTGTATAAGTGTGCTGTATAATGTGTGGTCAAATATCGGCTGCTAAGTAAGTTTACCAAACATATTAACTGTTATGTTTTCAAAGCCAAGCTGAAGCACAGCAGTTCCAAACATACCCTAAATAATGGATACTGGACTGTAACAATGTTAAAAGTGCTAACCTGGCCAGAAGCAAGACCACCTTTTCCTCGACCACATCTCCCTTTCAGAGGCTGCAAAGCTGCTGTCAACCACTCCGACACCTCCAACAGCTTGCTCTTGTCTGATTTTTCAGGTACTCCCGCACATACAACAGCCTTATTTGTAGGTTCATCGGTACTGAAGACCATGACTGGCATTCCCTGTCAATACACCAGTAGTCAATACACCAGTATTGGCTTAACTCCTTTTGCACTTGCATGAGAAGCACAAATTCAAAAAGAAGCAAAATTTACTATCACCACAAAGAAAGAAAAAGCTAACAAAACCTTCTGCTCTACAACTTTTAAAACTGCCTCACGAACTGCAGCTGCATCCAATCCAACCTCAACATGAGAGATGCAGAACAGCTTCCCATCTGAAGCAGCAACCTCAGCCATGTCTGTTGCAACTTTGACAGCTTTGGTCATATTCTCTTCGGCAATCTTCTTTTGCGCCTTCCTCACTTGATTCTATAAAATAGAACAATGAAATTTACCTAGAAGAATAACATACTCAAATTGACTAAAGAAAATTGTAACAAATGAATAGATTTGTCAAAAAAACAAAATAAAGAGATGTACTATGATGATGCAGAGCCTTATTCAACCTAGCTATCTAGAATACCTGAAGTAAGGCAATCTTGGCCCTGATTTCAGCTTTCTTGGATGCTGAAATCGCTGATGCATCCACACTACTCTTTAAAGAAGCCACTTTCTGTGAATAATAACATTCAGAAAGAGGCGCAGTTATACAGTATGGTAATTCACACCATCATTTTTTTCAACCAAAAAAAAAAAATCAATTTCTACATCCATCTTGTTAGCATCTAGGAATCAAGTTCAGGAAACAATTGTTGAAAAATCATACCTAACAAGTTTTCAGTCCATAAATATAAATAACACACACATTAAAGCCTGAGAGAGAGAGACGGAAAGAGAAAGATATAACATACATCTCTTTCTTTGTTTCTTAGTGCCCCACCCCCAAGACCAAAAAAAAAAAAAAAAATTGATGGCACAAGGGACAGACCTTTTCCAGCAAGCTTCCTTCTGCCTTTGAAGCATCATCTACTTCCTTCTCAAGCAAACGTGCCAATTCCATTGCCTTGAAAGCACTATCAGTTGTGACAGCAGTTATCCTCCGGATTCCTTTAGCAATTCCCTCCTCAGATAAAAGAGCGAATGCTTTAGCTTCTTGGGTATTTGAAATATGGGTCCCTATACGTGTCCATTAAATCAATTCAGTACAATTCAAAGCAAGACTCCAAGAAGAGGCACACATGACTGTCACATACAGACCTCCACATAATTCTGCTGAAATTGATAACCATTCTTGATTTTCTGGATCAGCCAAGAGATCCTCAACCTTTCGACCAATTGACACTACTCTAACAGGATCAGGGTAAACCTGCACTAGAAAGAGATAAGTTATGACAGAGCAGTTTTGACATTAATGTGCAACAGTGCAAATGCAGATCAGAAAACAAGGTTGAGAAAATTAGCCCCAGCTTACTTCTCCAAAAACAGCTCGTAAACCAGTGATACGCTTGGCTTCAGCAAGTGTTACATCCTTTGAAAACACACCTAATTCAGCTTTGATTTGCTCATTCACAATTGACTCGATTCTTCTTAAATGTTCAGGATCAACTGGCTTGCCTATACAAAATTAAGCAGCAATTTAAAACAATTCTGCAAAAGCATATTGGTTCAACCATTTAAAACGAGCTTGCTCATGCTATATATAATTTAAATTTTTTGCATCTTAAGGTTTTCATGCATGGGAAACTCATGAAACCTCTTACTGATGCAAAAATCTGATGATTCTGAAAATCAAGTCACCATAAATTTGGGGTTAGAAAAGTTTTTAAATCCAAGGAGTTTTGGAAATTCTGTCCAGAAGCAAACCACATTTTTGAACCAGTAATACTGGAAATTATGAAAATTTGAGTAAATTTTGTTGAGTTTATATTTAAAAATTAGGTCTTTGATCTGGTCTTTTATTTATTAAATTAAGAAATTATCAGCCTTATTCTCTTAATTTTAGGAATCTTAAGGTAGTCTATGGCAACCAAGCTAATCGGGTATCTACTCTCCCCCTACTTATTGAGTGCTCTTTATTCTTCAAGTGCAAAATTCTTGATTTTGCAATTTCTCCTGTTGTTTCTTCTTTGACAAGCTCATATTACCTTATTCATCAAAATTCATTCTTACTCTTCACATCACTATCAATCATGCTATTTGCAGCTTCTAATTAATCTAAAGTTCTCCCAGTTTTCATCATCACAGAATTTTCATTTTAAGTACCTAATCATATCTCAATCCCTAAATTCCTTCACTACACATTTAAGTTCTATACATCCCTGATAATCTAATTTGAAAAAACTTACCATGAGAAAAATCAAATCTCAATTTTTCAGGAAGAACAATGGATCCTTTCTGATCAACATGATTGCCAAGTACTTCCTGCAGTCATATTGACAATTATGAGAATCACAAGCATAACCTGACATTCAAATAATGAAAGAATGTTTGGGAGTTCACAATCACTCACACTAAACATACCCTAAGAGCAAAGTTCAACATATGAGTGCAAGTATGATTAGGGGCAATTAGCTTTCTCCTTTCATAGTCAACCTGCATGTATAAAAGCACATAAAAGAGTTGCAAACAAAACAACAGAAAAATAACTAATAGAGTAAACATCAGAGCTTACCTTACAGATAACTTTATCACCCACAGAGAACCGGCCAGCCTCTCCAGTAAGAGAACCAATATGGAGAATGAAACCTCCATAAATTTGAACATTACATACTTGAAATGAGCCAAAGGGGCCTTCAAGTGATCCGGTGTCAAAAATCTATAACCATAAAAAACTATGTTAAATGCACGATACAGTAAAAAACAAGAAGAGGAAAAGAAAAAAGAACCAAGAAAATCAACTTTAATTAATTTAAGGCTCAGTTCTAATTAATAACTGAAAAGTACGCCAAGTTTCGGTATTTTAATTGTCTCCATGCCTTCCATCCTTGAAGGAATTTATTATATATGTTAGATCAGGAATAATATTCCCAACAAT
Source organism: Cedrela odorata (assembly GCA_035584115.1). Lineage (NCBI taxonomy): Eukaryota > Viridiplantae > Streptophyta > Magnoliopsida > Sapindales > Meliaceae > Cedrela > Cedrela odorata. The sequence goes on along the minus strand of JAXCLQ010000009.1, from coordinate 14,468,305 downwards.
GGCAAACTATAAGAGTAGAGATTACATACAACAATATGCTAATAGTTGAAGTCATCTGAAACAAGTGGACTTCCTGTAAAGAAAGGTGCAGCTTCCTAGCTTAAAAAGTCCAATTCATTCTTATAGTTAAATAAGGATTAAAAACCTACGCATCTCTCAATAACATTTAAACATATTATAGTACTTGGCAACAGTATCCAACTTAAATCAAGTATGTGCAGAGTACCTGGCCACCTTGCTCAGCATAAAAGCTAGTGGATTCCAAAACTATACCAACTTCATTGCCAGAAACAGCGCCATCAATGAACTCTGAACCAGTGTAAATAGCTTTTATTACACTTTCATGGTCCTGAAATGATGAGTAGAAAGGTCGGTAACATCAAAGGAACATGCAGTAATCCAATTGGAAAAGGAGGAAAAGAGTAACAATAACGACATAGACAGCATTTCATTTTTACTTAAAATTTGAATGAAATCTATGTAGATCTCAATGTATGATCCAAACATTTGTTCCTTTTCCCCAAATCTAAAAATGACTTTCTAGTTAAAAATTTCTGAAAAACAATATTTTAACATAATTATCCATATAAATATTAATAATAAGGTCAGGTAATGTCCAATAAGGTAAAGCAAAAAAGGATTTATTATGGAAATAAGTGTTTTATTTTGAACCCCTGGCCTCTTGATTGAATCCAAGGGTATTTTACCACTCAACCCAACCTCTTGGCGTTGATAACACTCTGAGGTTATAGGCGTTTACAAAAAGTTAACATTTATGGTGAGCTGGTGTGGGCATTAATGTCCATTATGAAGAATTGTGATTAATACGTTAGCAGTCAATGTCAAGTTAAAATACATGGGGGATAGGTTTGCTATCAAATAGTAGCCCACCTTATCAAATAGTCAGAGTCAAAGAGTCAATAATGTTTTCGTAAAACATAGTAAACGAGTCTAGGAAATATAATGGTTATTAAATGGATCCCATTGACTATAAACGTCATTGAAAAAAATCTACTCCAGTGTTATAAATGAGGCAGAATATGTTCAATGTTTACAGCAATTAATATTCAGAATTTTCTCCAGAATTCTGTATATAATCAAATGATTTAAGGCTTTTCCTACATTTCCCCTTAAGAAATCCTGACTCCAATAATTTGGAGTAAATATCAGTGCTACTCTAATGGGAAAGTGGGTTGTACTAATTTTCTGTTTGCATCATGTAATTAGGGGTATATGTCAATAAGTTCAGGTGTCAGATAAATAAATCAACAGGAAAACAATTCAACTACAACAATCCTAGAATAGTTTCCTCAATATAAAATTCCAGTGAAGCCAAGTTTCCTCTACAAAGACATGCTTAAGATCAAACTCAATAACAAACTAATGTAATTCTTCATCAGATATCTGATAACTAATGTATTTCTTTGAGAGATAACTGATAAAAAGTTGTATGTTTACCTGGAACCAAGTAAATTTGAAAGAATCATCTGTTGCTGAAACCACTCTCTTGTGCAATGCAGCAGTAGAATCAGCATCCATGACAATAGCACCACCAGCTTGCTGGAAATAAATGATATTAGTGCAAAGGGTGAAAAAAATGCTCATAGCCTATTTTATGCCAAAACTTTTTCATTCACATTACTGCTTGTATTATTACTTCCTGGCAAGTCGTTTTCATATTGATCAATTTTACGAATATAAGGATAAATTCTCACCAAATAAATCTAGTATGTAATTAGAATTATAGATATATAATATGGATAACACAAATTGGACACCATATAATACCTTAGTTTGAGCATTCCTAGATCTTTCCCGTGCCTCATCCATAGCATTATTAAAACCCTCGATGTCAACAAGTAAACCCCTTTCTTCTGCCATCAACTGCCATGAAAAATGTATTAGGTGGCAGATGCACCTAGGTGAACATTTACAATAAAACCAACAAAGCACTCAATTGTACCTGAGTCAAATCTAAAGGGAATCCATATGTGTCCCACAAGATAAATGCATCCTGCAACCATGAGACAAAGAAGTTTGAAGATAGAAAGAGACGAAGGGTGCCTATCTCCCTTTTTTAAACAAATAGTTCTCTCTTTGTTTTCATTTCTTTTTTTATAAGAAACAAAGAAATTATAATAATAAAAGCAGAAAGATAGGTAAATATAAGCGGACAGATGTCCAGAAATAAAATGAAAAACAAAGATGGAACCCCTTATAATAATTAATACATCTTAAAAACCTATTTTGCAAGGCATCAGTATACCAATCCTTCCCTAAACCAATATATATATATATATATTCATACAAAATTATCTCAAAACCCCTTCCCAATCTAAATGTAAAAAATGTAAAAAATAAAGGTGAATCTTGAAAATCCTTTAAAACCAAAGCCCATAGCAAAGCAAAAGGACAAATTATCTCCCATAAGCCAACTATGCTTTCTTCTCCATTTTCACAATAAACAAAAAAATATTTCGCTTTCAACCATAAGACCCATAAAAGAGCCGAAATAACACATATCCAAGGGGTTTTGGCTTTCTTCCTTTTCCCAAAGGCAAAAATATTTGTGAAAGTAAAGATAATTAAAGAAGACTCATCTTTTCCAGGTTCAAAGATTGTTTGAACCCCTTCTGCATAAGTTCATCTATTTCTCCACTTATCATGTCTAATTTTGAATATCAACACCCCATGAATACCTTCTGGTTCCTTTTGAAAATATAAACAATTATCTGGATCAAATATAATCCCATTGGATCACTTTGAGATGTTGAAAACACCTTCACCAAATAAGATTCTCTCTTTCTTGACTTTTTATGTCTAATTTTGAAGATCAACACCGAATGAACAACATCTAGCTTCTTTGTTAAATACATACAAATCACCTGTTAATACAAACTATCTGGTTTATATAGAACGGGAGGAGTATAATTTGCAGAAGCAGGAATTGGGGGAACAATCATGAAGTTTTACTTGCAGCAGAATCCCAAGTTTAAGAAAAAATCTTTCGCACATCAAAAAGTGGCAGTAGTATTGTAATGGTTGGTGACAAAGAAAATCAAAATCTGTGGTTGATTTATGATAATTACAAAATGCTAATGGTGGAGAAAAGTTCTCATTCAAGAACAGCATAGAGTCAAGATATTCTGACCAATGATACAGTAATATTAATTAGAAATATACTTGCCTGTCCACTCAAAACTTTTCCCTGAACATCCTGAGCAGCCTTCTTAAATTTCTCAATTCCCTGAATGGAAGTTGATGATCAGTCATTTCTCTAGAGCAAGGTTTGTCATATTTAATTCACAAAAAGAAAGCAATGCAACTGATCAAGCAATATCCAAAGGATCATGCCAACATATTCTCCATGTGAAGATATATGTCAACATTACAAAATCTCTATTTAAGCCAGAAACAATTTTCCCATATCTTCAGCATCACAAGAATAAAAAGAGAGATGGAATAACAGTATTTTATACTTTAACCAATTACTATGCTTTAAATCTCCACACCAATTAACTTTACAAAATTTAATTTCAAAAGTTAGCCTATATAAAGAAAAAATTTGCGCATATTAATCATTGGATAAACCCAATAAACATATTAAATTTATCAATAAAAAAAATTAGTTTTATCAATTAGAATTGGGGAGCAGCTAACTGAAGTGCAAGCTAGTGCAACCATAACAATATATTGTTATTAGAGATTACGGATCTATATAGAAAATAAGGGGTTGTGGGATATATAATGATCATGCTTACTTTAAGCAAAGTTTTGCCAAAACTAGCTTCCTCCGATGCAATAATCTCCCTGATGTGAGCTTCATGTTGCTTCAGCTCCGGGAAAATGTCACCCATAACTTTCACCACAACATTTACAAGCCTGCATTTAAACAATAATAATCAATGAGTTATAGTGAAAAGGAGTTTATGGGCTAACAAGCTAAAAGTATTCAATGTTCTGTCAATTTTCCGAACCCCATTTAAATGTTTAGTAATAATATTGCAGATTGCAAGAGAATCTCAACAGGTGCCAGACACAAAATGGAGAAAAAATGCATAGTGAACTTTCCCAACATATTGATTAAGGGGTGTGATTGGTGTGGATATTAGGTTCAAAAGTTACCAAGAAATTGTAATAAAACACACAAAAACACTGGTCACGCTTACCCATTGAAAAATCCTTCTTGAGCTCTTAGGACCTCATTTCCATAGCGAACTGCTCGACGAAGAATGCGCCTCAGAACATATTCACGACCCTCATTGCCTACAGAAGAAAAATAAATATCACAAGTTACATGGGAACAAAATACCAATATGACATCCAGCAAAAAAACTGAATGATTAAGAAGAAAGAAAAAAGAAACAAAATTCATAAGAATCTCAACACAAGTTAAGGAGAAACCGGGGGTATCATTGAAAAGAACTCACATCTCAGAAAACAAAAGGCAATCGGAGATATCCAAGATCTAAAATAAATGTCTATATGATCATTCCAAATATCTCCAGTCACAAGGAACAACATCATTGATTCTCAATTGTGGCACAACAAAAGCTGCAGACATCAACTCATGTCACAATGCAAGAAGACAATAAGCACCCATTGGTGGGGTAAAAATGGTTACAGTGACATGGAAAGAATGCCCAAGTGCAACACATTGACCTAGTTATGCATCCAGTATTTGTTGATGCCATAGGTAAAAGTTACCTTAAAAAATCCATGGATGCTTTAACAAGACCAAGTTTTACAGCTAGAGAGTCCCTTCCCGAAAAAGGCAATAAAAATTGATAGCTCAATGGATTAAAATAAAAGTTTAATGCATATTCGATATCAAAATTTCAGTAAACTAAACTGAAAGAGACAGTAAAAGATAACTCTTTTTTCTCTTTAGAGCCACATGAGCATAAACAATTCTTTTAAAAAGAATAAGAACCATCCAACCAGATTAGATAAATCATCAAACCAGTGACAATAAAATAAAGGTTCTAAACAGAAGGCTCAATATATTCCTGTAAATGTTTTACAATGGACCAAGCCTCCATGGTGAAATCAAAGATTAGAACCCAAAAATCTCAACAACTGCAGAGCAGAGATTTTTTCTTAGAACCCAACAGCAAACAAGCACATCGCACCAAAACAAATCAGCACTTCGGTTTAACCAGTAAGAAAAAACACTCTGACATCAACCTAGAAGATTAAAAGAACAGGTAGAGACAAATATATGCAACCATTAACACCTGAATCTCAAAATTCTACCTGGACAAGAACCATCAGCAATGGCAAACGACAGAGTTCTAATATGGTCAGCAACAACCCTGTAGGCCATATCAACTTTGTCTACATCATCTGCTCCAACTTTTCCTGAATATGGCCGAGCCCCTGTGGCCTAGTAAAAGAGCAAAAGGAGAATGATTATATGTAAGTAGTAGACAATTTGATATTCTGTAAAGAATTAGAAAAGTAATCAACCATTTGAATTGAAAAGAGAGAACGATGATAAATTTATCCGTAAAGTGCATTATTTTTCAAGAAAATCTCAGAAAGTGCTTCTTTACAATTAATATGCCAAATCATACAAATTTCCTGCCTTTTTTTGTTCTCATCATTCAATCACATTGCCTGGCATCTGTAACCACTAGGGCAAATTTGGCTTATTTAGCAAGCATTAAAAAGGTTAAAGATTTTTGATAAAATCTTGGAAGCTTAAAGAAGAAAAAATAAATGTAAAAGAATATAAGATATTGCAAGGTTGAAGATGCTATAGAATGAAGCATGGTCAAGAAGCAACAGATTATGTATGACGCGTTGGCCTATGAAAAAAATAAGCTACAAATGTCAATAAAGCAAAACAATGTCGTCATGCTATCCAAAACTTATCCTTTCCAGAATGAGTATCTAAATTGATGAACATGACTATCTTACCAACCTTAATGGTGGCGGGTGAGCCGAGAAAAGATTTGGATAAACAGTATAACAATGCTCACATCTTGAATTCTTTTTATTCATCAAGGCCCCCAGGAACAAGATTTCAACATTCCACCCAACCATAATTTAAAAAGAATGTAATATGAATATGAAAAAACATTTACAGAACCAGATAGCACATAAATTATTTGCTGGTTTGTTTTTATTTTCAGATGGAAGCTTTTTGTATATTCCAAAATCTTAACACATCCATCCAATAAAAAAATCTTACTAAATTGAAAATTTGAAATTAAGTCAAATATTAGAAACACATTTTTTAAGCCAGTCATCTTACTTGTTGAATAGCATCAAAAATGGGCAGGAACACATCAGTATCATAGTTGCTCATCTTGTTCTGAAGTACAGAAGTCAATCTTTCAAAACCCAATCCAGTGTCAACATGCTTAGCAGGCAGAGGCTTTAGAGAACCATCACTTTCCCTGTTGAACTGGACAGAACAGCAATCAAACAAAAATTAAATTTTATGAATAAAGTTGTTAAGTAGCACATTGCACTCAAAAGAGCAGTCATACAACATGCAATCTTTTTCCCATCTTGCCATGTCAGCAGATACCAGCACATTTGTTGGCATGTGCATAAAACCATGGCCACTATTAGAACACAGTAAAGTTTTCAAAATTGATTGCTCAGACCTAATATTAGGTATAACAATTAGAAAATGGAGAGACACTATACATTATAGCAAGATTATACCTGAATAAAGACAAGGTTCCATATTTCAATGCATGTAGGATCGTCATTATTAACCAACGAAGCAGCGTCTCGATCACCAATTCTATCATAGTGTATTTCAGTACAAGGCCCGCAAGGACCGGTATCACCCATCTCCCAGAAATTATCCTACATCAGAAAAAAAAAAAAAAAACTAATTAGACAAAATATTTAATATCAAATAAGTATAATAAAAAAGCCTAATAGAAGAAAAAAGGAAATTGGGAAATTTTATTGATGCCTCCTATGCAGAAAAGTGCAGCAAATGCATGAAACATAATTGTGAAACTGAGCATTTGACAGAGTCCACATTTTCCTCATTGCCACCCAGTTCTTTACTAGAACATCAATTCATAATTTTCATCTTATTTAATACCAAGGTGGTGTTCAGTAATCAGACACTTAGGCCCCATTTGGGATTACTGTGGAAAAGTTGGAAGAAACTTATTTTATCATTTTGGACTAAATTTGTGTTTGGTACAAATTTTTTAAGCCGCTTATTTCATGATTTGGTGGATTCTGGCAACAGCTGCTTCTAAAAAAACTTATAAAATAATAAGTTGGGATATTTAATGTGATTTTTATAATTCTTATTGTAACTTCATAACTTTAACAAAAACACAACCATATCTTATATTTCCATGGACCCTAATATATCAAACATAACTCTATTGTATCCTCATTACTAGATTAAAATTTATTTTTTTTATCAATATCATATACAGAGCATCAAATGTTTTACTAAGTTAATTTATTTTGATACTAAACTTTTTATCATATCAAATTATTTCAACAGCAATTTACTAAACACCACAGCTGATTATTTCTTCAACATAGTAGAAATAGATTATTTAATGCTCTAGCGTTTAACTTGGTAAAACAAAAGTTTTCATTATTCCATATAGAAAAGTTCATGACTTCACCAAGTAACGATTTCATTTATTAACATAAAAAAAAGTCTCAACACTCTTAAGAAAGCAAACACGACGAGGTTCCAGTGTTTTGACATAAATATTCATAACATTGAAAGGCTCAAAATTTAACCGCTTTATCATTAGAAAGTCTAAAAAACTTGAAAATTGAAGTAAAAGTAAAGAAATACCTTACAACCAAAAGGTAGCACATGTCCAGGTGGTAAAAACTTGAGCCATATATCTTTAGCTTCGTTATCAGGTGCAAGACCAGCTTTCTCATCACCACCAAAATAGGTTGCATAGATTCGATCAGCAGGTAGTCTATAAACCTGTATGTCGATAAACCAGCAAAAATAAATATCTAAAAAAGGGCAGAAATTGTAACAAGGTTGCTAGATTATAGATTTCAAAAAAAAAATTAAAAAAAAATACAACAGAATTAACTACCTTGGTAAGAAGATCCCAAGCCCATTCAATAGCTTCTTTCTTAAAGTAGTCACCAAATGACCAGTTTCCAAGCATCTCAAAGAAGGTGTGATGATAAGTGTCCTTTCCCACATCGTCCAAATCATTGTGCTTTCCGCCCGCCCGAATACACTTTTGAGTGTTATATGCGCGCGTTAGTTTGCTCAAATGCGTGTTTGGATCAGCCGTTCCCAGAAAAATTGGCTTGAACTGGTTCATGCCTGCGTTAATTAATGATTTAATTTAATTTAATTTTCAGCCTACAAATGGCACGAAATGAAATGAAATGAATAAACAGGGAAATTTAAAACTAATCAACTAACTAATTATACCAGCATTAGCAAACAAGAGAGTGGGATCGTTGACAGGCACAACGGGGCTGGATTTCCAGTTGACATGGTTTTTTTCTTCGAAGTATTTGATGAACGTGTCTCGTACTCTGTTAGCTGGCCACTCCACTTGATGAGCATCAACGACTGGCATGACTACGGGCGAAATTGAACTCGAACGACAACAATAAATGAACAAGCAGCGCTCTGTGAACGATCGAATGGAGAGAACCCTAGCCCTAGCCGCCACAGACGATACTGATTCTGGTTTAAGCAACACACCTCTCATTCATTTTTTTAATCTTAACGCTAAAGCCTTGCTTTTATGGATACCTTTATTCTTCTATTCCCACCCACCATTTCCGTATCCGTTCTTTGTTTATCGTTTTTGCAATGAGACTTGTTTTTAAAATGTTTTCTGGCTATAATAAATAAATAAATAATTTATATAATTTTATCAAATTAAATATACATTTCCTTACAATTAAGGAAGGACGTGGTAAGCAGCGGGAAGCGTGGCTTCACACCAAACCTCCGTCTTCCCACCAATTAATAATATAATATGTGTGGGACATATTTAAAATAATAATAATAATAATAATTTATTTATTTATTTTTACTAAAATTCAAATAACTTTAAATCTCCAAATTTAAATTATTTTTCTAATTACATACATACGTATATGTATGTATATTCAAGAAATATATAATATTATAGTTTAATCTTAAAAGATATTTCAGTTATTTGACTTATTTCGATATAATTAGGAACTAATTTGACAAAAATAAATAAATTATGTCTTTATTTAAAAATTAAGAACCTGAATATTGTTACCCTTTGTTATAATGATTTAATTTTTTAAATATTTTTAGATTATTTGTTGTATTTGTTCAATTTTGTCAAAAACAATACATTGTTTATCAATGAAAGTGATTGAAAATATTGATGAATGAAGTTTGAGAAAGAGCGTTCACAAAAAATATATATACATTTTTTAAAATAGAAAAAAGAAATAATAAATTTTATATAAGTAAAGACAGTAAGTAAATTTATTAAATATGAATATTTAAAAAAAAGAATTTAATAAAACTATTCAAATTTTTATGTTCCAAAATGTCAATAATATTGACTTTTTGTATTTAACTAAAGATGTTAAAAACGAGCTATTTTATTACGTTTAACTAATTTAAATAATTAGGTTTATTTTTCTAATTTAATAAAAAAATTTAAGAGTTTTTTTTTTTTACGAAATACTTAATCGATTGAATTTAACTAATTTAGGTAATTAAGTCTATTTATTTTTTCAATTTGATGAGAATTTGTAAATACTTTTTTAAATAAATAAAAAAAGTTTAATAATGTTAAACTTTCTAACTTATATCTCAATATTAGTTTCTTAAGTGAAGTGCCTTGTCGTTAGGGATGGACAGATTTAAAACAAATAAATTCGAGTCAATTCAGATCCAAATCGACGGTTTAAAAATTTGTCAAAATCAAATTAATATATTATTTAATTAATTTTTATTAAATATGTTTTTATTCTTTGCACAATTTTGTTTGATAGCAATAAAGTTGCACAATCTATGCCAAATTTAGATAAAGTGTGCACAAATTGCATTTACCCATGTAATTTATACATGTTGTCTAAGGTAAAAGTAGGATGAATGTTACATTAATAATAGTATGGGTGGAATATATAT
>JAXCLQ010000009.1:14404211-14455536 GCA_035584115.1 Cedrela odorata | reverse complement strand
TAGTTCAATAATTAAGAGTTTGTATATAAATATGAAGTGAAGTTTAATTCATTTGATTTGAAAAATAATTTTTTTTTAATTTTTAAATCCAATCAGTTCTTGAATTCGATTTCGGTTTCACAATCTTTAAAATCGGAACTTATTATAAAAAATTGACTCCAATTTAGAACCGATTTTTTAGATTCGATTCTTAAAGATTTCGAGTCGAACCAGAACTGTTGCACACTCTTATTATGAACCCCCTGCCATTGGATGTTTAGCTCGAGAATTAGCAAGTGATTTGTTTATTTTTCTATGTTAATGGAAGAACGATGAACTAGTGAAAATTTAAGACTTTGAGAGATGATTAAGCCATGAAGTCTAAAAATTGCGTCATGGTAGCATTTATTTTGATTTATTTATTTTATTCTAATTGACAATTCATTTTCATATATCCTGGAGTACATATTTTTATTAGGGCAGGGTTAAGATAATTTAAATTGCATACATTTTATTTATTTTATTCAACTCTTTATTATTATTTTCAATACTTTCGTTATAATTTTAAAATTATGAAATATAATAAACAAAATTAAAAAGTTTTGTCAACTAACCCTTTCCACTAACCAATTGGATCATGTTCCGTGTATGCACTTTCTCAAGTGTGCAAGTTGCGGGTGGCCACAGTCCAGCAGTTGGAGATGGCGAGCCTTAACGGTGTAGAGCAAGATGATCTGAGAGTCAGATCCTTCTCCATTCTTGAGAACGAGTCCAGTGCTAGATTTTTTTTTTAAAAAAAAAATTAATGACGAGAGGTGAGAATTAAAATATGTTGATAAAAATAAACTTGATGAGTAATTATTGTAGTTTTAAAGACCAATAATTATTTCGTCCATAAAATAAAAAAAAATAAATAAAGGGGCTTCCAGATTTTTTTTCATTGACCGTTAATATATATATATATAATTTTTTAGGCTATATTTGTGATAATAATTTTTTAAAAAATAAATTTAATAATAATATGAACATGAAATTTTTTATGAAAATAAACTTATAATTTTAAAAAATATTATATCAAGCATTTATTTTAACTTTTTAAATTTAAAAACAGTTCTTAAATTATTTTTAGATTTTTAAACGTTAAAAAAAGATATATTTTATATTTTGAAAACCATTTTAAAATCATAAACCTTAGGTGCAATTAAGGTTTTTTTTGGGAAATTTCTTATAAGTTTTAATTATTATTATTATTATTGTTAAAAAAACAAAAGTAAATTATTTAAATAATTTCAATAAAAATCTGTTTTAGTTCATGCAATGACATTATAATCATTTCATTAGCAATGAGTAATGAACCAATTGTTTTAAAATCAAGTATCTGGTAATAAAAATAGAATAATACTAAGATGCAAACTTCTACATTCATTCGTTGCATGAATAATTAAAATGTAAAATAAATAATTGTAGACATGTCATTTAAAATGTACTTTTAAAAATAAATTTTACAACATCTTAAGTCAATTGTCTTTTGTAATTTATTTTTCTTTGATTCCTGTAAACTAATTTAATTTAAATTTCCATGAATTTTTAATAATTTCCACAAGAATATAGAACATCATGACAATAATATAATACTAGAATGAAATTGTGTAAGAGTTATAAAAATTTGTATGAATGGAAATATATAAGAACTTTTATCTATTGATTTAAAAATAATCTCTCCATCCCCCGTGTCATTAAAGTTACGTATTACATGTCATTAGAGGTATGTATAAAATTTCTGTTTATAAATCACTACTTTATTTATAAATTTAAAAAACATACCCGCCCAAAAATATTAATAAATATCCACCTATCACCTAATAATTAGCAACCATCTACTCACTTGATAGTTGAATATTCGCTCTCCAATCCCAAACATGCCCTACGTCTGATTGCCAAACACCCACCAATAACCTGGAGATAGCTAAGCTAAACCCATCACAGGAATAACTGGTTTTTAATGTACAGAGAAACAAGCTAAACCCATCAGACGAATAATTCATTACAAAAATGTAGTAATAAAAAAATATTCAGAAGCAATTACCTAATGATTGCTTTCAATTTCATCTGGCTGAAGTAACAACTCTAATTATTTTCCTATATTTTTCTGTTTCTTTTTGTCTTTCAATAATACTTGAATAACAAGTTGGATGACAAGCAATATGCGTTTCTCCTTGAAACGCCACCCAAAAACCCTTTCATCATCATAATTTCATTGATGCAAATTCCGCTGCCAAATCCATGGCCGGGATCACTTGTGATGCGTCCGTACCCTGCAAGTGTTTTTTTTTTAATCAGAATGAAAAATGTAAATAAATAAAGGAATCCTTGGACAGATTTCTATAAGGAGATATGGAATTGGTAAGCTCAAAATTACAGGATGCATTGTGGAGCTTGCATCAGTATTAACATAGCTCAAAATGTGTTATTCAAAAGCTGTGGGATGGAATCACTAGCTGTATACTATAATTGTGCTGTATAATATATGTGTGGTCAATATTGGCTGCTAAGTAAATTTAACTGTTATGTTTTCAAAGTCAAGCTGCAGCACAGCAGTTCCAAACATACCCCTAAATAACGGATACTGGACCATAACAATGTTAAAAGCGCTAACCTGGCCAGAAGCAAGACCACCTTTTCCTTTACCACATCTCCCTTTTAGAGGCTGCAAAGCTGCTGTCAACCACTCTGACACCTCCAACTGCTTGCTCTTATCTGATTTCTCAGGTACTCCTGCACACACAACAGCCTTATTTGTGGTTCCATCGGTACTGAAGACCATGACTGGCATTCCCTGTCAATACACCATTATCGGCTTTAACTCCTTTTGCACATGAGAAGCACAAATTTGGAAATCGACAAAATATTGCCATCAACAAAAGGAAAGAAAAAGCTAACAACCTTCTTCTCTAAAACTTTTAGAACTGCTTCACGCACTGCAGCTGTATCCAATCCAACCTCAACATGAGAGACACAGAACAGCTTTCCATCTAAAGCAGCAACTTCAGCCATGTCAGTTGCAACCTTGACAGCTTTCGTTATATTTTCTTCAGCAATCTTCTTTTGAGCCTTCCTCACTTGATTCTATAAAATAAAACAATGAAAAAAATCTAGAAGAATAACATACCCAAACAGACTACAAAAAATTACAATGAACGAATATATCTCACAAAAATAAAAGGAATTGTATGATGATTATGCAGAGCCTCATTCAACCCAGCTATCTAAAATACCTGAAGTAAGGCAATCTTGGCCCTGATTTCAGCTTTCTTGGATGCTGGAATTGCCGATACATCCACAGTACTCTTTAACGAAGCCACTTTCTGTGAATAATAACATATACCATCAGAAAGAACTGCAGTTATAAAAGTATAAAAGCATATACCATACGGTAATTCACAGTTTGAAAAATAAGAAGCATCATTATTTTTTTGACCCAAAAAAATATCAATTTCTACATTCACGTTGTTAGCATGTAGGCAGCAAGTTTGGGAAACAATTGTTGAAAAATCATGCCCAACAAGTTTGCAGCCCCAAAATGAAAAGATGGCAGGAGGGACAGACCTTTTCCAGCAAGCTTCCTTCAGCCTTTGATGCATCATCTACTTCCTTCTCAAGCAAACATGCCAATTCCATTGCCTTGAAAGCACTATCAGTTGTGACAGCAGTTATCCTCCGAATTCCTTTAGCAATTCCCTCCTCAGATAAAAGAGCGAATGCTTTAGCTTCCTGGGTATTCGATATATGGGTCCCTGTCCATTAAATCAATTCAGTACAATTCAAAGCAAGACTCCATGACATGACTGTGACATACAGACCTCCACATAGTTCTGCTGAAATTGATAGCCATTCTTGATTTTCTGGATCAGCCAAGAGATCCTCAACCTTCCGACCAATTGCTACTACTCTAACAGGATCAGGATAAACCTGCCCCAGAAGGAGATAAGTTATTACAGAGCGGTTTTGACATTAATGTGCAAATGCAGATCAGAAAACAAAGTGGAGAAAATTAGCCCCAGCTTACTTCTCCAAAAACAGCTCGCAAACCATTGACACGTTTGGCTTCATCAAGTGTTACATCCTTTGAAAACACACCTAATTCAGCTTTGATTTGCTCATTCACGATTGACTCAATTCTTCTTAAATGCTCAGGATCTACTGGCTTGCCTATACAAAATTAAGTAGTAATTTAAAACAATTATGCAAAAACATATTGGTTCGACATTTAAAATGAACTTGTTCATACAATATATATTTTAAAATTTTTGTATCTTAAGGTTTTCATGCATGAAACACTCATGAAACCTCTTACTGATGCAAAAATCTGACAATTCCGAAAATCAAGTCACCATAAGTTTGGAATTACATAGTTTTTTAAATACAAGGAGTTTAGGGAATTTCTGTGCAGAAGCAGGCCATATTTTTGGACCAGTAATACTGCAAATTATGAATATTTCAGTAAATATTGTTGAGTCTATATCTGGTAATTAGGTCTTGATCTGGTCTTTTGCTGATTAAATTGAGTTTGTTATCAAATTCATTATCTTAATTTTAGGATTCTTATGGTAGTCTACAGAAACCAATCTAATCAGTTATCTACTCTCCTCTACTTATTGAGTGCTCTTTTTTCTTCAAGTGCTAAATTCTTGTTTTTGCAATTTCTCTTCTTGTTTCTTCTTTGACAAGCCCATATTACCTTTTCATCAATATTCATTCTTACTCCTCACATCACTATCAACCATGCTATTTGCAGCATCTAATTAATCCAAAGTTCTCCCAGTTTTCATCATCACAGAATTTTCATTTTAAGTACTTAATCATATCTCAATCCCTAAATTCCTTTACTACGCATTTAAGTTCTATACATCCCAAAGAATCTAACTTGAAAAAACTTACCATGAGAAAAATCAAATCTTAATTTTTCAGGGAGAACAATGGATCCTTTCTGATCAACATGATTGCCAAGTACTTCCTGCAGTCATATTGACAATTCTGAGAACCACACGCATAACCTGATACTAAAATAATGATAATAGAATGTTTGGGAGTTCACAATCACTTGTACCTAAACATACCCTAAGAGCAAAGTTCAACATATGTGTGCAAGTATGATTAGGGGCGATTAGCTTTCTCCTTTCATAGTCAACCTGCATGTATAAAAGCACATAAAAGAGTTACAGACAAAAGAACAGAAAAATAAACCAATATTGTAAACAGCAGAGCTTACCTTACAGATTACTTTATCACCCACAGAGAATCTGCCAGCCTCTCCAGTAAGAGAACCAATATGGAGAATGAAACCTCCATAAATTTGAACATTACACACTTGAAAATAGCCAAAGGGGCCTTCTAGTGATCCGGTGTCAAAAATCTATAACCAGAAAAAAACTATGTTGAATGCGCGATACATTATAAAAACAGGAAGAGGAAAAGAAAAAAAAAACAAGTAAATCAACTTTAATTAATACAAGGCTCAGTTCTAATTAATAACTGAAAAGTACGCCAAGTTTCAGCATTTTCAGAGTCTCCATGCCTTCCATCCTTGAAGGAATTTATTATATATGGTAGATCAAGAATAATAGGCCCACGATGGCAAACCATAAGAGTAGAGATTACATAAAACAATATGCTAATAGTTAAAATCATCTGAAACAAGTGTTCTTCCTCTATAGAGAAGTGCAACTTCCAAGCTTAAAATGTCCAATTCATTCTTATAGTCTAATAAGGATTTGAGAACCTATGCATCTCTTATTTACATTCAAACATTATAGCACATGACATGGCAATACTATCCAATTTAAATCAAGTATATACAGAGTACCTGGCCACCTTGCTCAGCATAGAAGCTAGAAGATTCCAAAACTATACCAACTTCATTGCCAGAAACAGCGCCTTCAATGAACTCAAAACCAGTGTAAATAGCTTTTATTACACTTTCATGGCCCTAAAATGACAAGTAGAAAGATTGGTAACATCAAAGAAACATGAACTAATCCAATTGGAAAAGGAGGAAAAGAGTAACAATAACGACTTGGGCAGCATTTGTTTTTTATTCAAAATTTGAATGGATCTAAATTCGAAAGAAATCTACAAAGATCTAAATATCTGATTTAAACAATATGTTCTTTTTTTGCCAAATCTAAAGAAGACTGTTTTTCTAGTAAAAAATTTATGGAAAACAATATTTCAACATAATTATTAATACAAATATTAATAACAAGGTCAAGTAATGTTCAATAAGGTAGAAAAGAAAAAGGGTTTATTATGTAATTGAGTACTTTATTGGGGAATTTTTGAAAATAGCCATGTTACTAATTAGTTTACCAAAGAAGCCAAATAACATAAATTTGGACATAAATGCCCTCCTATAACCAAATCAAAAAACAAGTGGCTACAGGAGAGGGATTGGGGAGGGGGGAAATTATGGCGGAATTGGGGAAATTCACCACCTCCGAATGGAACCCAATGCATCTGAGCGGAAGTTGTCCTGAGAGATTGGAGCTGTGTTGTTTGGGTACTTAATTGTTATGTTTTGAAAATTTTAGTGATGTTTTATAATTTTAAAATTATTTAGGGGTAATTTTAGAAAATACATGAAAATTTTAAAATTATACAATTTAATCTCTTTGTGAATTTTTGCATTTTAGTCCATATTCATCACTTTGCAAATCTTTCAATTTGGTTTTTTTGAATATTCAAATTTATCCCTAATGAAATTATGTGGTATTGTCTCGCAAAAATGACTGCTATTGTTATAATTATTGTTCGTCATGACGGGTATTAGAAAATTCTACCGAATCAATAAGAGAACCAAATTGCAAAACGTCACAATAGGAATCATGAATTTAACATTTCAAATTACACGCATTTAATTATATTAAATTGCAATTCTATTGAATTTAACATTTCAAGCATTTTATCATATAATTATAATTATATTATTTCTAATTCAAATAAATTTAACATTTCAAATTACATGCATTTAATTATATGAAATTGAAATTCTAATAAAATTAACATTTCAAGCATTTTATCGTATAATTATAATAATATTATATTATAATTCTAAAACATGAAAAATATATACTATAAAAAATTCATTAAAATTATAATTAAGAATTTAAAATGCATAATTTAAATTTTATATAAATTCTAAAATTTTTCTAAAACTCTAAAAATATAACAACTAGGTCCCTTATGGTGGACATCGACCACTTACTGCCCTAGTTCCGCGCAAGCACAGTGTCTGTGGAACTGGGTTCTATGCACGCCGGCATGCGGCAGAACAACCGGTTGCTGGATCTGGATTCCAGATCCTGCAACATCCCACCCAATTGTTTTGATAAAAATTGCAAATGAAAATAGAAATTAATTAAACTAAGAACTTAAACTTTTGTTTTGTCGGAAAATCACTGGCCGGAAAATCAAAGTTAGAAAGAAATGAAAATGTGGGAAATAAGAAGATATTTTTTGACTTGGTTATAGGGGGCATTTTTGTCCAAATATATCTTATTTGGCTTATTTGGCTTCTTTGATAACCTAATTAGTAACATGGCTAATTTGGTAAATGAGTTAATAAAAGAAGCTATTTTCCAAAATTTCCCTATTTTATTTTAAGATGATCTATTCATATTTTTTTGCAATCAAATTAAAGACAGAAAAAATGACATTTTCTATTCAGATAAAAATGTCTTAAAATAAGTGTTGACTCAAGAAAACAAACAAGCAAAAAATTTTTAAGTGACTGAAATTAAATTACATTCAGATTTCAGATCAAAAAACAAACCCATGAAATTGGTTTGTTTATCATATGCTTGGCTTAATCCAAAAAACTAGGCAACATTGTGGCTACCATTTTATATATATATATATATATATATACACACACACACACACACACACACATTCTGGCTACTTTATTTTTAGTTTTTTGTTACCAAAAAACCCTCGACCTTTCCATGTTCACAAAGAGCTACAACCGAACTCTAAATATCCCAAGTAGTTGGCCCCAAGGGATTTTGAACCACTGGCCTCTTAATTGAATCCAATGGTAGTTTTACAACTCAACCCAATCTCTTCAGCGGTAACATTCTAAGGACATGAAAATACCATATTCAAATGTAGGAACCTAGGCGTTTACAAAAAGTTAACATTTATGGTATGCTGGTGTGGGCATTAATTGCCATTAGGAAGAACAGTTATTAATACTTTAGCAGTCAATTTCAAGTCAAAATGCAAGAGGTTTGCTAGCAAATTGTATCCTATCTCATCAAATAGTTAGAGTCAAAGTGTCAATAATGTTTTCATAAAACATAGTAAATGAGAGTCTAGGAAATATAATGATTATTAAATGGATCCCATAGACCATAAAAGTCATTGAAAAAATAGTTCTACTCTAGTGTTATAAATGAAGGCAGAATCTATTCAATGTTTACAGCAGTGAATATTTAGAATTTTCATCAGACTTCGGTATATAATCTACTGATTGAAGGCCTTTCCTACACTTCTCCTTAAGAAATCTTGACTCAATAGCATTTGGAGTAAATATAAGTACTAATCTAATGGGACAGTTGGTTGTACCAATTTTCTGATTGCATCATGTAATTAGGAGTATATTCAAAAAGTTCATGAGTCAGATAAACAAATCAGCAGGAAAGCAATTCAACTACAACCATCGTAGAATATTTTCTTCTAAATACAATTCCAGTGAAACCAAGTTTCTTCCACAAAGACATGCTTAAGATCAAATTCAATAACAAACTAATGTAATTATTCAACAGATATCTGATAAAAAATTGTATGTTTACCTGGAACCAAGTAAATTTGAAAGAATCATCTGTTGGTGAAACCCCTCTCTTGTGCAATGCAGCAGTAGCATCAGCATCCATGACAATAGCACCACCAGCTTGCTGGAAAAGAATTGATATTAGCACAAAGGGTGAAAAAAGGCTCATAAGCTATTTTACTAATGCAAGGACAATTCTCACCAAATATATCAAGTATGTAATTAGAATTATAGGTATATAATATGGATAACACAGTGGACACCATATAATACCTTATTTTGAGCATTCCTTGATCTTTCTCGTGCCTCATCCATAGCATTATTAAAACCCTCGATGTCAACAAGTAAACCTCTTTCTTCCGCCATCAACTGGCATGAAAAATGTATTAGGTGGCAGATGCACCTACTTGAACATTTACAATAAAAACAACAAAGCACTCAATTGTACCTGAGTCAAATCTAAAGGGAATCCATATGTGTCCCACAAGATAAATGCATCCTGCAACCATGAGAAATAGAAGTTTGAAGATAGAAAGAGAGGCAGCGTGCCTATCTCCCTTTTTTAAAGAATAGTTCTCTATTGATTTTCATTACTTTTTTTTTATAAGAAACAAAGAAATTATATTAACAAAAGCAGAAAGATAGGGATATATAAGTAGTGGACAGATGTCCACAAATAAAACAAAAACAAAGACTTAAACCCTTCCCTAATCCAAAAGAACAAACTATACAAAATTATCTCAAAACCCCTTCCCAATCTAAATGTGAAAAAAAAAAAAAAAGATGAATCTTGAAAACTCTTTAAAACCAAAGCTCAAAGCGAAGCAAAACGACAAATTCTATTCCATAAGCCACCAATGCTTTCTTCTCCATCTTCATAATAAACAAGAATGTTTTGCTTTCAACCATAAGACCCAAAAAAGGGCTGAAGCAATGCATCTCCAAAAGGGTGGGTTGGCTTTCTTCTTCTTCCCAAAGGCAAAAATATTTCTGACAGTAAACATAATTAAAGAAGACTCGTCTTTTCCAGATTCAAAGATTGTCTGAACGCCTTTTGCATAAGTTTATCTCTTTCTCCATTTATCATGTCTAATTTTGAATATCAACACCCCCCAAAATACCTTCCAATTCCTTTTTGAATATAAACAATTATCTGGATCCATATTCGGCTTGAACAGAATTGGAACCATCAATGATTTAAAACAGATAGATAGATCGAAAAGAACTTTTTTTTTTCATATAAAATCAAAAATGCCATTGAAACACTTTGAGATGTTCAAAACAACTTTAGCAAATAACTTTCTCTCTTTCTTGGCATTTTATGTCCAATTTTCAAGACCGAATAAACAACATCTGGCTTCTTTGGTAAAAACATACAATTATCCATTAATACAAATTATCTGGTTCATACAGAAAGGGAGGAGTATAATTTGCACTAGGAGGAATTGGGGGAATATGCAGGAAGATCCAGAGTATGTCAAGAGTTTTACTGGCAGCAGAATCCTAAGTTTAAGAAAAAATCTTCCACACATTAAAAAGTGACAGCAGTATTGCAGTGGTTGATGAAGAAGAAATCAACATCTGTGGTTGATTCTGATAATTACTGAATCATGCTAGTCAAGATATGCTGACCAATAATACAATAATATTAATTAGAAATATACTTGCCTGTCCACTCAAAACTTTTCCCTGAACATCTTGAGCAGCCTTCTTAAATTTCTCAATTCCCTGAATGGAAGTTGATGATCAGTCATTTATCAGGAGCATGGTTTATCATAATTAATTCACATAAATAAAGCAATACAACTGATCAAGCAAATATAACATATTCCCCACGAGAAGATTTATTTCAATATTATAAAACCCTATCCAAGCCAACAATAGTTTTTCCAATATCTTCAGTATCACAAGAAAAAAAAGAAAAATAAAGGTGGGATTACGGTACTTTATATTCTAACAATTTATTATACTTCACAACAATTAACTTTACAGAATTTAATTTCAAAAGCTAAACTATATAAAGAAACGATTTGCCTAAATTAATCATTAGATAAACCCAATAAACATATTAAATTTATCAACATAGAAATATATTTTTATCAATTCAGATTGGGACCAGGTAAATGAAGTGCAACCAAGTTTAACTTCCGGAAACCATAACAATATATTGATTGATACTATTGATTACAGATCTATATAGAAAATATAAGTGGTTGTGGGATATATAATCATCATGCTTACTTTAAGCAAAGTCTTGCCAAAACTACCTTCCTCTGATGCAATAATCTCCCTAATGTGAGCTTCATGTTGCTTCAGCTCCGGGAAAACATCACCCATAACTTTCACCACAACATTTACAAGCCTGTATTTAAACAATAATAATCAATTAGTTATAGTGAAAAAGAGGGTATGACCAACAAGCTAAAATTATTTGATGTTCTTTCAATTTTCTAAATCCACGTTAAATGTTTAGAAATAATATTGCAGAATGCAAGAGAAACTCAACAGATACCAAAGCTGGTGAAAAACTGCATAATGAACTTTCCCAAGACATTGATTAAGGAGTGTGATTGGTGTGAATCTTAGGTTCAAAAGTTACCAAGAAATTGTACTAAAACACACAAAACACTAGTCACGCCTACCCATTGAAAAATCCTTCTTGAGCTCTTAGGACCTCACTTCCATATCGAACAGCTCGACGAAGAATGCGCCTCAGAACATATTCACGACCCTCATTGCCTATAAAAGAAAAATAAATATCACAAGTTACAAGGGAACAAAGTACCAGAATGACATCCAGCAAAAAACTGAATGATTAAGAAGAAAGAAACAAAAATTCTCAAGAAGCTGAACATAAGTGAATGAGAAACCGAGAGTATCATTGAAAAGAACTAACATCTCAGAAAACAATAGGCAATCAGAGATAAACAAGAGCTAAAATAAATGTCAATATGATGATTCTAAATATCTCCTGTCACAAGGAACATCACTGATTCTCAATTGTAGTACAACAAAATATGCAGACATTAACTCATGTCACAATGCAAAGAGGCAATAAGCACCCATTTAAGGGGTAAAAAAAGGTTATAGTAACATGGAAAGAATGCCCAAACGCAACACATTGACCTAGTTATCCATCCAGTATTTCTCGATACCATAGGTAAAAGATACCTTAAAAAATATTTGGAAGTTTTAACAAGACCAAGTTTTACAGCTAGAGAGTTCCAAAATACCCTTCCCCAAAAAGACAATAAAAATTGATAGTTCAATGGATTAAAATAAAAGTTTAATGTAAATTCGATATCAGCATTTCAGTAAACTAAACTGACAGAGACAGTAAAAGAGAATTCTTTTTTCTCTTTGCTGCCACATGAGCATAAACAATTTCTAAAAAGGAATGAGAGCAACTCAACCAGATTAGGATAAATCATCAAACCAGCGATAATAAAATAAAGGTTCTATACAGGAGGCCCAATATACTTCTGAAAATGTTTTACAATGAACCAAACCTCCATGGTGAAATAAAAAATCTCAACAACTACAGAGTAGATATTTTTTCTTAGAACCCAACAGCAAACAAGCACATCACATTAAAGCAAATCTGCACTTTGGTTTAACCAGTAAGAAAGAACACTCTGACCTCCTAAAAAAAACAGGTAGAGACAAATATATATAACCATTAAAACCTAAATCTCAAAATTCTACCTGGACAAGAACCATCAGCAATGGCAAACGACAGAGTTCTAATGTGATCAGCAACAACCCTATAGGCCATATCAACTTTGTCTACATCATCTGCTCCAACTTTTCCTGAATATGACTGAGCCCCTGTTGCCTAGGAAAAGGGCAGAAAAGAGAAGAATTATATAGTAGTAGAAAATTTGATATTCTATAAGGAATTAGAAAAGTAATCAACAATTTGAATTTAAAAGAGAGAACGATGATAAGTTTTATTCCAAAAGAGCATTAATTTTCAAGAAAATCCCAGAAATTTCCTGCCTTTTTTTGTTCTCATCATTCGATCACATTGCCTGGCATTTGCAGCCACTAGGGCAAATTTGGCTTATTTAGCAAGCATTAAAAAGCTTTTAAAAAATTCATAAAATCTTGGAAGCTTACAGAAGTAAAAATTAATGTAAAAGAATATAAGAGATCGCAAGGTTGAAGATGCTATTGAATGAAGTACAGTCAAGGAGCAACAGATTACATATGATGCATTGGCCTATGATAAACATAAGCCACCAATGTCTAAAAAAGCAATATAATGTCGTCACTATCCAAAACTTAAACCTTTTCAGAATGAGCATCTAAATTGATGAACATGACTATTTTACCAACCAATTTAATGGTGGTGGGTGAGCCGAGGAAAGATTTGGATAAACATTATAACAATGCTCATTAGAAAAGTTCTTAACAAAGAAGCAAAGTTCATCCAGAAAAATAATAAAGGATATTAACATCAGGATACATTTTAATTAGAGTCGCTGTAAAAATTCCAAAACTTTTCAATTTGGGGAGAAAAAAGTAGCACCAAATGCAATTTATAACACCAGGTAAAATTTATCATAACTGTTATCATTAGTCTGCTAATAAGCTAAAAAATATGTTTATATGGAAAAGGAACCAAGCCATTATAGTGCAGCAGCAAATCTTGAATTCTTTTAGTTCTTCAAGGACCCCCAAGAACAGGATTCAACATTCCACCCAACCATAATTCAAAAAGAATGTAACACGAATGTGAAAAACAAAAAAAAAAAAAAAAATTTACTGAACCAGATAACACAAATTATTTGCAGGTCTATTTGTATTTCCAGATGAAAGCTTTTGACATATTCCAAAATCTTAATATCTCCACCCAATCAAAAAATCTTAATAAATTCAAACTACGGAATTGGATAAAACTTTGAAACATATTATTAAAGGCAGTTATCTTACTTGTTGAATAGCATCAAAAATGGGCAGGAACACATCAGTGTCATAGTTGCTCATCTTGTTCTGAAGTACAGAAGTCAATCTTTCAAAACCCATTCCAGTGTCAACATGCTTCGCAGGCAGAGGCTTTAGAGAACCATCACTTTCCCTGTTGAACTGGACAGAACAGCTATCAAACAAAAGTTTAAGTTTATGAATGCAACTGTAAAGTAGCCATTGTACTCAAAAGAACAATCATACAATAAGCAATCTTTTTCCTATCTTGCCATGTAAGCAGACACCAGCACATCTACTGGTATGCGCATAAAACCATGGCCAATATTAGAACACATTAAAGTTTTCAAATTGATTGCTCAAGACCTCATATTAGGGCTAACAATTAGAAAATGGAGAGGCACTATACATTATAGCAAGATTATACCTGAATAAAGACAAGGTTCCATATTTCAATGCATGTAGGATCGTCATTATTAACCAATGAAGCAGCATCTCGATTACCAATTCTATCATAGTGTATTTCAGTACATGGCCCGCAAGGACCAGTATCACCCATCTCCCAGAAATTATCCTAAAACAAAAAATGAAACTAATTAGACATAACATTTAATATCAAATAAGTATAATAAAAGGAAACTAATATAAGAAAAAAGGAAATTTGGAAAAATTTATTGACTATTATGCCTTCTCTGCAGAAAAGTACAGCAAATGGATGAAACATAATTGTGAAACTGAGAATTTGACAGAGTCCACATTTTCCTCATTGCTACCCAATTCCTTACTATAATAACAATTTACAATTTTCATCTTATTTAATACCAAGGTGGTGTCTGTGGTCAAACACTTAGGCCCATTTTGGGATTGCTATGGAAAAGTTAGAAGCAACTTATTTTTATAATTTTGGACTAATTTTGTGTTTGGTAAAAAAATTTAAACTGCTTATTTTATAATTTGGTGGATATTTAATGTGATTTTTGTAATTCCTATTGTCACTTCATCAATTTAACAAAAAGACAACATTTTCATAACCTTAATTTACAAAACAAAACTCTATTGTATACTCATTAAGATATTAAAATTTATATTTTTTTATCAATCCCATATACAGAGCATCCAATTTTTCACTAGGTTAATTTATTTTGATATTACACTTTTATCATATAAAATTATTTCAACAACACGGTTTATTAAATAAACACATACAGGCAATCCCAAACTAGCCCTTAATTGGTACAACAAAATTTTTCATTATTCCAGATAGAAAAGTCCATTACTTTACCAAGCAACGATTTTATTTATTAACATGAAAAGAAAATGACTAAACAGTCTTAAGAAAGCAAACGGTACTGGGTTCTAATGTTATGACATAAATATACATAACATTTAAAGGCTCAAAATTTAATCACATTTTTGAAGACTTTATCATTAGAAAGTCTCAAAGAACTTGAAAATTGAAGCAGAATTAAACAAATACCTTACAACCAAAAGGCAGCACACGTCCAGGTGGTAAAAACTTGAGCCATATATCTCTAGCTTCAGTATCAGGCGCAAGACCAGCTTTCTCATCACCACCAAAATAGGTTGCATATATTCGTTCAGCAGGTAGTCCATAAATCTGTGTAGGTTGATAAGCCATAAAAAAAAAACATATAAAATAGGGCAGAAAATGTAAAAAAGGTTGCTAGATTACAGATTTAAAAAAAATGCAACAGAATTGACTACCTTGGTAAGAAGCTCCCACGCCCATTCAATAGCTTCTTTCTTAAAGTAGTCACCAAATGACCAGTTTCCAAGCATCTCAAAGAAAGTGTGATGATAAGTGTCCTTTCCCACATCATCCAGATCATTGTGCTTTCCGCCCGCCCGAATACACTTTTGAGTGTTACATGCCCGCGTCAGTTTACTCAAATGAGTGTTGGGATCAGCCGTTCCCAGAAAAATTGGCTTGAACTGGTTCATGCCTGCGTTCATTCATTATTTAATTTAATTTTCAGCCTACAAATACACGGAATGAAACGAAATGAAATGAATAAAACAGAGAAATTTATAACTAATTAACTAATTAGCAGTACCAGCATTAGCAAACAAGAGAGTGGGATCGTTGACAGGGACAACGGGGCTGGATTTCCAGTTGACATGGTTTTTTTCTTCGAAGAATTTGATGAAAGTGTCTCGTACTCTGGTAGCCGGCCACTCCACTTGCTGAGGATCAACACCTGGCATGGCTACAGCCGAAATTGAACTCGATTGACGATAAATGAACAACAACCGCTCTGAGAAAGATCGATTGAAGAATGCCCTAGCCCTAGCCGCCACAGATGATACTGATTCTGTTTTAAGTGACACACCTCTCATTCATTTCTTAAAGCCCAAACCGTGCCTATAGATGCCTTAATTCTGTGGCCTGCCGCCATCAATTTCCTCGGGTTTTTGATCCATATAGTTCAAATACACCTAACGATTACGTTTATGGCCACATTCCTGAACCTCTTTTATTTGAGGTCAATTTCAGCGATTTATAAAAATACTCCTAACTCTTAGTTTTCTTTTAAAAATTATAACATTCTAAAATATTCCTACAAATAGTTTCTTCTTCTTCTTCTTCTTCCCACTAAAACATTTAAAGCACATAACCATCAGGCAAACATAAAAAGCCAAAGACATCGATCAAGGCAAAGGAAACTGTCGACGAACTGTATGTCTATCACTTTTGAATATAGAACATGAAAATTGAATTACTATTTTCTTGATTAAAGAGTAGACAATGCACCTAAAATTTTAGAAACCAGTTTAGACTAAATTGTATTGCAAAAATTATTGTTGATGATTTGTTGTGGATAGTTACATTGGTTAATTATTGAAAAAATTTTAAACTGATAAAGACTACTGACAGTTTGGTTGCCTCCTCGATGAAATTCATCGAGGGATTTCTAGTTTCCGTCAAAGAGAAGGACATTAGGCATTGTTCCTTGACGGAAATTATACATCCCTCGACGAAATTAGTCGAGGGGTCTTGTGTTTTTCAAAATTTCATGCCTCTACTATATGGTCGAGGGATGTATGACTTCTTGTTGGATCCCTCGATGGAAATCATACATCCCTCAACAAATTTCGTAAAGAGATGTATATGACTTCTTGCTTGATCCCTCAATGGAAATCATACATCTCTCGACGAATATTGTCGAGGGATCTTGTGTTTTTAAAATTTTCATGCCTTTACAAGTTTCATTCACCATTCGATGTAAGAAACATGCTCAGTATTGGATCCCTCAATGACATTCATTCATTCATTCATTCGTCAAGGGATCTAGTTCTGTGTAATTTTCATACATCTTTTATAAACATCGAGGGATGTATGAAACTTACCCAGTGCTGGATCCCTCGACGAAATTCATACATCTCTCGATAAATTTCGTTGAGAGATCTAGTACTTTGCAAGTTTCATACATTCTTTATAAACATCAAGGGATGCATGAAACTTATCTAATGCTGGATCCCTTGATGAAATTCATACATCCCTCGATGAATTTCGTAGAGGGATCCAGTACTTTACAAGTTTCATACATCTTTTATAAACATCGAGGGATGTATGAAAATTGCCCAGTGCTGGATCCCTCGACGAAATTCATACATCCCTTGATGAATTTCGTCGAGGAATCTAGTACTTTGCAAGTTTCATACATCCTTTATAAACATCGAGGGATGTATGAAAATTGCCTAATACTGGATCCCTCAAGATATTCATACATCCTTGATGAATTTCGTTGAGGGATCCAAAATTGATTGATGGTTTTTCATTTCATTTTAACTGTACTACTGTCATTTTGATTTTCCCTCCATGACATTATGACTTATTTGTGTTTATTTTGTAATATGGTTAGAGATAATAATGAGCATAACCAAGAAACTAAAGACATTGGAAAAAGATGTTTTCCCCGCAGTTATCACCTCTTTATCTCACATGTGGGCATTTAACAGGATCCGACAGAAGCTAACGTCTGCACAACTGGATTTTTTTGTACGAACTACGTTTGGAATTTTTTTAAGATTGTCAAAGATTGAGTTCTCTGGAATGCTAGTCCACAATGTGATATTGAGGAAAATGTATACCACTGGGACAGAAGTAGATGAATAACTTTGGTTTTTGGTTTCCAATTGTGTGATACAATTTTCTAAAGTGGAGTTTGGATTGATAACTGGCCTCAATTTTGGAAGTTACAAGACTGGATTGGACATACTAGGGAGTAGAAGCAGAACATATCAGCTGCGGGACAAGTTTTTTCCTGGGTTGCAATCCATCAAGCAAGCGCAGCTAGACAAATTTATGGATGATACAAACTTCCAAGTTATGGATGACCAGGAGGCGGTAAAGATGGCGTTAGTCTTTTTCGTCAAGAGATTCTTAATTGGGAGGGACACGTGTGGGAAAGTGGACTCTTTTGTCATATAGTTGGTGGATGACTTAGAAGCCTTCAACAATTATTGTTGGGGCACAGTTTCTTGGGCAATGACATACAAGTATTTGTCATAATCATTGACTGGAAGGGTAAAAAAATTTAAGGATTAGCACAGAAAGAATAAGAAACACACGTCCGAGAGATACAACTTAGAAGGAATGCCCATTGCATTTCAGGTGCGTAAATTTAGTTTCCAATTTTATTTTGCCAATCACATATTTCTTTTACTTTGAATGTAAATTTAGTTTTTATTTATTGTTGCAGATTTGGATATACGAGGCCATTTCCTTATGTCTCAGACTATAAGGGGAGAAAATAAATGAAGATGTTTCTCGCATGCTAAGGTGGACAACAATTAACGTCTATCGGCATAACAAAGTCCAAAAGACATTGTCTCAGCTCATGACTGTAAGTAGCTATTTTTGTTATATAATTCTATATTGATTGATATTGTACTGTGTGCTAATTCACATACAAATTTTATTATGTTTTGTAGCCCCCTCCATTGCGTATGTTACTTTCCACAACTATAGAAAGTTCTCTAGCATACGTGGCTCAGATCCATTCCTCTGCCAGAGGTGACGATGAGGCTGAAGATGAGAATGACGATAAGGATGACGATGAGGCTGAAGATGAGAATGACGATAAGGATGACGATGAGAAGGAAGAAAGGATTCAATCACCTACATAACATGCACCGTCAATGAGGATGACAATGAGAAGGAAGACAGTATGTCAGCAGAGGGAGATGAAGCAATCGGGGTTAGTCCACAGCCCTAGTCTACTGGCAGAGGTTCGATTCCACTAGCTGTTCAGGTTCAATATGTGCCATTAGTGTCGGTAATGGATGCAATTGCCGTTCTACGTGCTGATATGGAGGCTCGGCTAAAAAAACAAGAATAATTGTTCAGAGCGGAGTTGGGCCTTATTAGACAACAGACGGTGGCAATACCGGCTCTTATGAGCCACTCGGATAATCCTCCGACCGAGAATCCACATGTTTGATTTTATTTATTTTAGACTTTTTTTATTCTGTTTATAGTTATTACTACTGTTAATACAATTGGTATTGATGAGTTTAGTATTAAATATGTAGGACAAGGTGGGGGTGGACGAAAAGGCCCAAGATGAGGCGAGGGTGGACAAGGCGAGGGTGGATGAGGTAAGGGTGAACGAGGTGGAGGAAGTGGCCCTGGACAAGGTGGGGTAGAATCCAACGGGCACCGAAACCACAGACACAACATCTGATCCGGTATTAGCGCTTGTGTAGGTTGGTGAGAAGACCTTTTCACCGGATATGCAAAGTAAATACGGACGCCAGTACAAGCGCGTAAAGACAATAGACAGTCCGTTCGTTAATCCGGCTGACATGGAAAAGCCAAAAAATTGTCGGAGCAGCACGGACACATCAACAATAGAGCCATTTCAGCAGGTGGCTAAAAAATCCTCACGTATCACCTATGGAGTTGTGCAGGATTAGTGCATCACAACCATGGTTCCGGACTATCTTGGGAGGCCAAAACGGTATATGGTTGGAGGATGATATAAATGTTGAGTGTTTTAGAAATTGGTAAAATATCATTGTAGATTGTACTAAATTTAATTAGATACAATGTTTTTTGTAATATGTTTTACTTTTTTTGCATGTCTTCGAATGTTTTGTCTAATTATGCCTTCAAATGTTTATATATTCTCTTGAGGTTTTTTTTTTATTCTTCTTAAGGGTACTTAAGACTTGAGTGGTAATGATTTGAGTAGAAAATGGAATTGGTTGCTGGTGAGTATTATGTAATTATATATGTTTAATGTTATATGCTTACATGCAGCTTCTTATGAGAGTGATATAGAAGCCTCGGTTGAAATCCGTCGAGGGATGTATCAAATCCGTCGAGGGATATATGAAATCCATCGAGGGATGTATGAATTCTGTCGAGGAATCTATTAGATTAATAAACTTTGCCAATATAAAAAATAGGAAACAAAAATTCTCAAATAAGTAACACAACCAAGATAAAATAAATTCTCAATTAAGTAGCACAACCATAATACAAAAATTCTCAAATAAGTAACACAACCAGGATACAAATAGGCAAGCTGCCACACCTAAGTTTGCTGCAACGACACTAGATTCTTACAAGTCTTACAGTTATGTCTGTATTGTTTGCAATGAGAACATTTACGTTTTGCCAATTCTTCTCCAGCGGATGGTCTCCTTTGTGTTCTACGACGTCCTGATTCTCGGCGCTGAATAGGTGACAAGGTAACTGAAGAACTTAGCTCATTGGGAATAATCCAGTCTAATTGATGACCAACAGGGTGAATAGGATCTTCATACGACAAAAGAAACATATCAGTACTGTAATATCTTGAGCAAAGGGCATAATGCTAGAACTTAACATGTTTGCATGCCGTTAGCACATGTGCACATGGGAGTTGATCCAGCTGAAATTTTCTGCATGTACATGTCTTCATGCTAAGGTCCACAATCCCATCTCTTTCTCTGTCTTTTACTTGAGAACTCATATCAATCGACAGGATAGACTGACATGTTTCTTGCCGCCTGTATCCATTTGCTAATTTTATTTTCAGCCCACTTCATCAGTTGTGTTTCTGTAGTCAAAGCTTCATTTATTCTCTCGTAGAACCATCTTTGTAATAAACTTCTCAAGTATTCCACTAGTAATGTTATGGGAAGTGTGTGGGCATGACGTAGGATTACATTTAAACATTCTGCAATGTTAGTTGTCATAATGTTATACATCCTACTAGTAAAATGAGCTCGTGCCTATCTGTGACATTCAACCACATCCTCTAGATATTTGGATATGGAGTCCGTTTCGAAGGAGAAAATCTAGGGAAGATAGTAATCGGGTCGAGAATTTTGAGGCTCGTGTTCGAAAATTGGTAAAGGAGTTGGAAGACCAAAAGAAAAAGATATGATTTTATTCTAAGTCCCCTTTTACTCAAAAGATATTAGACCTTGTTCTTCCTAGAAAATTTAAAATGCCACAAATAAACCCTTTTACAGGGAAGACCGATCCCTCTCTACATATGGATCTGTTTAGGAAGATGATGTTAATCCAAGGGCTAGACGAATCCCAGATGTGTCGTTTGTCTCAGCTAACTCTGGAAGGGCAAGCAAGAAAGTGGTTTACTAGTCTGCCTCAGGCAACATTGGTAGTTTTGGACCGCTGTATTGAGTATTTATGGATGAGTTTAGAGGGGTTATTGTCAACCTTGAAACTCCAAGTTCGCTGCTGCTCGTGAAGCAGGGAGAAGGTGAGAGTCTCAGGAGCTTTGTTAAGAGATACCACGATAAGGTGATGGAATTGGGAGCTTACTATCATTCCCTAGGTTTGGAAGGTCTCAGGAATGGTTTGCTGGTAGATTGAGAATGGTATGCTGTGCGTAAGCCATTTGTTACCAATTACAAAATGGCTTGGAGAAAACTGCTAAACAAGATAGAAATTGAGAACTAGATAGCCCTCAAGATGAGAGAAGAAAGAACTTTTGGACCATAGTTTCGTGGTGGGACGCAAAATCCCAGGGCCGACCTGAGAAGAAGATATGACGATAGAAGAAATTCTTGCAAATTTGATAGGAAAGGCAGACAAGATTTGAGCCAAAACGGAACAACGAGAGGAAGAGACGAGTTTCCTTTAAGACAATATCGTTCGTCGAAAAGGAATGACACAAAAAGAGTAGCTCATGTACAAGGTGATCGCGTTTTCACTTCCCTAAAAGCCCTGCTTTTACAGGTCTGGCATGAAATTAAAGAGCGAGGAACTATATTGGTGGAACCCCGCCCCCTATGGGCTAAACCGATGGAAGAAGCCAAGAACAAATTTTGCGAGTTCCACTAAAGTGCCAGACACTTGATAGACGAATGTTTTGATCTTAGAAGCCAAGTAGAAATACTGATATGAAATTATTATCTACAAAACTTGGTAGTTAGAAGTGAAGATGGATCTAGAGTAGCAGATAAAGAGATCGAACATGAAAAGAGACAATAAGAGCGGACTATAGTGATCTCAGGTGGAGCGACGCTGGCAGGAAATTTGAACATATTAAAGAAAAACTATTCAAAATATTTGCCGCCGATTACCTCCTTGGATATTTGTATTATAAATGTACTAGCTGAGAAGAAACAAAGAATTGTCTTGATGCCCATCATATTGACAGATGAGGATGAAGTGAGAGTTCATTACCCATATGATGACGCACTAGTAATAACTTTAACAGTAGGAACGGCTCAGATCAGCCGAATTTTGGTAGACACAGGAAACTCAGCTGATATTATCTTCAAGGAAATTATAGATTCCTTAGAAATCGAGGATCTAAGACTCAAGCATGCTGAGACTACCCTCCATGGTTTTAGAGAATCATGTGTTTACCCTCTGGGAATAGTCCAGATACTTATCACTATGAGAGAAAGGTTGTACCAAAAAACTACAATGGTGGAGTTCCAAGTGGTCGATTTCAAAATGCTCTATACCATGATTCTCGGCAGACCCTTCCTTAGAACTACAAAGGCAGTAAAAAGTGTATATTATCTAAAATTGAAATTTCAAGTAGGAGAAGGGATCAGAATTGTCAAAAGAAATAAAAAAGAAGCTCGGTCGTGCTTTGCGGTTTCTTTTAAAATTTCATACTGTTTATTGAAATGCCTGTGAGGAGAAGTTTTAGAAGCAGATGGTGAAAACTCACGGGAAAAACGGATTGCCAAGAAACTCGATTAGAATAAAAGACCGTCGACCTTAAAGCCTGCGTAAGAGCTTGAGTCTGTCATTTTAGATTAGAAATCGTCTCAGAAAATGGTCAAGGTTAGTGCTCAACTCCTTGAAGAGCTGAAGGACAAACTCAAGGATATCCTGAGACAACACATGGATGTATTTGTATGGTCTCATGAAGACATGCCCGGCATTGACCTACGGATAATTTCTAATCGACTCGCTATTGACCCCTAATACAAACTAGTAAAGCAGAAGAGGAGACCATTCAATATAGAGATGAGAGAAACGGTACATGCCGAGGTGAACAAACTGATGAGGACAAAATTCATTAGG
Source organism: Cedrela odorata (assembly GCA_035584115.1). Classification (NCBI taxonomy): domain Eukaryota; kingdom Viridiplantae; phylum Streptophyta; class Magnoliopsida; order Sapindales; family Meliaceae; genus Cedrela; species Cedrela odorata. Next base: position 14,432,278 of record JAXCLQ010000009.1, on the reverse strand, counting down.
GAAATAAACTACCCGGAGTGGGTATTAAATGTAGTGATGGTAAAAAAGGCCAATGGGAAGTGGAAAATATGCGTAGATTTCACAGATTTTAACAAAACTTGTCCCAAAGACAATTTCCCACTTTTTTTAGATCAATCAACTAGTAAACTCAACAGTTGGCTATAAATTGTTGAGTTTCATGGACGCATTCTTGGGATACAATCAGATTAGAATGCATGAGTTAGACCAAGAGAAAACAACCTTTGTTATCGATAAGAAATTGTGTTGTTATAAAGTGATGCCATTCGGATTAAAAAATATTAGAACCACCTTCCAAAGGCTGGTTAATCGGGTTTTCAAGCCATTAATTGGAAAGACTATAGAAGTATACATGGATGACATAATTACTAAATTTTTAAAAGCCCGAGATTACCCGAAGCATTTAGAATAGACTTTCTTCTACTTGAGAAAGTATAATATGAAGCCGAATCTTGATAAATGTGCCTTCAGAGTTCAGGCTGGGAAATTCTTAAGATATATGGTCAATGAACGGGGCATCGATGCTAATCCACAAAAAATCAAGGCCATATTGGATCTAAAATCCCTATCCTGCCTCAAGGAACTGCAGAGTTTGATGAGACGGTTGGCTGCATTGAGCAGGTTCCTGTCCAAAGTTACCGACAAGTGTTTTCCTTTCTTTCAGATCATAAGAAAGTGAAAAAAGATTAAGTGGATAGAAGAATGTGAGAGCTGTTCTAGGAGTTGAAATAATATCTCACATCCTCACCCCACCTAACAAGGCCGAGACTGAAGACATGTTGTACCTTTACCTTATAGTAAGTGACCATTCGATAAGCTTAGTCTTAGTGAAGAAAGATGCTGAGAAGATTCGTCGTCCCATCTACTATACCAGCAAAGCGTTATTAGACATCAAGACGAGATATTCACTACCTGAGAAGTTAGCTCTAGCATTGTGGTAGCAGCCAGAAAGCTTAGACAATATTTTTAAGCTCATCAAATGGTGGTGCTAACAAACCAACCTCTGAGACAAATTTTGCATCGGCTAGATATCTTAAGTCGATTGGTGAAATGGTCCGTCAAGCTCAGTGAGTATAATGTTGATTACAAGCCCAAAAAGGCAATTAAGGGTTAAACCTTGGTAGATTTCGTGGCTGAAAGATCAATATCCGAGCATCTCTTCGTCTATTAGATTGTAAAAGGATCTCCTCCTCAAAAGCATCTGATTGTCCTATACGAAAGAGAGTAGATCTGGAGTCTTTTTATTGATGGAGCTTCAAACACTCAAGGGGAAGGAGCTGGTATGGTCCTTATAATTCCATATTGGATTGAAGTAATGTATTCCTTAAAGTTTGATTTCAAGGTCATTAACAACGAAGCGGAGTACGAAACTTTAATTGCAGGGGTCAAATTAGCTCAAGAGCTAGGAATCACAGGCCTCGGTATTCACTGTGACTCTCAACTGGTAGCTAGCCAGTTGGACGAATAGTTCTAGGCATGAGAAAGTAATATACAAGCATATATAAAGAAAACTAAGCAACTATTGAGCACATTAAATACTGTCACAATCAAACAAATTCCGAAAGCAGAAAATTCAAAGGCAGATATACTAGCAAAGTTAGCCTCTACCTTTAAAGAAAATATTCTCGTCCCAATTCCAATTGAGGTACTAGAACAAAGAAGCACGAAAACCAATGATCACCAGTCCCATGTAGCTTAGATAGATGCCCATAGATGCTGGATCGACGAATTAAAGTCTTACATCCAAGACGGCGAGCTTCCGAAAGGCAAGGAATAAGCCGAGAAAACCAAAAATAGGTCAACAAGGTACACTGTCATTGACAGAGAACTATACAAACGAGGGTACAACATCCCCTACCTTTAGTGCGTAAGGCTTGATGAAATAGCTCGAATTCTAGAAGAAATCCACTGTGGAGTATACGACGGACATGGGGGAGCTCAAATTATGACCTACAAAATCTTGAGGCAAGGATATTATTGGCCAACACTCTCAAGAGATACGGAACAAATAGCTAAAACTTGTCACTAATGTCATGTGTACAATTGTATCATGAGACAACCTCCAGAGAACCTGATCTTATTGTCGAGCCCTTGGTCATTCTCCCAATCCTTAACCATTCTCTCAATGGGGGCTCGACCTCATTGGACCATTGCTACTAACTCAGGCTAACAAGAAGTATACTATAGTGGCTATTAACTATTTCACGAAGTGGGTGGAAGCCAAGCCCTTAGCCGCCATCATTGTAAACAGGGTCACAATGTTTGTCAAATACAACATTATCTACAGGTTTGGACTACCTCAAGTATTGATCACAGATAATGGAAAGCAATATGACAATGCAAGTTTCAGAGAATTCTGCTCAAACTTTTCAATTAACTTTATATTCGCAACATCAGCCCACCCAAAAGCTAATAGACAAGTGGAAGCTGCCAACAAAGTCATCAAAAAAGCCCTAAAAAAGAAGCTCAATGAGCACAAAGGTGCGTAGATTGACAAACTTCATGAGGTCTTTTGGGCTTATTGAATAACTCTAAAGGTAGCTACAGGCGAAACCCCCTACAGTTTAGTTTTTGGGTGTAAAGCGATAATTCCAATTAAGGTCAACATACCAACTTTTCAGGTCAGCAACTATGACGAGACATCTAACGATCAGAGTTTACGCTTGAAGTTAGATTTGTTGGAAGAAAGAAGAGATTGGGCGATGATAAAGGTCGCAGCTCACCAACGAAGGGTAGCGAGGTATTACAACAAACGTGTTCGGCACCATTATTTCCAAATAAGGGACTAGGTTCTAAAACAAGTGACCCTGAACATCAAGGTACCAGGAGAAGGCATGTTGGGAGTAAATTGAGAAGGACCCTATAAAGTCGTTCAAGTTCTCAGACTCGGAGTCTACAAGCTGGAATCCCCCACTGGAAACAGAGTTTGAAAACTATGGAATGCCGAGCACTTGAAGTTGTATTACCCTTAGAAACATCGAAAATTTGTAGCAAATTTCCTTAGAAATCAATAAAGTTATTTTTATTTTCCACTTCTGAAGTCAGCCAACAAATAAATCCAAGCCTATGACATCGAAACGTCTCGAGATAATCTCCTCCCGAAGCCCAAGTATGGGTGACATGGTTCTCAGACGTTAGTTTTCTATCTACCCTGAGGTAATAGTATCCTCAGCTCAAACAAGCCATGAATATGTTATCAAAAAGTAAAAGTGTAAAAAGAGTTCTCGCGATAGTCTTTTCTCGAAACCCAAACATAGACGACACGGTTTCCAAACGTTAGCTTTCCACCTACCCTAAGGTAATAACAACCTTAGCTTAAACAAGGCCTAAGCATGGTCTCAGAGAGTATAAGAGCAAAAGGGGTTCTCGGGTAACTATTTCAGAACGTCTCGGGATAATTTCCTACCAAAACCCAAACATGGGCGACACGGTTCCTAAACGTTAGCTTATAACTATTTCGAGGTAATGGTATCCTTAGGTCAAATAAACCCAAGGTATGGTCTTAGGACGTATAAAGAGCAAAAGAGGTGTTCAGGAGACTACATTTATACATCTCGGAACGATCTCTTCCCAAAGTTTAAGAAAGGACGACACGGTTCCTAGACACGCACATTACATTTCCATTCTAATGGTTTTTAAGTAATCAACTCGTGCCTAAAGCTTAAACGAGTCTCAAGTACGAAATCGGTTATAAAACTCACATAATCCGAAAAAGATTGAACGATCAAATAGCCTCAGAGTAAGGATGTTTACTACCTAATGAAGGTCTCGAAAATAACCTCTGAACGTACTGAGGTCTATGGGAACCCAAAAGAGGATACCTTGAATTTTATTAAGTTTGAAACAAAAATCCAAAATATATGAAGGACGATTCGTCTTGAATTATTTAAAGCTTTGTTACTAAACTGTTTTAAGTGAAAGATTAAAATGTTACAAGTTCAAAGAAGATTCAATCAATTGTTACGGATAAAGCCAATCGTCGAAAGTAAAGGAAAATGGAGCAGAGAGTAGAGCAAATCAAGAAATTTCTAATGAAAGTTTTATTGATATATAAAGTCTAGTAAAAAAAAAAAGCTAAACTACTTTAGCAAGTTAGTCGACTGGAGAAGGATTCGTTGGGTTAGCAGGAGACCTCAGGATCAACCACGCTAGAAGAAAGGGGAGAAGGCTCCGTCTATTTAGCAAAAGAGACATCCATGGGATCAGCTGTAGTAGCGAGAGGCGGCTCAGTAGAAAGACCAGTGACGGATTTCGTAGGAGGCACGTACATCGTCTTGAAATTGGGATATTCCTCCCCCTTAGGGAACACACCGTCAGATTGATCCCATTTTCATCTCAAAGGCTGACGTACCAAGGTCTCATACAGGCAAGTTAAATCTAAGTTGGGGTACCGACCTTGGAACATCTCACAAGTCAGGTCGATACTATCATTGCCAGCTCAAGAAGCCAAGCCGCCATGTCCGCCTTGTCCTCTTCAAACTTTTTAACCAGAAGCAAGTACCTCTTATTCTCCATGTCTAAGCTTCCTCGAAACTTTTCATACGCCTTATTAAAACTTTGGAGGTACGCCTGTCCCACATCTATCAAGCCATTCACCTCAGACTCTAGGGCTTCGATCCTTCTGCTCGCCTCGGCCTTAGATGATTCAGCCATGGCCACCCTAATCTGAAGCTTCTCCTGCTTACGATTCAACTTCCCGAGATCAGATTCAAACTTGGTTCTCTTAATTACCAAGTTCTTCTCTGCCTTCTCGGCTCTCTTCTAGGCTTTTGACACCCTGAAAAAATCATCCATAAGGACACCATGCTAAAGCATAGTAGAGTAGAAAAGCTGAAAACCACTAACATACAAAATCATCAAGGGACGAGTTACAAAGCTTAATTCGTTGTGCAAGATTGAAAGAAAACAGACTTACCTGACCCAACCACTTCAACTAAAAATTTAGTAGTGACTCACCCGAGAGCCTAGGTATATCCTCGGTGAATTTATAGCTGATGCTCTGAACCTACAAGTTGATGCATAGAAGGAAGTGCGCAAAAAATTCTCGCTTCTCCATAGGAAGATCCTCAAGAAAAAGCTCGTGCGATCAGGCAAACTCTTTGTCGGCTTGGCCAAACATCAATTTTTTATTTTTAGCTCTTTCTTTGGCAGCTGCAACTACAGCTTTGCGCTTCCCCTTTCCCTTGTTTGTAGGGGGAGGCTCTAGGCCTCGGATTACCAACCCCTTGTTAGGGGCCTAAGGGCGAGTTGAGTTGAAGGTGCTAGTTGCCTTTGAAGCTCCTGAGGCCTTGACTAGACCTTTTTGGGTAGCTTTAAGAGGTTAATGAGCCTTCCAAATTTCTTCTCCTTGACCAATCTCTGCAAGACCTCATAAGGGTATGGAGTAGAATTTCTAAAGGCCATCTCACCTATAATAATAAATACAATCAAGGTCAAATACCGCTGTCCGAATACAAGGACAAGTAATTTAAAAAATATTTCCTTATAGAGTGGCCTTTTCTGAGGCTAATTGTTCCTTGGATACTCAAAAATCCATGAGGCTCGATGCATTATCTCATCCTTTGAGAGCAAAATGCTTTGTCGGACGCTAAGGACCTCACTATCCTTACCCTCTCTTTGCTATGGAGATCTAACCCAAGCAAACCACTCTAGGTGATTGCCTCCCCAAAAGGTCTCGGCAAATGGGTGTCAGGGGTAGAGTTCCAGTTACCTTCAACAAAGAACCATTTTTTCTTCCAATTCTTGTTTGAGGTAGGGTTACCAGTAATGGGGTTTGTCTCATTAGGGCGGTATTGAAGGTAGAACCACCCCGGGCTCCTTATTAGATTTCTCTTTAAAATGTACATATATTCAATATCCTCAAGAAAGGGAGCGAAGTCTGAGATCTGATGCCACACAACATACAGACCTAACAAGATCCTTCAACTGTTTAAGTTTAACTGGTATGGAGGAATCCTAAAAGAAGCAAGAATTTGGGTAAAATAATTTTGAAGGGGGAGCCTAACATCTACGTAGAAAAATTCCTCATTAAAAGCTATCTCACCCTTAAACAGACAACTTGGAACTTCATTTACCTCTGGAACCGTAAGATAGGCACTTTCGGGAATTTTATACAACTTATTGTACACCTCTAAGTCCAATTTAGTTATAGTAGAGGTAAACCTATCCACCTCAAACTGTGTTAGGTCTCGCTTCGCTAAGATGGGAGAAGTAATATAGACAATAACTTATCCCTCGCCAAAGTCGTTTCCCCTAGAAGCCATTTTTTATTTTTCACAAAAGAAAAAGAGATGGTTAAAGGTCGTTCCAAGATCATCAACAACTCAGGGGAGTGGTTTTAAAGGCTTCAAAATCTAAGAGAACGTTTATCAATTTTCTTAGTCAATCAATTGTGCCACAAAATGAATCACAAATGAATAAAGGAAAGAAAAAAAAAACTTACTGTTTATAGTTGCTAGAAGGAAGAACTTAAAGTTGTCAAAGATTTGAAATCGAGCTATTGTTGCTTTGCTACTATTAGAGTTGTTTGCAAAGGAAGAATGACGGCGTAAAAATGAAGACAAAAGAAGTAAAAAGGTAAAAGGCGGAGTATTTAAAGGAGAAAAGGAACCTCAACCATCGATGAAGGTTATAGATTAAGGGATAGGATGATGCCACATCAAAGTAGAAACTAAGGGGATGTCTCTCATTTATGAAAAAAGGGGCGGCCATCATTAGGAATAGTTAGATCCCTAGGATCCCAAGGCGTCGTAATCCCGGGAGTTAGTCACCTTCTGCCATGTATTGGAAGCAAATGAGTTTTAAGCTGAATATTTAAGGGCAGCTAACAGGCACATCTTTTCAGATAGGTACTTCAGTTTTTGTAAAAAAAAAAAACAGTTGTTTTGACTAAAACAAAGGGGCTTGATATTTGGTATATAGCCCAGAGCATATGTAAGGCCCATAGGATAACAGGCACAGAATGACCCCGCGTGTAGGGACTGACGGCGTTCCGAGACCAAGCGCCACCTGAAAAGAGCTATCAAATAGTAAGAAGCCTAGGCTTTCTTAGAAGCCAAGACCCAAGGGAAATAAAAAGGTCTCAGGTCGGTATTTCAAACTAATAGAAAGGTCTCGGTTACAATTTACAAAGGTCTCAACCATAATTTATGAAGGTTCCAGTTATAATTTAAGAAGACTTTAGATATGTAACACTTAAGCTCTCCTCAAAAAGGTAAAAGGTCTCAACCAAGGATTTCCGAGACCTCTCAACGGTAACGTATTTGTTAAGGATTCACCTCCTTCCCATGCTTTCTCAGATTATTCAATAAAAGATTCTTGCCAAATAAGACTTCTTACATAATAAGAATCCTATGGATACCCTTCACGCAAAAAAGGCTCATGATCTCATAAAATTCAAAAGTCGGTGCTTAACCTATGGAATCTCCATGATCCTCGAACAACAAGATACTTGTTTTGTGGATTCCACAGGGATTTTACCATATTTGAGAAACCTAAACATCTATAAAATGAGATAATTACGACCAAGTATGACTACTGAAACTTTGGCAAAAAAAACTAAAATTCTCCTATACATCTTCTAAAATATAAAACTCTAATTTAGGTATCAGAGGGTTTTTGTTGGATAACCGGCTTTTACCCCTGAGGTCTTCTTTTGTTTATTGTGACTGCAAGTTGGGAAAACATCTAAGGAAGAAAATTGTTGCTGATGCACAAAATTCACAAAAGGGATTTTAGCTGCATCAACACTACCCTTATCACACTTAAGGAAATGTATTACATTATAACTTAACATAAATAAATAAATTATGTTTTTATTTTAAAAAAATCATAAGAATTCAAGAACGTGAACATTCTTACCCTTTTGTTAATAATGATATTTGATTTTTAGAAAATTGAACAAATACAACAAATAATCCAAAAACATAATAAAATTAAAAATATAATATATATATATACACAAAATTTAAACCTCGTATTAATCTTGATTAGTGAAGTTGAAAAAGAAACCATAAAAAAAAATAATTATATCTTGCAAAGTAAGAAAAAGTGATAAATTTTGTAACAAATTTATTAAATAAGAATATTTCTTAAAAAGAACTCAATAAAGCTATTTTTGAAAATAAAAGGTCAAAAATGTTGACTTTTTGTATTCAACTAAGGGCTCATTTAGTACACAAGATAGAATAGGATAAAATTAATAATTTAAGATATAATAGAATAAAATAGGATAAAATTAATAACTTATGATATAATAGAATTATGTGTAATATTATATTATGTTTAACATATGATAAGATAAAATAAAATTATATATATAATTTTTTTTAGAATTATTAAAAACTAAATAAAATAATTAATTATTTAAAATAAAATAATAAATAAATATTTTAAAATATTAATTTGAATTATTTATAAATTATTTTTTGACTTCAAATATTTTTCTTATCCTATTTTATATTATCATTGTTATAATATAAAAAAAATCATTTTTTTACTAAATATGTGGACCCAATATAATTTATGTTGGCCCCATATATTTTATCATATCCTGAAGTTGCTCTCAAACAAATAATTCAATCTCATCCTTTTACCATGCACCAAACGAGGCCTAAAAGTATCTAAAAATTCTTATTAAATTAAAAAAACAAACCTCTTAATTATACTTACCAAATATTTAATGGGATGAATTTAACTAATTTAAATAGCTAATTATATTTATTTTTCTAATTTAATAAATATTTCAAGGGCTTTATTTATTAAATACTTACTAAATTTAACTATTTTAGGTAATTAAGTCTATTTATTCCCTTCACATAATGAGAATTTCAAACACATAAAAATAGTTGAAAAATAACATATAGGTCTTTAAAGTTTGGTACCTAAACATGTATACTACTTGGCCGCTTAGATGAAAAAGTGATTTTTAGTATGCAATGACTGTTATAACCTTGGTCAACATTAAGGCGCGCATATGATGTGTATAAATGCATGTTGGATTCTAAACTTTAACAAAAATTATTTAAATATATTTATTTTTTAATACATATATAAATAAAATATATTTAAATATCACTAATGTATTAATAATATTAGTGGGTATACAGCTTGGGGCATAACTAAAATTCAATAAATTACAGGTTCAGACTAAAAGCTCACAAAGGACGGAAGAACCTAAACCTAGTCTGACCCCAGAGATACTGACTAAGGGATAACAAGGACCCTAGATATAGTGAGGGATAAGACTTCCTAAGATCGGATAAAAGGCCTTAGGTTTGAATATTAATTGAAGTATTTGGTCTATTTATTAATTCCGAGACCTCCTCATGATGGTCTCAAGTATAGCTAATGAAGGTCTCAGATAAGCATTACAAGAAATTGTCTCAGGATAATAAAAAAGTCTCAGACTAGGACTTCCAAGACCTCTCAACAGTTACATGTCAAGGGAAGATTATTTTCTTTCCAAATTCTTTTTGGATCATTCCATAATAACAATCATAAGCCTATTAAATGTATTCTACAAAAAAGGTTCAAGATCTTACAAAATCCGAAAAGCTGATGTTTACCAAATGGAATCTCTTTAATTCTTGCATATCAAGATCCTTATTTCCAAATTCCATGGAATTATACTAAATTGGAGATACTAAAAGTAGCCTATAAAAGGAGAACAAGAATAATTAAGTACGTACGCATGAATAACCCTAGAATATCTACATAACCTGTGCCGTATATCTCTCTTCCTCCTCAACAATCTCATAAGCAAAACTCTGACTTAAGCTTCAGAGGATTTTTGCCAGACAATCGATTTTTACCACTTTAGGTTTCTGTATAAGCTATTAAGCAAAGAGATGAAGATTGTTGTTGGAGTAAAGGGTCCAAAAAAGGATCTTTGTTGCATTAACATCTGGCATTGTTTGTGGTAATCTGAGTAAAAAGTTAGAAACCAGTACAAAAAAGAAGATCATGACGACTTTGCGAACTTATGTAACAAGAAGTTGGGTAGAGACAAGGGGAAATCTTTACAATAATCCTTTTGTAGAGATAGCGGAGGCTAACGAAAATGAAGATAGTTGACTGCCAACCTTGGAAATAGCAAATCGCGGTTCAAAGGCTTCATCGCCATATCAAATTCCCTCCAACCAAGGAATTATAAAAATTGCACGGTTAGTTAAGAGGTAAGCTGATAATGAAAAATAACATGAAAAAAAAGGCAAACGGATCCAGTCGTTAGTTGAGGAAGCTGCAAGAATGAAAAAAAATGCTTCAAACAGGTACTCATAAGTTAGAGACTTCTGTGCCAACAAAAACTGTGGAAAGCAGCGTTCCAAGCGCTTTACATACCAACAACCGTGAAACCAACCTTTGACAAAATATCACCAGGAGGAGATATATGATCGCGGAGAAAGGGAAACGAAAAGTTTCCAACCATCCACCTAAAGATTTGCAAGGAGAAGATACTGCTTTAAGGTTTATAAGTGAACCTGAGCCAGAATTCTAATATTTCTCAGAATATTCAACAATTATTCGTCAGTGAGAGTCAGATAATAGTTTAGGTCTGGAGGACATTATGACATTTCTTAATAAAAAATTATGGAAAGAGAGAAAAGATTTTTTGCGAAGTCTATCGCAGAGAAAAAGACCCAAGGAAACTAACAATCGAGTCGACAAATTAAAAGCCTGTGTCAGAAAGTTGGTCAAGGAATTAGAAAACTAAAAGAGGCGAGGTCATAAAAGGAATGATAAGCCAGCACCATGCATGGGACTACACTCCACTTTCTCCCAAAAGATCCTAAGTCTTGTTTTTCCTAGAAAGTTCAAGATGTCGCAGATAAACCCCTTCACGGGAAAAACTGACTCATCCTTGCATATGGATATTTTCAAGGAGATGATATCACTCATCGAGAAGGACAAGTAAGGAAGTAGTTCACCAGTTTGACCTCTAAGAGTATCTATAATTTCGAACAATTGTACTAAGTTTTTGTTAACGAATTTAGAGGGGCGACTATTAACCTCAAAACCCTAAATTCACTACTGCTAATGAAACAAGGGGAAGGAGAAAGACTTAGAAACTTCGTTAGAAGATACCATGATGAAGTAATAGAGTTTATGGCTTATCATCACTCTATAGCTTTGGAAGATCTCAAGAAAAGCTTACAAGTAGACCAAGAGTGGTATGCTATACGAAAATCATCTGTTTCGACCTATGAGACGGCTCGGAGAAAGCCATTAGATGAGATTGAGATCGAAGATCAAGCCACCCTCAAGCTAAAGGAAGAAAAAGCTCTCAGATCATTCCTTCACAATAAGATGCAAAACCCGAGGATGAACCCTAGAAGAAGACGGGACGACAAGAGAAATGCCCGAGACTGTGACAGAAAAGGAGGACAAGCTCAGGAACAGAACATAACGAAAAGTAGAAGGGATGAATTTCCTTTGAGAGGGTATCACTCATCGAGAAGAGAAAAGGCGAAAAGGGTAGCTCATGTTCAGGAAGATCAAGTCTACACCCTCCTAAGCATCCCATTCTCACAAGTCTTGTGGAAGATCAAGAAATGAGGAACCATATTAATGAAACCTCGTCCTATAAAAATGTAGCCGAAAGAAAGCGCCAAGGACAAGTTTTGTAAATTCCACCAAAGTGTTGGACAACTGACAGACGAATGTTTTAACCTCCAGAATCAAGTCAAAATGCTGATTCGAAACAATTACTTGTCGAATTTCATAGCCAATAACTTTGAAGAACTGAATACTTCAAACCAAGAGGTCGGGCACGAAAAGATGCATGAAGAACAGATTATGGTGTTCTCAAACAAAACTACATTAGCAGGAAATTCGAATAAGGCAAAGAATAAATATTTAAGATACTCACAGTCAAATTCCGCCTTGGTCATTCACATTATGAACGTCTAAACTGAGAAAAAGCAAAAGGTTACTTCAGTACCCATTATGTTTATAAATGAGGATGAGATGAGAGTCAATGATGCTTTGGTAATAACATTGATAGTAGGAACAGCCGAGGTCAGCCAAATTTTAGTGGACACAAGGAGTTCAGCTAACATCATCTTCAAGGAAATTTTAGATTCCTTGGGAATTGAAGACTTGAGACTGAGACTTATAGAGATTTCCCTACATGGCTTCGGCGAATGTAACATCCCTCAAATTTAGGATGTTACCAGCAGGTGATAGGACCACTTTACCACCTTAAACCTCACATCACTTATCCACATACTAATGCAAAACATGCATGCACAACACATTTTATCAAACAAAAATATGCAATTCAAGGGGCGATATGCCTCCACTGATATTATATACAACATGAACACTTACGTTACAATACATAATGAATTAGGTATAGAATAGATTGACCATAATCATAAATACAATGCTCGACGTCAACTAGACGCCATATGATATAATGAAACATACACTACTATACACGACATGGACCTATTAACCCTAGTGACTATAATGTGTACCATTTTCTCAACTCGTGTCTTTCTATTGTTGAAACCACTTTTGGATATAAGGTTCTGCAAAACTAGAGAGTAAGAAGGGAATGAGTCTAAAAAGACTTAGTGAGTAAATGTAAATATAGAAAATTTATACACATAGAAAATTAAAATTTTCTTCTATAAATGAACTATACTCAGAATATATAATCAAAATCATACTTGAAATTTTTTGTAATTAAATCACTATCAACCCGTAAGTTCATGAAATTAAAATCACCATCACATGTAATATTTCCTGATGTGACAAAATCAACTTCGACACTGTCCGTACTTTTATAGAATTCCTCTAATATTTAGGGGCATTGAGTATCGTCATCTCCCTAAATACATTTTTATACAACTCTGGTGTCTATGGGTATTACGTATCGCCTTCACCCTAGTTACCTTTATATAATTTTAGAATCTAGGAGTGTTATGTATCACCATTCCCTAAGTCACTATCATTACTCTCAAGAATGTATATTTGACGCAGGAAACCCAAGGACGTTACGTATCATTGTCCCCTTGATTCCGAGTCAGTAATTACAAATGAGCACATGGTTCATAGAGATAAAGCAATTAAAAAAAATACTCAAGTCGTATCAAATAAAAATATTATAATTCAGCTTTAATTTTATGAAATAAATAAATCATACATATTTATATATACAAGTGTGTGTGTGTGTGTGTGTGTGTGTGCATATATATATATATATAAGTCCATTCAATCTCAACTTCTCTTTCTCTCATATCTTGACCCAAATCACAACTCATAACGCATAACAATTCAACACATCCACAACATGCTTATCATTTCACAATTAATAATTCCATAATCTCACTATACCTCACATTTGTGTAATAACCAATCATCAAAAACACTTATATTTTCAACATTGAAAACATTCATATTCCAAATGATACGACCAATCTATACTCTAGAGGAAACAAGGCCTCAACTGGCATAGCATAACCCATTCAAAATCCCTGGGTTCGCCATATTCTAGCACATTATCGACATTCGCGACAACCGCCTCAATACTTGTAATAATCACAAATTTACAATATAGTGATTTGATCTAAATCACAACTTTTACCTTTACAATGTCGCAACACGCTATCGGTATTTCCGAAGACATATCACCATATTCATTAAAGACACCATTTTATAAAGCAATGATCAACGAAATTTCAAGAATTATGTCACATTCTTTATCACATGTATTCCTTCACTAAATTCAACTAAATCGTTAGAAAACATAACTATCTACTCACATGTTGTTACTTGATTTTATTTTCATATGATAACTTAATGAAATAAATTATTTATATCAAATCAAAACACGTTATTTACGTCCATTCTCAATTTTCACAATCTCAATTCATCATTCGTATCAACATTATATTCAGCCTCCTCCTGGCTACAATCTCATCTAACTCACCAACGCTTCCACAATTAACTAATACATTAACCCATTATTTCTATATACAAAGTTATGACCATTAAAACAATTATAAATATCACATTAAAGAAAATAGGAGAGTATAAATATTTTCAATCATCTATGCACTTCAAAGGTCCGCCATAGGCTATACACTGTAACCATAAAAATATCAGATGTATGTATGATATATCATACACATACATATACTTTATCGATTCAATGCCACATTACCATTATATCGAACTGATAAATAAAGCGTAGAAATAAACATCAATGCCCTAAAGGTCATTTCCATAATTCAGAACTATGTACGTATAAGACAATAAATAAATTAGTCGACTCACCGGTTAGGATTTAACCACCCGACCAAAGCATGGTCGATGGGCATTCCGATTGGCGATCTACAATAACTAGGTTTCATAATTATAATTGGATGTATAAATAAATAAATACATGTACACTTTACTGCTATAAAACCAAGGTAACTTGAATTACTATGGAACCCAAACCGAAATTTCCATTCCATTGACCTAAATGAGGTTTACCTGCACAGCGAGTAACTTTAAACTCACAATGTGCTAAACCAACAATGTATCAAAACCTAAATTTTTGGTGGCATACTCTCTTATGAGTCTAATTTCTACCACACTTTACATATTTTGATTTCAGATCTGATTACTCAAAGTTATGAACACCTAAGTGATATTTACTGCACAGAAAGTGACTTTAAACTCGCGATGTGCTAAATCGACAATATATCACAGCCTAAGTTTTTGGCGGCACACTCTATTATGAGTTTAATTTCCATTGCACTTTATGAATTCAGATTTTCGATCCGATTACTTAAGTTATAAACATATTTCGACAAGTGACACACACGAGATGTGGCGCGACACTACTACGAGCAGCCCTATTCCGAATTTTTCTGGGCATTCATTTCTACACTGATCAACTTGATTTTTGATTATGTTATTCCTCTATATGTCTAGTTTTCATAGAATTTTGCGGCTTGTTAATCCGAGCCTGAAACTTGCTCAATTTCTATTTTTTCGAACCCTGTTCAGGAATTTCATCAATTAACGCTCACTCATTATTTACTCACAAAACTCACCGCCCTTATTCTGCTTAACTTCGCTACCCTTATATCACGTAATCATACTTAAAATTTTTATTTTTCACACACCAAACAACCCAATCACTGCTAAGTAAATACCCATGCTATATATCTACCATTCCATAATCACAAATCAACAATAACATATATATTATATGCAATCCATACACAAATCAAGTATATATATCGAAACCATAACCAAACACATATATATACTCACCACTTTTGCTAGAAAACTAGATTTCCTTCCTTCTATGTTCTCCGTTTGCATCTCCATATCTCATTCTGGCATTTCATCAAGCATGTGATGCCTCATAGTTTCTTTCTTTTGCTCTCTCTCTCTTTCTCTTCTTCCCGCTCGTTCTCTCTCCCTCTCTTTCTCTTATTGTCATCTTTTTCCCCCTCTTTCTCTTGTCATTTTGCTCTTCTCTATTCTTTTAAATTTTGCTAAAGAAAGGAAAATGCCAAGCAAAAGAACTAAAATGCTTAAATATGTAAATGTGGGTCGGCTATTTCACTTATTTCCTCTCTTCTCATTTTTTCTTCACTCTTTCTCTTGGCTAAGCAAACTTTCCATTCCTTTCTCTTTCTTTCCCTCTCTTTCTCTCTCTATACTTGGCCAACAAGCTTTCTCTTCTCTCTTTGTTTCCATTTTTAGTTTTTCTCTCTTAGTTTCTCTTTCACCGTTCTCCTTCTTTCCTCTCTCTCACAAATTTCTTCTTCTCTTTCGCCAATTTCTTCATTCCTTACCTCACTCTCACGGTTTGCTCTCTTCCCACATCCCCCCTCCCCCCTTCGCGTCTCATTTGCTCGTTCATCTTCTCATGCCTTTTTGTGTTTTGTTAAGAAAAGAAAATGATAAAGTAAAAGAAATGAATTGCTTAAATGGTGAGAATGTGGTGAGAATGTAGACCGGCCATATGTGCATTCATGGGCTTAAATTGGGCTTTTTATTTTTAACAATTTGGGCTTAGTTTTATTACTTAATCATGGGCTTGTGTTCTTGCCTTAGTTTGGATTTATTTTACATGCCTAAATTGAGCTTATTTTTTCATATTACTTTCTAAACCCAATTGAAATTAAAATAATACAAAATTCTTTAATTAAATGGATTTAATTATTTAACTAATTTCCTTGTAAACTCACCTGTCCCATTAGGCCCAAACTTTGTAATATTCTTGGCCCATTTAAATTTAACTCACTTTTTAAATTAATACTCTTTTGAGTTCGAAAATATTTTATTTCGGTCACCGAGACTTCACCCCACGCCCCCCCCCCAATTACAATAATTCGTCCTCGAATCAAATTAATTTGGGACATGCGTTTCATCTTCATTGGTGAACAACTGGAGGAGATCATTTTCTCATAGCCGCTTTCAATCCTCAAATGGCCTATGGGTCTCTATGATGTTGCCATATAACTTTGGCATTTAAAATAAAGTTTTCTTATCTCTTTAGCTATTATTTTTATAAGTTAAATTCTGACTAGTATTAATTTGTTCAAACCATATTATCTGTGATCTACATTTTTCTATCATATAGGGCCTCAAATAAAGCCATTTGGATATTTGGCTGGTAGCTATTATTATTCTCAACCTTAATTGATAGCAAGTATTTGTCCCACGTACCTTTAAAATCTAACACATAAGTCCTGAACGTATCTTCAAAATCTATATGGTCCACTTCGATTTTGCCTACCACAAAATCCTTGATGCTCTGATCCCACTTCTATTTAAGAACATCTAAAGTCTATAATATTCCTGCTGGCCACTGATACTTAGCTTTAACTTGTTAACATGTAAGGCATTTCGATAAATATTCTGCAATAATTTTCTTCATTTCCTAATCTAGGTAATTTACTATACTGTTCTGTTTATCTAGAAGTTCTTTATTATACACATAATATCCTTTTCTACATTCCACCTTATACAGCTCTTTGTCTACTACGCCTTTTTATGTAATGACCCCAACCCCGACCGAGACCCTAGATGTGGTCATCCTTTTGAGCCTACCCTAGCTATAAAGTTACTGCTAAGTTACTGCCATTACTGTCCAATGAACCTCACTATACAGATAGTGCCCTCCAAATTCTGAGGGCAATGACAATCACTGCCATCTTTAGATCATGGGTAAGATAATTTTGCTTATAGGGTTTTAGTATTGGATTTTAACATTCTAATTATCTAACTCTACCCTGGGTTCAATTATGTCAAGCACTTTCCATTTTAGTCTATAAGCTCGACGAATCATTGTAAATTGTACTACTAAAATTAATACACAAACTATTTCACCAATATTCCCATAATCCTTTGATGGCTTTATCTGTTTCTCGGGTTTACCCCTCACCAAGTTATTTTTTCTATTTTTCCCAATTTGTTTGTGATCTATTTGAAACTAAACAAATTCTTGTTCATGTTCTAAGTTCTACCTTTAATTAAGCGTTCCCTTCATCTGTTTTCATTCGAATATATCTAATCAGCACCTTTTAAGCAATTCACTCCTTAAAGTTCACATCTCTTTCTTATGGTGCAATTTTCTATTTTCTCCAATAATCTTTTAAAATTTCTAGCAAGAAGATAATATTGCCTATTGAAACTACTTGAGCATAGACATCAACACCCATTTAATCTTGAGGTGTTTTCTAATGAGATATATATATATATATATATACTGCTCACAAACTCCAAGGTAAGCCTTTGGCACACTCTCTTGTCTTTCATTAGCATTTTCTACTGAGTGGCCTACCCTAAACACTACCTCGTCTTATTACATCCTCATTTGTCTCTCTCTTTATTGCAAACAGCTTTTATCTGTCACTTCTTATTGTCTTTGTAAGAGATGAAGCCAACCTCTAGTCTAACCCCTCATTCTGCGATACATCATCATCATCAACAATTTCAAGTCTAGTGATAATATTTGAAATTCATTAAGTCAAGAAAGTTACGACTAATATGGTTCCTGCTTGAAGATACTTAGTAAGATGTGGATAAACCTTAAATACATGTTCTGTGTTGTCAAGTTGGTTAAGTCAAAGTACACTTCTTTTCTAGGCATTACAAATAGTCACAACAGAGAAATTTTATAAATGATACCGAGCCTAAAGCATAGAGAAGAAAAAAGATGTCAAACAATGGAAGAGTTTAAATAGAAGCATTTTATTAATAGCTAAGCAGAGTACATTACATTGTTTTCATACACGAAAATGAAAACGAAAACGAAAACGAAAAAGAATATGTCAACTGGTCAAGTCAGCTGAATGATTGGCCGAGTCTGCAAGGTCAGCCTCAAGAGCAGGAGGAGCCCCAGGAGTAAAGGTTAGAGGAGCCTCAGAGCAGGGGTTGGAGGAGCCCTAGAGCAGGGGTTAGAAAAGCTCTATGAGCATAAGTTGGGGAACCCTAGGAGCAGGAGCAACCTCAGAAGCAGAAGCACCCTCAGTAGCTTCGGCAGGGGAGACTTCAATAGCCTCAGTGGAAGAAAACTCAACCGGCTCCATAAGGGTGGCCTCTGAATGCTCAGTAGAAGAGTCGGCGACTGACTCTATGGGAGACATGTAAGCGGTCTTCAAGTTCGGATGACCTTTCCCCTCAAGAAAAAACTCCCCCCGAAAACTCCCTGTTTCGACATAAAGGCTCACGTCCCAAGGCCTCATATAGCTAATTCAAATCCAAGTGAGGATATTCACCTTGGACCATCTTGCAAGTCAAGTCAATGCTCTCATTGACTTGCTCACGAATCCAAGCCCCTATCATCTTCTCATCATTTTCAATTTTATTGCATAGGAGCACACATCTTCACCTTTCGGCATCCAATTTTTGCTTCAATTTATGGTATTTCTTCTCATATTTCGATAGGAGTCTTTGGCTCTCCTCCCTTAATCCACTAAGCTTTGACTTCATAGTGCTCACCCTTCTCCTGGTCTCAACATGAAAGGACTATGCCGTAGCGGCTCTGAGCTAAAGCTCTTTCTGCTCTTGAGCCTATTTGCCCATCCCGGACTCAAACTTGGTCTCTCAAGGACCAAGTTTCACTTCGCCTTCTCCTCCCTTTTATTAGCTTGAGATAACCTTGAAAAGTTATTCGCAAGGGCATCTGACTGCAACACGACTGCATATTGAAGCTGAAATCCTCCAACACAAAATGGTCAAAAGGCAAAAAAAAAAAGGTCTCTTTTTCCAAAAAGCTAAGGAAAAATTGAATCACCCGACCCAGCCACTTTATTTGGTAGCTCAGCAGTGTCATGCCCGAAGCCTCAACAATAACCTCGGAATAATTTAGGCTGATGTTTAAGGCATTTCAGTTAATGTAGGGAAGGAAGTGCTAAAAAAAACTCCTTTTTACCCTTAAGGAGGTCCTTAAGAAGTAGCTTAAGCGTCTCAGCCATCTCCTCGTCAAGTTGGCCAAACATTTGTTTCTTCTTCTGAAGTCTCTCTCCTGCTGTAGTAGTCATAGCTTTTCTCTTCCTCTTCTCTTTATCTACTTGGGGAGTAGAAGAAGGTAGTGCCTGATCACCTCGGATCACCACTCCCTTATTGAGAGCTGAGGACTGGCTTGAATTGGAAAACCTAGCAGAAGAAGTCAAGGCTCTGGTTAGACCCTTGGAGGCAGCTTTTGAAGGTTGGAGAGCTTTCTTAGTTCTTTTTCCCTTGGCCAACTGCCTCATGACCTCAAGAGGATTAGGGTTAACTTCTTTGAAGCCATATCTCCTGCAAAACAAACAATATTGAGGTCAAACAATACCATTCAAACAACAAGAGAAGAGAGAAGAGCAAGATTTTTATCCCGTTGTGCCTTTTTTGAGGCCAATTGGCCCTTAGAGACATAAAAATCTACCAGACCTGATAAGACCATGTCGGCATCTGAAAACAAAGATCTCTGGTTAGACATTGAGGATCTAGCCATATCAACCTTATCCCTGCTCCAAGCATTCAACACAGGCAACTCACTCCTGGTGGTCACCTTTCCCAAAAACCTGGGCATTTGGATGTTATTGTAAAGGTTCTAATCACCACCCACGAAGAACCATTTGTTCTTCAAGTATTTGTTGCATGACGGGTTGCTAATAATATGGTTCATTTATTTCGATTGGTTTTTAAGATAGAACCATCGAGGGTTCTTTATTGGGTTTCTTTTTAATAAATACATGTATTCAATCTCTTCTATAGAAGGGACCGAATTAGAAGTCTGATGCCAGAAGACATACAGACAAGATAGAATCAAATTGTTCAAGTTTAGCTGGTATGGTACGATGTTGAAGGATTCAAGGATTGGGGCAAAATATTGTTGAAGAGGGAGACTGGCTCCTAAGTGAAACAGTTCTTCATTAAAAGCAATTTCTCTCTTAAGAGGACAGCTAGGCAACTCACTTTCCTCATAGACCCTAAGATAAATCCCCTTAGGGATATTATAACACCTAGGATAGGTCATAAGTCCAACATTGTTATAGACAAAGGAAACCAGTCCGCTTCGTATGGTGATAACCCTCACCTCTCTAAAATAGGGGAAACGATAGGGATAATGACTTATTCTTTGGAGTTGTTTCCTCTAGAGACAGTTTCATTATCAACAGAATCCATTTCTATTCATAAGGAAGGAAAAATGTAAAGTCAAAAGCTGCCCCCAAGATCTCAACAACTCACGAAATAGGCTACCTAAGGTCTCTAACCCTAGGAAGTTATTCAACAATAGCTGCAACCAATCAAAAATACCACGAACTCAATAATAAAGAGTTGGAAGGAAAAATAGAGACTTACTGGATTTTGTTGAAGAAGAGAAGAATTTAAAGTCTTTACTTGAAACTTAAAGTTTATTACTATTGAAAGTGCTTGAAATGTAAGGAAAATGATGGCGTAAAATGAAGACAAAAAGAATGGTAGAACAGAAAGAGGGGTATTTAAAGAAGCAAAGGAACCTTAACCGTCGATCTAACAAAATAAATCCAGGAATGAGATGATGCCACGTCAAATATGCAATTAAGAGGATATCCCTCATTAATGAGAAAAGAGGCGATCATTATTAGGGCTAGCAAGATCTCTCGAGGTCCGAAACGTCACAATCCAAAAAATCAATTGCGCTTCGCCACTTGAAAAAAGCTGGCAGACTTCAGGCTGGACATTTAAGTTCAGTAGGTAGATACGTCTTTTCAAACTAAAACTTTTAGTTTTTATCAAAAATAGTTGTTTTTTACCAAAATTAAGGAACTTGATATTGGGTATACAGCTTAGGACGTAATTAAGGCCCAATAAGTCATAAGCCCAGACTAAAAGCTCACTAAAAATGAAAGAACCATAAGAATTGTCCGACCCTAATGACATTAACCAGAGGATAACAAGTACCCTAGATATAGTGAGGGATGAGACGACCAAAGGTCAGACGAAAAGACCTCAGAAGTAATAAAAGCCAAGACCTCTTAAGGTCCGTATTAAAGACTTCGGGTCAGACCTCATTCTAAGACCTCTTCAATAAGGTCTCAGGCATAGATAATAAAGATTTTAGATACGCAACATCTGAGCTCATCTCAGATGTATGAAGGAGCCTCAAACGAGGGTTTTCAAGACCTCTCAACAAATGCGTATCTAGGAAAGATTCAATTCTTTTCCAAATTCTTCCATAATAAGGATCCTTAACCTAATGAACTTCTTCCATAATAAAGATCCTATATCTAGTAGATACATTATGCAAGAAGAGCTCGAGATCTCATAAAATTTAAAAAACTGATGCT
Organism: Cedrela odorata; assembly: GCA_035584115.1. NCBI lineage: Eukaryota > Viridiplantae > Streptophyta > Magnoliopsida > Sapindales > Meliaceae > Cedrela > Cedrela odorata. The sequence continues at coordinate 14,410,490 of JAXCLQ010000009.1, read as the reverse complement.
TATCCAATGGAATCTCCATGACTCTCGCACGATGAGATACTTGTTTTTAGATTCTATAAAATTTTATTAAATTCAAGAGACATGAAAAACTATAAAAAAGAGACTAAGGACAATCAGGTATGCATAATGAAAGATTGGTATTAAGAGCCTATATTCTTCTTTATCTTATAACATAAAGCAAAACCCTAACTTAAGCATCAGAGGCTTTTCGCTGGACAATTGACTTTTACCCCTTAATTTTCTGTTATAATCGCAGGTTGAACAAGCTATCAAGCAAGGAGACAAAAATTGTTGCTGGTACACGAAGTTCACAAAATGATCTTTGCTGCATTAACAATATATGTGTGTGTATATTACTTTCTTTCTTAAGAAAAGGTAAATAAATTCCTATCTATCTAGATCTATTTTTAATTGATTAATAATTTTATAACTAAAATATGATTATAAGAAATTTATTCCAAAATAAATAAATAAATTTGAGTTTTATCTTAGTAAGAAAATATTTGAATGATTTCACAATTTTCTCTTCCAAAAATATCAATATTACATTCATTTACTTTCTACTATATAAAACCAAATCCATTAACTTGCTATTAAATTATTTAAGATTTATAATAAATCTTATACTTTATAATTTTAAAATACTGTTATTTCACAATTTTTTTTATTTATTTTTATTTTATTTAAATAATTAATTTTAAGTTTTCTAATAGGTAAATGAAAAAGTTATATATCATATAAAAATTAATTTATGTATTATTAAGTAAAATAAAGTACAAATTTTTTAATTATTATTTTTAAATAAATTATTAAGTTAGCAAAACTATTTTTTTTTTCAACTTCATGAATTGTTGAACTTATAATATATTATAACATATATTAACGCTTAAAATGATATATATGTCAAAATACTAATTTTTAGATGTTTTAGATTTGTAAAAATAAATAATTTAATACTTATAATCAAATGTTAAAAATAAAAAATAAAAAACAAACATATTATTCTAACACATGCATTTAGATCTATTCAAATTTCAGTTAAATTGATATTTGCTCATATTTTAGACAAAAAAAAAAAACTGGCTAACTAACTAAAGCTACCTAAGTATCCCATGTAATTATTTTAAATTGGCAACTAGAGGTAACTTGATTTTCTTAATCGGATAATGAAATTTACAATTTATCAAATAATTAATTATTCTATTTCATTATTTAGTTAAGGAAGTCATATTATAAGATAACTATTCGCATACAACTTTGAAAGTTCAATGTTGTTGTAGAAATGAAAGCCAAATAAGTAACCTTATGTTTTGTTTTGTTTTTTGTTTGTTTTAAAATTGTTTTCTTGTATTAAAAATGAAAAATATTTATTAAAAAATAATATAAGAAATTATGTGTATTTAGGCCCACCATCAAGGGCTTATGTAGTTTGACCAAAAAAAGCCCTATATTTATTTCATGATTACAGGACCAGCTTTAATTGACCCTTAGAAAGAGGGAGGGTCAGGGCAGTACCATCTTACGCTTAAAAAATTTTATTATTTATAATTTAAAATAATTTGTATAAAAATTTTAAATAAAAATTTTAATTTTTAATTTTTAATTTTTATATAGGTATAGTATGCATGAACCTACTCAGACCAATAATCTATAATCAATATATTATATTTCTATCTTCAAAGTGCCACAAGTTAGTTACCTGATTTGAGAAGATGAGGCAGGTAGCGGGTAGGGAGAAAAAGAGAGAGAAAGAGATGGTAGAAGCAGCAACAGCAGCTACCATTTGATATTAGCAAGAGCTAGAAATATAATTATAAACCACCAAATTCTAAGCACACACCCACCCATCATTTTTTAACAACAAATTTCTCAAGCTAAATCTTCTCTCTAATCAGACATCCAAAATCAGCGCTTCTTCCATAAGAAATGACAAATTATCACTGGTTGGTTCTTGCTATTGTAGCTCTATTTCTATTTCTTTATGTTGAACTTTCAAGTGATATAATATATATTGCGGCAGAAAAGGTTTGTTATCAGAAGAAATCAGAGTGTTGGCACATGTTGTTTTCTAGTTCTTGCAGATTTGCTTGACGCTTAACCATTCAATTATGCTGAAGCTGCAGATGCTGATGCATCTATTTCTTTTATTAGAAATAATACCAAGTTAGAGTATGTTAATAATTATATGTTGGCAGTTTTGAATTTGGATTTGGACCCAACTACAGCAAAGTTGGCATTTGGTTTCATAAGTCTATTTCTCTCTGCATTTTTGTTTCTATTTACATTAAGAATAGTCATGTCTTGGTATCCAAAAATACTTCTTTAAAAGTTTCCAAACGTAATAGTTTATTGTCACACCTTAGGCTTTTTTCAAAACCTATTGGCTAGATTTGCCCGACATAAAGGTTATATCTTTCTATATGCTTTTAGAAGATCTTATTTAGATGATATTGTGTATATATTATGTATCTCAATAATTAAAGGGAGACTGTGAGATTAACAAGAGAATCGACTATGTAAGGTAAAATCTTCCAATTTTAGGGATTATATTTAAACCTTTCATTATTGACTGTTGGATATGATTCTAAGGGTTTATCTTGGTCATTCATTGTACATATATTTAACTATGAATAAAGAATACCTCATTTGGCCAAAGTATCCAAGCATTTTATGCAAAACACGCTCTAAACTCTTGTGCTTTTTCTTCATCTCTTTCTTTATATTTTTTAGTTTTTAGAGTTTGTGTGAGTAAGACTGATTTAGCAACAATTATTCTAAATTGTGTGTCTAAGACCACATAAAGAAATTGATAGGTGACAGTTGGTATCCGAGCAAGACGTCTCGTCGATCTTTAGGGAGATAATGCTAGAGCAGTAGGTTAAGAAGCCCGCTTAGTTGAGCGAGATAGTCTACTCCAAACGCTATCACCATGATGCTCGTACTAGGAGTGGTGTCTTCACAGTTAGAAGTTCTATTGCAGGAGAAAGAAAAACAACAGAATGGTCGAAGTATAGTAAGCCAGTTAACACCTTATCTTTGCCAAGCACTACTCTCGTGTGAGAGTAGTAGGCAGGGTAAAACCTCACTGGTGACAACTAATTGAATGGAGTGCAAAAGAGACTGCCACATGAATGAGGGCTTGCATAATTTCTCTAGTATGGGAGAATGTTATGCCCCAATATTCAAGCATGCTAGCTGGAGTGTAAATTTGGTGTGCGACTCTAATTCTACGTGCTTTAACGTGAAAAGGATTTGGCCATCCCAGGCATAAAAACTAGTCAAGGGCTGGAGCTGTCCTCTTGATAAGACTATGATAGGTCAAAACTAGTTAGTATGCTATTTATAAAGGATAACACTCGAATAGCCTCTTTAGTAGGTGTCACACGGGCAGTTCTGCTATGTCAAACATTGAGCCATAACATTTAGTATCAAAGCCAAGTTTCAGAGAAGATCATCAAGGCATAAAGCGATGAAAATCATGGAAAGGAGTCCATTTATGTTAAGGGAAGCAAACGAAAGCCATAAGAAAGTCCCGAAATGATATCAATGAACTCGACACCATTGTGGGGAAGGTGACAAAAGAACTGGCCGATGTAAAGGATCAACTTGATAGTTTGGAAACGATGAAAAACCTCGAGAACAGGTTGGCCGTGTTGAAGATGTACCCTAGGACCAATCGTATCATAGGGTTCAGGCTATATGTAATTTGTACATATTAACAATTAATCATGAATAATTAGTTATTTATGATTAACAATATGACATTATTTACAGTTTTGTGGTAGTTACTGCAATTATATAAATTTACAAAAATGGGGTCCCAAGACGTATTATATTTTATAAATTTTATCTACAAAGACTTGTTGATATAATTACATAGTCTCTCATTAAATACATCTAAATATATTCCCGGTTGAGGTAATATCATTGGGGACAATGACCTTGCATGTTTGACATGTTCGGATGTTGCCAATGATTAGTATTGGAAGCTAATAGTTAGGTGACAAATCTCATGTCACAAAAGCATAAATATGGGTAATATATTAGAAAATATGTTACTGAACGTGATCAAACGTGACGAACTACATAGGTGAATATTTATAATTAATGATTCGTCACACAGCTGTACTAGTATACCACTAATACTTTGACCTGAGATATCACAATTGCCTTATGCACTGAGGCACATTATTCACTTGTGTATATCACACTAAGTTAGTCTCGCCTGGTGAAAAAAGCTTGATGGCAATACATTCTTATTGTATGAGGCAAATAATGATCAATATGGAATCTATTGGCTCATATATTTAAGCTTGAGATCTTAGGCAAGACTATCATATGCGGGAATAAAATCTCGAGTCATAGTATGTGATTTCTGAAAATGAGTGCGACTATATGAGTTTACTCGCACTCGATCGGGAGTCGACAGCAGAAAGACTTTACTACACATAAATGCGACTATATGAGTTTATCCGAAAATATATTTTCTATGTTCTGGGGGTCATGATATCTTATTAGAGGTTACTCATGATAATTAAAAACTTTGGTTACAATGAGTTGTACCGAAGTAAAGTAAAAGGGTTCATATTAGCTCATTTCCAATTCACAATGAACTCAGAGGGTCATAGATATTAACTAGTAAGTTGATGATAGATAAAATAAATATTATTAAGCCAGTTAATGATGTTTCGTATTGATAAAAATTAAATTGCTCAGATAAGTTGACAGGAAGACAATTTTATTTTTTAAAAGTAAAAAATAAATTTTCTTACAATAAGACACTAGCACCCATAAGTTTGAAAATTATTATGATAATTTATTAATAACGTATATATGATTCATGGATATATGAGAGACTGATTGATATATTGTTTGATTTATATATTAATAAATTTATTTATTTATTTATTAATATTTAATAAATATTATTATAAATCAAATAAATACTTGTTTGAAGAGTGACACTATAATATGTTGTCAAATAATAAAATCAAATGAATCATTACTTGACAAATGATAAAATCAAATGTTGTCAAATGTCAAAATATTTCTCATGCTTATCTATTATAATGCAAATCACGGGCGTGAATTATGAGACTTAATATTTATGATTTAAATATTTTTGAAATATTTAATTAAATACTTGTTTGACAAATGGTATTATGTAAAGTGGTCAAGTGTCAAAATCTTATTAATGTTTATCCAAAATAATAGAAATTAATGGTAAGAATTTTGATACTTAAGTTTTTTATTTTATTATTAATATTTATTATTACTTATTTGTTAAGTAATTTGATAAAATCAAAAATTTTAATGAATGAATTAAATTTCAAGGATTTTGGAATTCGCCAATGAAAAATTGCCAAGCTTGTTTTCATTTATTTATTTTGATACATGTGTAAGTAAAAAAACAAAACATTTAGAGACTTTGAGTTAAAAAAAAAAAAAAAAAGATACGCTACTTTGAGAGAGAGGAGGAAAAATTTTCCTTAACATTTTTTAAGGAAAATAAAATGGAAAAAGATGAAAGAAAAGAAAAAATATATATTTTCATTTGTAATATCTTATTTATTAATAGTTATGAACATTTTTCTAGTTGTAGAAAATTGCTCAAGGCTTGTTGAAGCCTGTAATAGCTGTATTACAATCTTAATCGAGTCTCCCAACATATAAATTGAAAATATTATTAACAAACTGGCTCGTGGATACACTTGGAGGCAAATGGAGACAGTTAGCTTTTCTGGATTTACAATGTGGGACATAATTTCTATATCCTTGTTATTTTTGTTTAAATTTGTTAAAAAAAATTTAAAACATATATAATTTTTATTTACGATCTTCCGATAATTTTTTCGCACAACTATATGACAGTTGTTACTTTCAACTAGTGAAAACCGTTTTCTACCAGTAGTATCAAAGCCACAAAATTGATATTTATGGCAAGTTTTGAAATCCATTGGTTGGCATGTTTTGTGATTATATGTTTTATCTAACTTATATATTATTTATTATGTTGATAATAAATTGAAATGATATAAAAATATGTTTTTAAGTCATTTTATGTATATATATGTTAACATGTGTTATTAATGTTGATTAATAAATGTTAACATATTTACATGAATGTGAAATACTAATATGCAACCCAAGAGGGGGGGTGAATTGGGTTTCTAAGCTTAATTTGACTAAATTTCGAATTTGTTTCAATTTAACCACACAATTAACACATAATCAAATATAAGCTTAAGAATGTAAATAGAGTAAGGAAAGAGAGAATGA
>JAXCLQ010000009.1:14357056-14396417 GCA_035584115.1 Cedrela odorata | reverse complement strand
ATTATTATTATTATTATTATTATTATTATTATTAATGTTTTAAACAACATTAAAAGTGTTCTTAACTCTTAGTTAAGGCATTAGTCGGTCCAAGTTCAAAATTGCGGCAATTCGAGCTACTCTTTTGTTTTTCATAATATAAATGTGAAATTTGATTTTTTTTTTATAAAAAAAATACAAACATTTTATTCGATTTTTAAATTATTTTAGTTATAACGTCAATTGATTTTTTAATTCTGAAATTCAAAATAAAAAAAATAAAAATAAAAGAATGAATTAACAATTGACTAGTTTTCTTTTGAAAATAAATTCTCAATTATTTTGTCTGATGGAAATAAATTATTAATAATGCAACACTGTCTAAAGAATAAAAGAACCTTCTATTAGAACTTTGTTCCTTACCCAGCCTTTACTGCCCAACCCAACTCAACCCAACCCAACCACCAACTTCGTACAATTCACAGAATTTTTATTTTCAAAATGGCCCAAAATTTGGGGTCATATATGATTATAGTCCAGGTCCAAGTTTTTTTAATAATTTTAATTAATGATCTGGATTTTGAACAAAATTATCCATGAGTCAACTCTTTCTCCTTTTGTTTAAGAAAATAAGAAAGAAATAGAAGGAAAGAGGAAAAAGAAAGCAAAACCAAAAAATTTTCGATCAAACAAATTAATTCAATCTCATTTATTCTTCAATCCAAACTCTTAATTTAACAAATTTGATTAGAACAATGTTGTTGCGATAAGTTTGTGAAGAGATTAGTTAAATTTTTAATTTAAGTGTTTGATTTTTTTTATGTGAATTACAATGTATTTGTTGATGTTTTTCTTCCAATATTAGACGAATATGAATTTTTAGTAGGTTTTTCATGCATTTTTACATAAATTATGTATCTACATTGGGTTATTATCATCACATTGAAGTTGCAAAATTTTTTATGTTGAAGATGAGCTGCAATTTCCTTTGATCAATTGCTAAATTCTTTCGGCGATTTAGTAAATGTTGAGGGAATATAATGTAATTTCAAATTTCCTTGATGAAATTCGTCGAAGGACTCTTAATTGTTAAATTCTCTCGACATTTTAGACAATATCAACTTTTTAAAAAAATTCATGCTACAAAGTTTGATAATGTTTTTTTTTTTTTTTTTGATACAGATGATAAGAATTTATTTGATGATTGTTTTTAGAGAATAATGGAAGAGTTCATAAGACGGTGGTGAGATATACAATGATGGTGACACATTCAATTTAAAAGTTGAGAGAATATTATTTAGTATGGATAAATTTATCTAAGTTCAATATTAACATGAGAAGAGTTTACATATATTGCTTGCCTTCATCATTTTTTCATCCACGACCGATCAACATACGAAGTGATAGAGAAGTCGAATTTTTTATTGGGGTGAACATTCAAGTTTCAACATTTGGAGTTTACACCGTTACTTGTAACATTCAATTGTCGAGTTTCAGTACAAATAACACAATCACCTATAAAGCTTCTCATTCGTCAATTGCAAAGAAATTTCACGAACATATTTGCTTCTTCAATTGATAGTAACCAAGCCAATGCCACAATCTTGCCCGTGTTGTACATGCATCATACTCTCTAATTCAATATAATAAAAATCATTCTCACGATTATTATGACTACGTTACTAAATACGAGACTAACTTTGATGACACATTGCTGACACCTAGGATAAGTTACGTTTCGAAAGATGAAATCAATCGTGGTTGGTGTGACAATCAAGTTTATGAATGCCAATCACATTCCAATGTCACATGAACTTCTTTTGCATACGATGAAGTGGGTCCATCGTTGTACAATCTGCTGTAGTGTTTACCTTCGATCCCTTCGGCAATTACTTTTTTATCATGTGTTCTCCAATTCTGACGATGATCAAATAGTAGTTGAAAAACTATATGTTAACAAAGAGAAATTAAGTTGAGATTTAAGTTTGCTTGTAATGAAAAAGAACATTCAATTTATGATTCATAGGTCAACATCTCGTCACTTCAAGGAAAAATGTGTGGATTAGGTGTAAATGGCAAGTTCGTGTAACATTGGTACTAGAAAGCACATATTTTCAAGTGGGGTGAATTGACTAGACACACATATGTTTGTCAGATCAATTTTTTGATAAACATTGTCAAATAAGTTCTTGCTTTATTGGTGAACTTATCAAAAATAAATTCGTAAATTGCATCAAGGAATAAACACCTAAAAAATTTAAGATAACATTTAGATCGAATATGGTGTATTAGTGTCATACGTTAAGGATTGGGCTGCTTAGAAAGTTGCACTTATGTTAGTATTTGGAGACCTTGTAGATTCATATAAATTACTGTCACTATACTGTTATGTTCTGGAGTCTTCGAACAACGACACTATCAAACATGCGCACAAAGATGTCAATAGCTATTTTATGTATTTTTTTATGGTGATTGGAGGTTGTATCAACGAGTTTCAATTATCAATTAGATTAGTGATTGTAGTGGACGATACTTTTTTGAAAGAGAAATACCATGGCACATTGTTTGTTGGGTTGTAACAGCTTGCAAAGACGAAAATTATTAAATATTTTTGTTGGCTGTTGGAATTGAGAATAATGAAAATGATGACTCGTGGGAGTGATTTATGCAAAAGCTACGAGAAGTCATTGAAAATATAGAAGACTTGGTATTTATTTCTAATGGACAAGTAAGTATTGAGAAATTAATAATTTTTGTTTTTCCTAAAGCAGCACATGACGTTTGTGCTTATCACATTTTAGAAAACATGCATACAAATTTTAAGACAATGAAGAAACATGAAGTTGACAAGTTCATGATGACTTATTGTATAACAACAAATGCATATCGTGTCAAAAAAATCAACAAATAAATGTCAAAATTAAGGCACATAAACCTTAAAGTAACCAAATATTTAAAGGAAGAGATTAGTTGTCACAAATGGGCGTGAACTCTTTTCACAAGTAGAAGGTATAAAATAATGATCATCAATACTAGAGAATGTTTAAATACAATTCTATTACATGCATGTTCTCTCTTTATTACCTCATTGGTCAAATATTTGAGAAGTGTACTACAAAGATGGTTTAAAAGAGGAGAAACACACTTGACCAAATGGGCTTAGGAAAAAATTAACAAGTGAATAGATGTCTTATCGATCGATATGAATTTCGAGTAAAGGATAGAGATATATATGATATTGTGAACTTGAGCACCAAGACCTGTATTTGTAGAATGTTTGACTTAGATAAACTTTCATGTGTACATGCACTTGTGACATTTAGATAAGTAAGGTTTCAGTATCACGCTCTTTGTTCGCGATATTACACTATAAAATCACTTATTGCAGCTTATGTAGATCCTATCCATTCTATTAGCCATCAATTAGATTGGGTTGCTCTTAATAAGCTTTGTTCATCACTTTTACTATCATTTATTGAGCGCTTAGAATCAGGTTGACATATGACATAAAAAAGACCATTTGCCGAAAAGGAAATGACAAGGAGAAATTATTTTCATTGCCATCAATATGAACATTATCTACAAACTAGTAAAAATTTGGTGCCATTGCAACCAACTTAGGATCTATTTCTACTTGCATGTGCAATAAAATATGTATTTTACTTTTTTACATTAAAATGTGATAGATTGTGTTTTGGGATTATATTTCATTATGTATCTAGATTTTATTTATGTGTGTGTTTAGATATGATATGCAATTTGTTAGTTATGTATTTATTTGAATGTGTTTCTTTGAAATATGAAAATGAATTTTACTTACATATTATTTATGTATTTATTTGTAATTGTTTCTTTGAATTATGGAAATGGATTTTACTTACAGTTAGTTATGTATCTATTTACATGGACTTAATTATGAGCTCTCCAAAGTTTGTTAAATTTGGGTTGAAATGCAATATTCTAAAAGTCATATTTAATATGCAAATCATAACCAACATTAACTTTAAAGAAAATCAAGGTTATGTTACCGTCAATATATACTAAGATAATAAACGTTCTATCACAATTAATATATTTTGAATAACAAAGTCAACTTCTACCTTATCCTATTGAGAGCTCACACGTGGGACAACAAAGTCACAACTGGAGGAAAACAATCTTCTTGATCTGTCTTGAATAACCTATTGATATTATGCTTGATACACCCATTATGCATTACTTGTTACACAATAAGCAACTAAAAATTATTATAAAACTAAGAATAAAAAGTTTATTTTAATCAAATTATAAAAAGAAAAAAAAAGAATTCTTAAATTACAGTGTAATCTAGATTGGAATTATAGTGTAAAACATTAGAATTATAGTGTAATCTAAACTACCTTATAATGTTAAACACTAGATTTCCTTGATGAATTTTGTCGAAAAATGTTTGTTCATCTTTTTCTTCCTTTTTCTTAGTGTTCATCTCCTTTATTCATATTAGCAATCACATCCAAACTATAAAATACATATCTACAACTATACCAAATTATTTTCTAAGACTTTATCCACCATTTACTAACCCTAAATCATTCCAAAACACAAAAATATTAATTTCAACAAATTTTGGGAGCAAAGCATATTTGTTTACGAAGAATGCAGTTTCGCCACTAATGAATTGCCTCCTTCATTGCTTGTCCCAGCTTCAATTGCCATAAATGGTTGAATATTCTAAAGATGTTACGGATTTGGTTGATATCAGCTAGTTTACTTGCAATATCTTTTTTATTTTCTTCTGTTTGTTTACAAACTAATGTATGAGAAGTATTTGAGCAGGAAACAAACACTTTATTTGGGGATAATTTTGTTTAGAAGTAAAAACTTTTGGCCATGATTATAAAAAATTTCAAATTGGACTAAAATTATGAATAAATCTAATTTTTAAATTATTCTAAAAAAAACTCAAGAAATAATCTAATGAACCTTACTCATATCATGCTAAACGTGTTACATGATGATCTTGTTAATCTATAGTGTCAACTTTATTCACCAAATTAAAAGATAACTTGGCATCCTGAATGAATAGAAGAAAAATGTAACACTCCTTTACATATATAGTTCCCAATACAAAGTTATTCTCATATTTATTAGATAATGCTATTATATTATTACACAAATTTTAAACATTTATAATTAACAAAAATTATTATACATACAAGTTTATATAAATTATAACTCCTTATCATTGAACTAACCTATTGATTATATATATCCAAAAGTTTCATCTATGCCTAACTAACATCGTACGTATTCTTGGTTATTTCTATGTGCTATTATTTGAAAAATAAAATTTTTACAATAAAGGGTGAGAAATAATCTCCGTAAGTAAATCATGCAAGTTTTTATATGTCGATGCAATATAGAATATAAATATTTAAACAAATCAATGTATTTTCAAACTTTTCCAATCACATAGAAATTTATTAATAATATAAATATGTTAAGAACGGCTTAATCAGTTATGTCACCTGCATCCACGATGATCCGAATCTAGAACGTAATTACGTGTTTCGAATATAACAGATATTTTTATTTTCATATAAAAGAAATGCGTACTGTGCGTTAAACAAAATTCTTACTAGTCTGCAAGTCTCTCATTTAACACTAGACTCGGTTAGGTCAGAATAGCATAACTAATGACTAAACTATAAAAATGCATTTTTATTCATATATTTCACACATTGATAACATTTCAATATTTATTTCATAAATGTCATATCGGCATTCAACATTAAAATTCACAATTTTTCAATAATCATCTCATAAAGACAATATTGGCATATTAAAACGTTAATATTCACATTTTCATCATAACATTTGAACATCGCATGATTTCAAAAATATTAAAAATGCATACACGATTTACTTACTTCTGTTCTTGCTTTCCCCGAGTATGTTCCTAAATTAATGTTGCGTACTTAAAATCAAATTAATACAATCTGTTTTAAATACACATTTATACTCGTTGCTACATTTCTACAACATCCATATTTTTTAAATTTGACACTTCATGAATTCTTAAAATACATTTATCACCATATTCACTTCATTATATTATTTCATATATACCTATATATATATATATATATATATGTATGTTACAACAATTTTCAGAGAACACTTTTGACAGAAAATTTTCAAAATTAGTCAATATCACTACTTTCCGCCAATTTTTTTTCGACAATCCCGGCATTATCAAGTTTCTAATTATTTCACACAAACTTGACCTACTGAAAATTACAACTAATCCGATTTTCGTTGAGATTCAATTCCACTTCAACAACTCAGCATTTCAAATCCACACATAACAATTTATCATTCCAATTCAACAATACGTGCGTGTGTGTATATATATATATATATATATATTATAACAATTTTCTTTCATTTTTTTTCTCTACCATTTCAAATCTTCATCCATTTAAGCTATTATAAACACATATTATACATTATTTATATTTAATTCCCTACCTACCATTTAGCATTAATACCATAATTTCTAATAAAATTCATCTAATTTTGTTAATTTACTAAGCATCCTAATTTCTTAACTACAAGTTAATATTAATAAAATAAGTGCTACAAATATTATAAACATGGTATACACATGTTAATAACAATTACAACAACCACAATTTCTACTCATTTAAAATACTATATACATATTAACGCAATATTTATTTCTAATTTTCAAACTACAATTTAACATTAATAATATAAATTTATAAATCTCTAATTTCCTACTATAATTTAGCACTAATAACATAAATTTGTCCACCTCTAATTTCGTACTACACTTTAACACTGATAACATAAATTTATCCATCTTTAATTTTCTACTACATTTTAGTATAAACAATTCACTAAACATATTTTACCAAAATAATAAAATTCTAATTAAAAGAAACTTGAAAACTTATCAATAAATTTTCCTTTTTCTCTCTTTTGCCTTCCTTTTCTTTTCTTTTTCTTCTTTCTTTCTTCATCTACTTTCTTCTTTTCTTCCCTTCACTCTTTTCTCACTTACGTTTTTCTTCCTTTGCCTTTCCAAATTGAAAACATCAAATATTAATTAATTATAATTACTTAAAATACATTAATAGTTTGGATGGATTTAACCAATTCAATGAACCACATTTAACCGCCTAATTTTCTGTTAACTAACATTAAATATTGATTAATTTTAATTACTTAAAATATATGAATGGTTTTAATGAATTTAATCAATTCAATATATCACATTTAGCCACCTAATTTTTTACTTAACTTAGCCTATATTCATTCTTATCTAAGACTGCAAAACATGCTCAAGATTATGCCAAGTGAATCATTTAGATTAAAACAAATAGATAGTTGAGATTGTATAGAAAATTTTAACAAGAATTAATATTTTATTTATTTATTTACTTATTTATTTATTTTATTTTATTTTATTTTATTTATAGGCTTGAGTTTAGGTTTAACTAATTGGGCTTAAACCTAACTAATTAAATTGAACCTAAATGTATATATATAATGCATGACCCACTTTATTTTATTTTAATCTACAATCTAAATTTTCAAAAATAATCTTATTGACAATACAATTTCAATTTTACCCTTCATAACTACTACATTATTTAAATTTACAAAAATACTTTTATAAATTCACTTTATAGCATTATTAATATTCTAATACTTAATATCTTATAAAATATATTAAAAATCATGGTAACGATAATAGTCATTTAATTAAATATACCATATCCTACGCCGATTCAACTAAACATACGTAAACTCGGTTAAATTCTCTTACATTCGTAATATTATATCGTAAACATATCATAAATATAAATTCTAATGTACTTAAATAATATTGAGGTTATGAATTTTACCCAAAGAAATAGCAAGTATTACAACAAACCTCAGAAAAGAAAAAAAAAAAAAAAAAAAAAAACAATACAAGAAAAATGTACATAGTTCAATCCTCTACTAGTCACTTTCACAGCGCTCCCTAATCTCATATTTTCTTGTGTAATCTGATTGTTGATAAAGCTGATAATTGATAAAGAAATTGACAAGACAATAATAACATAAAGAACAACTGCCCTGTAGGATATCATACATTTGAAATAAATTAATAACATATGATCACATAATTAATAACACTTTTAACCAAAGACAGATTACAACAGTCGCACCAAATCTTCTGATATTATTCCGTGACAAGCCCAAGCCCAAGCCAATAACATCAAACCCTCCCTCTCCCAATATGAAACCAACTCTGCCATGGTGAAACCACCAATTCTTTTTTACCGGAAAATAAGCAATGCGGTCGCATCTCCTCGTAATGTGACTCTATATATACAATACGGAAACAGAAGCACCTTCCATCGGATTCTTATAGCTACAGATCAACAGACTGTGGAACTGGTTTTGTAGGGTTGGAAACCATTCTTCCATTAATTTTGGATTTGCTACTCACTGGTTTATTGGAGCCAGGTGTTGCTTTGGCAGCAGTTCTACCATGCCTGGCTGTCTGAGTTCCAGGAGTCCCTGCTGCTTGAACCAAACAAAGCATTAATAAAATGCATGAGAAGTGCCAGTACTTCATAGACATGGCAATTCATGTACAAGACAAGTCATATACTTTGGGAAATTGACAGCTAAAAACTTTTGTCTATTTTGACATAGAGCTTAATAAGAAATTTGAAAAAGTAGAAATGATTATCCAAGTGAAGATAACACTAAATCAAATTAACTTTCTGCATCGTGCATGTGGATTAAGACGCCCCTCATTTAAACTTGTGGGATAAGAGATTCTAAATGTAACAGAAGGGAGAGAAAGAGAACCTACCACTGTTGGGAAGGGACAAGCGCTTCTTTGCTGGTTTATCCGATTGTGTGGCTCTCTCTTTTGGATTGCTGTGGGATCTTGAACCAACACCAGCAGGTCTTGAGTTGGCTTCTTCAATCAGATCTTCGAGAGGTGGCTTGGACTTCGGCTTGACAAACTGTGTTGTGGTTGGTTCTGGCATGCCTGCTGATATACCAGGTGAAGAACTACTGCCATCAGACTGAGATGGACCTGTTTTCTGACTTGATATGTTGGAGTGAAGATTTGATGCAATTGGTTTCTTGCCAGCAGATTTTATTTGAGGTTTTGAGCCATTCATATTCTCAGCTGATCCATTCTCACGTACCATCACTCCATCTCTGAGATTAATATCAAGAAAGCGGTTCTCCCAAGGGCGGACAGCCATCCATCTCTCCAACCAATTCCAACCCCAGCTGCTTTTATCTGGTTCAAATCCGCTGGGAAGGGACTGCTGTCTTGATCCTGCCTGCCACTGGAGGAACAAAATTTTATCTTATATGCAAGTAACTCATTGGTAAAACTATTATAGGACATGTGATAAGCAGAGAGCTGATATAACAACAAGAAGCAGGATTTGAGCAAAAGCTTAAAATTGTATAGTAAATTTAGCACTCAGACACTAATCCTTATAGGAGGTTGAATGGTAACAAGGAGAGAGAGAGAGAGAGAGACAGAGAGACAGAGAGAGAGGTGCACCACTCAATTAAATGCATAATTGCTGACTGAACTTTCTAAGAATGTGAAAATTCAAAACTCAGAAAAATTTCACGGAAAAGGAGGCTTATTAAGCATTACAATAGGAAGTTAATAACCATGCCTTCTAGATATCTATAACTCCTATGACAATTAATCAATTCTATGAAAATGAAGCTTTAACCTGAAAGGAAACTATCATAAGCATACCTGATGGGCCAGCGCATACGCCATGGCTCTCTCACGCTTAGCTGCAGCCTCCTGCCTCTTTAGCAACTTGGCTTGAATTTCTTCAACAGATCCTACACTGTCACACCACCCTTCCTGCATCCAATCAGAGCCAGAACTGATATGTGACACTCAGAACCAAACAGAATTCAAGTGGCCAAAGATGCGAGTGGATAAGCAAATGTAATATTTACTAACTATTGATGAATAACAATGAGATGTAAAGCAGTTGCAAATTATTTTAATATAATTTTCTAATATAAATAGCAATCCAGAATCCCCTTCCCATTACCCCGAGTTAACAACTTTACATTAAACGAGTACAATTGGTATTAACGATGCAACAATAAGTCCAAAGAATCCAACAGTCTTAACTCTTAAAATGTTTTTGAAAAAAGAAAAAATCCATTTGGGAAGACAGCAAGCAGCTCCCAGAGTCATCAAAGAAAACTGATAAAGAAAACAGCTTCTAACCACAGAAAGTTAAAAACACATACAGACACACAAACAACACAAATAATTATACACTATCTGAAGTTGCTAACCTCTATTTCCCGAACGTGAGCCTCATTTGCAAGTTGTTGCTGAAGTTTCTGTTGTGCTGTTTGACTTTCCAGTGACAACCGAACACGCCTTGCTCGGACACGTGCCTGAACTCTTACTAAAGCTTGCATGCAGCGAAGAGTTATTGCAGCTTGTTTTCTCACAGCATGACCTCTGACAAGGGCTTGAAGTCTCACCAACCCTTTCAGTGCTCGTAGAGCTCTTCTAGCCTAATATATATATCACCAAGTCAATTAATCTGATCAAATCATTAAGGAGAAAGAATTCGAAAAATATATGAACACAGACAGAAGACAAGCAAAATATATACTTTCCTCTCAGACAAGTACAAATTGCATCAGAAGTATTATACCATTCCAGACAGAAGAATGTCCAAAATTTCATGTCGGAGGTTGGTAAATGATTATAGGTAACTAGTCAGCAGAAACAGTAAGTACCCCCAATTCATAGGCAAGAAGTAAATCAACTCAAAGCAAGTTTTACATCCGAGTATTATTTGGAATAAGGTCACACAATCATGCAGGGGGACACTGTCAATGCTATAAAATGAGCAGCCACTGAAGATTTTGCAAGACCTGATACATTGGTATTCCAAAATCTTTGATATTTCACTTCTTAAATGAATCAACTTTTACATTTCACAAATGACCATGATGTGCTACATCCTCTCACAATCAGCTCTAACCTGAAGTTCAAGGTTTATATAGGAGGTTTCGTTGATATTGTTTTGTCAGTATACTATTGATTGAGTTTCTTACAACAACGTTCTGTTATTTGGATAAAAGCAATAAAATTTATAAAAATGACGATGGCCCAAAACTGGCTGGCTGAATTACCTTTTTGTTGTCTTTTAAATTGTCTATCTAATACTATATCATGCAGTCATATCTAAGTTATAGGCTAGCTACTTATTCTGGGTTTGTATGCAACCAAAGAGATGTAACCCTGGACATATAGTCTTAGTCACAATAACATATTAAGAGCTTGCATAGTCTATGACATAAGAAGAAAGTATGCCCTTAATAGAGAAGAATAGCTCCACAAAACAAACCCCAACTAATAATGATAAGCCTTGCCAAACTAAAATGTGTTGCCAAAATATCACACATAGAAATAGCGTCCACTTTTCTTGGAGTTATTTAATTTATGCTAGGAAAAAAAAAAAGTAATTTCCACATAATAAATAATTATTAGGAAGTTCAATACAATACCCTAAGCATAGAGTTTAACTTAAAAGTCTTTTGAATTGAGGAGCTTCTGCATTCAATAAGATGTAGCAGATACGATTAATTTCCCAAATAGATATTTTTGCAGTTCTCTCTTCTATTCCTAGTTATCAAAAATGAGTTTGTATTTAAGATCCCACAATAACTAATCACATTATAATTTTTATCAGTTGCTGAATAAATGCACAGTTAAATGATGCCATGGGGAAGTCAATACCAAAAATCCTCGAAAAGCAGTTTGGATGCGTGTTGCAGCCCATTCTTCTCTGATAGTTTCTTGATTGTGGGCTGCATTTTCTACTTGAAGTGAACCTGAATTAGAGACAGTTACATCTTCAACTGCATTTATATTAGCATCTCCAACTGGTGGAGCAGCATTCTGGTCTAGCTCATCATTAAGTTTATCAGCATCAATTTCAACAGAGTGTTTTTTCCGGTGCCGAAACCTGCTAGTTGCTGTCCTCTGTGACAATAATATATCAAAAGATTAAACTAGAAACATTTTATACCATTAACTCTGTAATTTATATATATTTCTTATTTTTGATAAGAAACAAAGAAAATTGTATTAATACAAGAAAAAAGATAGTAGATACATCAGTGGAGTAGATTTCCACATAGAAAAGAACAGAAAAGAGACATGAACCCATTATGTGCAAGAACAAAAATATCTTGAGTCAAAATTCTTGGAGCTTGTCCAGTTGGAAAGCATTTATTGACCAAAAAAAAAAAAAAATCAAGTTGAAATACAGGTTCTCAAAAGATATGATTAATTTCCCAAAAAAAGTCAGACAAATTCTAGTTCACAAGAGAAAGAAGAAAGAAAGAGGAGAGCAGAGGACAGTTACTTGATTCCAGACAATATATTGAGGTAAGATGCCAAATGACTCAAACTAAGCCTTAGTCCCAACACCTTGGTAACTGTAAAAATTGTGGAGATGGATATTCAAAATATTAGTGGAAAATGATAATACCCACATTTTCGTCCTTTTCTGAAGATGGTGACTTTTCTGATTTCTTCAGACCAACCAATGCTTTTATCCATTTTCCTGAGACACCCATGCTGCAAGTCAATGAAGCTCAACTAGAAAACCTGCCAGAGAATAGCCTCCGAAAATCAGAACAAATCTTAGCTCAATGGGTATAGAGCAACTTAGGAACCAAAGAATATGGTTGGGAATGGGAGGGGTGATTAGCAAGGGCAGAGAAAATTTTGCTCCAAGATAATTTCCTATCAATCTAATGAGATAAATAAGAATAAATAGTCCTAGATGAAAACTAACATATAAAGATAAAAGTTTACACAATTTTATAAGTCCTATAAAAGATCAGCTCACACAATTGTCCAGTGACTTACGTCCAAATCAACCAACCAACCTTGAGGGTGGATGAGCACCAGACCACATTTTTGTTGATCCAAACAGATGAGAAATGAAACAGTGACAATCTAAATTGGCTAACTGTGATCCGTTGATCAAGTTTGATGCTCAAGTTCAAACAATATATTGGGATTTTGAGTCTCTGAGCTATTGGGCCACATTATCAATCACACTGTAATCATCGGGCAAACTGGTGTAGTAATTTTGGGTTGGTTAATTGTTCGTTTACCTTCTTTTAAGAAAGATTATTATGCATGCTGCAGAAAATGGATTTCAATACCAGAATGACTATATTTTGAGTGTAAGCTAAGCACTTGGACTAGTGTAAGTGTAAACCAATTGATGGATACTCAATTAGGTTTGCAAGGACTTGTAAGTGCTGTTTCTAGTCTAATCCTCGAGAAGGACAGAAAAAAGAAAATGGAATATATTTAATTTTGTTTTGGACCAAAATATAGAACCCAATGTTATCACCAAAATGACAGTTCATCACCTGTTTAACAGCATATGAATTGTATCTTTTAAAGGAAATTTATGCCGTTATTGACATGCAGTTTTTCCATTGTTGATAAATCCTATTTATCGCAGCAACCCCAATTATTTAAGTTCAATACAGGAAAGCAAGTTTAAGGAAGCTTTTTTCATCTTTCCACATACCAGATTATACAAGCTTGCTGAAATTGTAGCACTTATTTTACAGGCCTAAATTGTACTTCTAGAAACAATCTCTATTTTTATTTTACTTGAATTTCCAAAGCCAGTTTACAAAGCAACAGATGTGTCAACTTTGACAACCATAATCAAATCTTTCCATGATATGTATCATTCTCTAAAACATTACATATCTAATATCTAGGAACAGCGTCATAAGAACTGTCACTGAACATTACAATACTCCAAGAGCACAAGATTAAACAAACCCCAACTACGAATTCCACGGAGCGAAGATTTAGTTACAACAAAACTTAATTTTAGACAAACGTATCACATTTCATAACATCAAATTCAATTGCTGAAATGCAAAATATCAAACATGCAAAAATGAGATATATATCATTCGACTGAACTTGGTAATGCATTAACATAACACCTAAAAATTGAAAATTGAGAAGTACCATATTCAAAATTTCCCATCCATGAAACCAAAGAAAGACAAGGAACAAAATTGAAAAACAAACTAAAATAAAATCACAATTTAGCCAACACCAACCTCTTAATATTAATTTCGAAATCAAAGACCTTCTCTACTTTGAAACAGCAACCCCAATTAAACGGTCAGTGCCAAGAACACCAAACCCAAATTCCCAAAAACCCTCTTCATTTCCCGCACCCTGCAGATTATTTATAGAAACTCAAAACCAGCTGTTTGAACATAAAAATGGAAACTTTTAAATGCACCGAATTGCATAACCAGACCATAATTTACATTCATTTATGACAGAACAAATTGGTCCTTAAACCACATTGTAGTTAATCAGGCTAAATATTATCAACACATTAAGCCAGCGGCCCCCACAAAGTACAGATCTCGTAAATAAAATCAAATACAAAAAAATCATTGAAAAAAAAAATCAAATTCCATTCACTAACCAAACACCGTAAAAATCAGCAGAAAAAATAAAAGGAGAATTTCGAAATACAAGAATGCAGATCAACAGATCTCGAGCTGAAAAAGCGAAATTCACCTGAAAAGTAAAAGAATGTGAAATTCAGAGAGAAAGGGCAACAGAAAGCGAGAGGGAGAAGAAGATACATTTTCAGCCGTTGATCTAATCAATCAGTCAACAAAGTCATCATCTGCTGATTTTCAATTGACAAAAAGCCGCAACAAAGACTTGATAAAAGCAGCCGCGGCAGAGAGAGACGGGGGAGTGTGTTTATGAGGTAGTGAGGAACTGGTGTCGGCTAAAGTACGCCGGGAGGAGATTTTAACGGTAACAAACGATGTCGTTTTTCTGTGGGAAGAGGTGTGGTCAGGTCGTTATCACGCACGCGACGAAAGAGAGTCAATCACGGGACGTGTGTCATCATCGATTCAGTTGGCCTACGCCACGTCTGATCACGATATCCGGTTAGCAGTAACCAGTGGTAATGTAACGGTAACAAAACAAAAATTGAGAATAAAGTTGGAGGGAAAATTGTAATAATTGCCTTGTAAAGAAACTTAACTGTTCTATTTTAATGAATTTTATAACTAAATAAAAAATAATATTAGAAATATATATATATATATATTTATTTAAATTAATATAACTAAATGAATAATGTAAACCATGAAGCAATTAATATTATATCACATAATTTATTTAAAAAAAATTATCTCTCATATTATTGGTAAATAAATAATCTAATATGGTGTATATATATATTATAATTTTTGTGGAAGTAAAAGAAATTAAATTATATTAAACATGAATTACATCTATTTATATAATTTATTTATTTATTTATTTTACATTATTTGTCATAAAATTTTGGAACCATTGTTATATAAGTTGAGGGAATTTATATAACCATTCCAAAATTCTCTTAAATTTTACTTTATTTTATTTTATTTACTTACTTATATATATATATATATATATATCTTTTTTTAGTATGGTTATTCATTCTTTTTTCAAAGTTTTACGTACTCCAAATTTCATCTCGTCCCATGCAGAAGTTCAAAGTAAAAAAATTCCTGTATTCTAGTTGGTGTGAGTGCGAGGGAATTTATCTCTAGAGAGCTTGTTTCAGCTGAGGCTATTTCCTTGGAGACAGGGTTGCATATTTTGGGGAAATAGAATGGATGTTAGGTTATCCGTCCCCATCCCCACTTTTCATAATTTTGCCCACCTCTGTCCTATTTTTATTTGAAAGAAAATGGAGATAAAAAATTTTGGAAGAAGTATCTTCGTCTCCAACCCTAGTTTCTCTTTTTTTTTTTTTTTTTTTCCAACTCTAATTTTTTATTTTTTATTTCTTTCATTATTTTTATTTTTCTATTTATATATTTTACTAAAAATTTTAAATAAATATATAAAAATTTTAAATAAATATAATATTTTATTATAAATTTAATATAATTAATTTTTTAAATAATAAAAATATTTTTTTAAAAAATGAAATTTTGTTTTTGGGAGAAATGAGAATGGAGTGTCTCTCTATTTTCATCCCAATTTCAATTTGGAGATGAAAATCATTCCTATCTCCACCCCATTTTCCCATTTTCTTTCAAAGTTTTCTCCCAAATGAAGTTGAGCGAGTGGAAAAATAGAGCCTCTTGGTAAAATGTACAACTCTACTCGGAGACAATGTTATTCAAAGTTGATGTTTATTTTTATTGCTCACAAATTCTCTATTAAAATATATTATTTTTTAATTTTTTTTTATAAATGCACTGTAGTTACCTTCTCCATTAATTTAAAATTCTTCATAAAGATATTGTACTCAATCTTTATTTCATATTAACAATTAAATTATAATTAAAAAAATTGAATTTTTTTTATAATAAGTAGAAATTAAAAGTTGATAAAACTAATAAATTATATGTATCTTAAGCATGTGTAAAAAATATTTAACAACTAAAATATGTGTGAATTGTAGGCCTTTCTTTTTTCCTTGGCAGAGAAGGAATGGTTTTTGACAACAGCCTCGTTTATGTTTATGGTTCAACTTTTAAATTAATTATATTTAGGATCAATTGTAAGAATTTCGGTCAAAAATATCTATTTCCCTTGTTTTCTTTCTAAACACACATTTACAAACTAGTTCTTTTTATTTTTTACTCAAACACACATAGTACACAACCGTCAAAGCTTTCGATAAACCAAATGAAATCGACACCAAATCATTTCCTCTCAAACAGTGACGACGGTAACAAAGGCAACAATGAAAGCGATAAAGGCAATGAAGGCGATGAAAAAAGGTGACGAAAATCGACAACTTCAGGACATCCACTATAATCGATATACCTAGCATTTTTTAATTTTAAAAATGAAAATAAAATTGCTATTTTTTTTTAATTTAAGGAGTAGACAATGCATGGCCTAAATTTAGAAACCAGTTTATAGTAGACATATTGCAAAATTATTAATTTTAGTTATGAATACTTGCATTAGGTGATTGAAAAAAAATTAAAATTGATGAAGATGACTGATAATGGGCTGCCTCCTCAATTGAAATCATCGAGGGAGGGATTATTTTTGTCGAGGTGGACATTTAACATGCTTTGATCCTTGACAGAAGTCATCGAGGGAAGTTTGAGTTTCATCGAGTGAAAATTTCATCGCCTCAAAACATACTTCCCTCGATAATTTTCGTCGCAAAATCTAGAATTAGTTCAATTTTAAGCTTTTTCAATTATCGAGGCAGGTATGATTTTAATTATGAATCTCTCGATGAAATTCATTTGTTCCTCGATGAATATCATTGAGGGAGCAAGAATTGATACAATTTTTATACTTTTTTTCCAATCACCGAGGGATGTATGATTTCAATTATGGATCCCTTGATGAATATTATACTTCTTTCAATGATATTCGTCATGGGATATAAAGTTAATAAAATTTTTATACTTTTTTTCCAATCATCGAGGGAGGTATGATTTTAATTCTAGATCTTTTGATGAATATTATACTTCCATCGATGATATTAGTCGAGTGATCCAATATTGATGGTTGTTTTTATGCTTCCTTTCAAATCATTGAGTGAGGTATGAATTCAATTTAGGATCTCTCGATAAATATCATACCTTCTTTGATGATTTTTATCGAGGGATCCAAAATTGATAGTTGGTTTTTATACTTCTTTTCTAATCATCGAGGGAGGTATGAATTCAATTCTTGATCCCTCAATGAATATCATACTTCCCTCGATAATTATTATCAAGGGATCTAGAATTGATAGCTAGTTTTTATGCTTCATTTCTAAATGTACTAAAGACATTTTGATTATCTTTCTATGACATTTTGATTTATTTATTTTTATTTTGTAATATGGTCAAGAATAATAATAAGCATCAGCAGGACACTAAAGACACCGAAAAAAAAGATATTTTCCCTTAGGTCGTCATGTCATTATCTTATGTGTGGGCACTTGATAGGATTCGATAAAAGCTTAGTTCAATGCAGCTAGATCTATTTGCAGAATATTATTGTAGGAGATTTTTAAGTGTGCCAAAATTGGGTTCTCAAGAATTTTAATCTATAATGTATTATTGAGAGAAGTGTACCTCATCAGGCCATAAGCAAAGCAACAATTATGGTTCTTGGTATCCGATCGCGTGATCAGATTTTTTAAAATTTGAATTTGGGTTGATAACTAACCTAAATTTTGATAATTATCTAAAGGGAACGAATATTCTGGGGAGTAGAAGGGGTATACATCAATTATGAGACAAAATTTTCCCTAGGGTACAATGGATTAAGCAATTACAGCTAAATAAATTCATGGAGGAAACAAACTTTAACGTTATGGATGATCAAGGTGCATTAAAGATGGTAGTGATTTTTTTTTTTTTTTTTTTGTAGAGAGATTCTTATTGGGGAGGGACAATCATAGAAAAGTGGATCCATTTGTGTTGCAATTGGTAAATGATATGGCCACATTTAACAACTATCCTTGGGACACTATTTTATGAGCACTGACTCTTAAATACTTATTATTGCAAACATTAACTGGGAAGACCAAAAAAATTTAAGGAACATCATAAGAAGAATGAAACACAATTGTGAGTGACACAACTGTAAGTAACACAACTTAAAAGACATTCTCATTGCATTTTAGGTGTGTATGTTATATTTAGTTTATGATTTGATTTTGTCAATTACATATTTCTTTTCTTTGAAGTTGAAAGCAATTAAAATATTTTTGAAGTATTGGGGACAATTTGATAATAGGTTTAAAATTTGGGATATATCCATGTTTTAAGGGGTAACATGGAGAATTATTTACGTGTTTTTGGTAATAATGTAGATTTGGATATATGAGACAATATCTGTATGTCAAAGTAAGTACGTTGAGAAGATAAATGATGAAATTTCTCACATATTGAGGTGAACAACACTTAAGAGCGGTCACCACAACAAAATTAGGAAGACGTTGTCTCCAATAATGAATATGAGTTATTTATGTGTTTATGTAGCCCTTTCCACTGCGTGAGTTAATTTTCACATGCACAAAAAGGTCATTGTCATACGTTGCCCAATAATATTCCATAAGCATAGCGACTGAAGATGACAAGGGAGCAAATCAGGTAAATTCACCCATTTAACATATAGATTTTTCAGTTAAAATTGACAATGTTCCAGTTGAGGGAGCAAATAAGGTAAATTCAATGCGGTCTAAATATTTAACTGTTTGGACTTATAGAAATATTACTAATCAGAGCACTTGTAGGTAGGTACATGTGGCCCATGCTAAAGTTGTATTACAACTGCAATCCATAGTTGGAGTATAGGAAGTAACTAGAGCTAATCGTGGGTACACCTTACTGCCACAGTCTACATTAGAGATGTCAGTTTCAACTGAGCCTACATGTTCATGACTAGTGAACAAAACTGAAATGACTCAATATGTGCTGTTAGATTTGGGTACGGAGGCAATTACGACGATGCGCACTAATATGGAGGCCTGTCTGTAAAGTAGAAATAAATGTTTAGAGTAGAGCTGACCATTGTTAGACAAGACATATAAGCATTACTAACTCTTTTGTGTGACACTATTATTTCACAGGCATAATTAATCTTTCACTACATAATATATGTTTTACTTTTTGATTACTGTTATATCTGCAATTGATATTAATAAGTGGCATTAAGTATGTAGGAAGTGGTGGGCATAGGATAATAACCATCCACAAATCACAACTGATCCCACATACACATCTGTTCCAGTGAAATTGCCTATCCATGTTCTTAATGAGACCTTCTCCCTAGATTTACGTAGCAAATATAGATGCCAATGCAAATGAGGAAAGACATTAGCTAGTCTTTTCGTAAACCTAGCAAACTTTCGAAAGCAGAAGGTAGTTGGATCACCGAGCGCAAGAAAGCGGTAGGTGTAAAACCCGACAAATTTGAGATAATTTAATTTTATTCGGTTTTGGTATTAGATATGAATTTCGACGTGTTAGATTTTGAGAAAACCCAGTTAAGCTATGCACATATAGCTAACCTAGAATTTAGTCATAAAATGCTATGAACATATATAGACTCAAGTATGTAATTCCCATTGCCATTATTTTTATGATAATTTCAAATAACATAAGGACTAGATGCAAAAGTTTTTAAAACTCAAGGGTTGAAAATATAAAATTTCTATAAGTTAGGAAAAAAGTGCAAATAGGAAAAGTATGAAGCCGTCATTAAAATAATTATATTATTATATTATGGCGCAATGAAGTGTATTACTAAGTTAAGCTAAAATAATTCCAAGTTAAGTTAATTTGGTTATGCAAACCCAAATTCAAATTTAATGAAAATAAGCCAAAATACATTTAATTTATAATAAGCCCAAAATTATATTTTATTTTCTACAATTTTTAAGACTATTCTATACATGTTTAGCCAAAATAAAAGAAACATGAGGAAGAGAAGAGACAAACATAAAGCATAGAGATAAAGGAAAAGGTGGGTCCATCTCTAATTAATTTTAGTCTTCTTTTTCTTATGTTTCTAGATTTTTTTTTTACTTTCTCCTTTATCTTGATTAGTCATGAATTAAAAACAAAGGATAAAAGAAATAAGAAAATAGACACAAAAAAGAGAGAAAAAACGTGAGCTAAAGGGAGGGAGAAACAAAACCAAATCGTGAGGGAGAAGGAGATGAGGAAAGCCGACCAAGCCAAGGTGAGAAAGGAAGTGGTGGCCGAAAAAAAAAGATGAGGCAAGTGTAGTGGCCGAACCAGGTGAAAAAGAGAGGGAGAAAAGAGAAAGAAGAAGAAAAAAGTGAAGAAAGGAAGGAGGAGGAGAGAGAGAAGTGTTTTGGTGGTAACGTGTATGTATGTTGTTTGATTTTGAAATTTTATTTATTGTTTTATATTTAATTGATGCTAAGACATAAACTAGTGATTATTGTTATATATAAAAGTTATGAAAATGAATTATATAAGTATTTGTGTACGAAATATTCAATGATTATAGAACAAATGAGGTGAAATGAAGGTTGTTAGGTGAATATGCATTTTTATGTGTGATTTTGGTTTTTGGAAAACTTGTGTTAGTGAATGAAATAATTAAGGCATGGCATAAACTGATTTTGTAGGCATAGCTTGATGACATTTATGTATGGGAAATATAAAGTGAAAAGGTTAAAAGGCATAAGAATGGTGATAGAAGTGTAACTATAAAAGTTATCACCAGTGTTTATATGTATGGTGTTGTGAAAACAATTGCGTAACTATACGAAATGTGAGAGATCATCGTATGCTTCCATATGTGTGTTTCAAGGTTGAAAAAATGAATAAATTGAGTGTTTTAAGTCATGAAATTAGTTATGGGATTGTGTTAAAACATAGGACCCAAAATTTGTATGTAGGTAGTTGCTGAAAACCCAAGTAAGGCTCGAAAAAATGAGAACTAAGTGAGTTCCAGACCTTAGATATAGGTGCTATAAATTATATAGAAATTAGACATGTAGAAGTATAACATATCAAAAAATTAGCTCGTTTCGTGAAGAGATGAGATCATAGGAAAATTTGGAAAATGGTTGCTCTGTTGATGGCAGTATCATGTTTTTTTTAGTCTTATATCAAAATTTTGTTGTAAATTGGGTTATCAAATTCGAAATCTAAATCTATAAAATACGATAAAAACTAAACTTATAATGGAGCGTGTTATCAAAAACCTAGGTCAAGATACACTACAGGTTTTACAATGCATACGTTTATCACAAGTGTAGGGTGTGCACTATAAAATAAAATGTTTCCTATAACAAAGTTAGCTAGTAAATCGAGGCAAAAAGTTCAGATTTAATATAATAGATAAACAAAACATATTCAGATTTTATTAAGTAGATATATTATATTAAATCCTAACAAAAAATTGTTTAATTATAGATCAACAACCTTAACGTTCGATGTCAACGCTTTGAATCAGACATCTTAGTAGTTACCGGGTAAGTGGATGGATATGTTTTCAAAATTTAAAATAAATAAGTTACATTTTTAATTAGTTATTGATTTATGAAATGCTTGAATGATAAATTGTTTTATTAATTTATGAAATTTAAATGTATTCTGAATATAGATTTATTATGTCTTGACTAAGGGTAATTCAATGAAATATTTTTTAAAGTTTATGAAAGGTTTCCGAGAATGAGTTGTTGTGTGATAATTAAATGTTATGATTGTGCAACTTATGTTTATGATGAAAAATATTTTGTGGATTGTATGTGTTGAGATTGTCAGTTATAAGTGTTAAATGTGTGTGCATCTGTGCACTAATAGATTACATGACCTTAGAGAGATAGACTAATATGAGTGAAACTTCCTTCTATAATAAAGTTTAGAGCGATAAACCAGTATGTGTGAGACTTTTTTTTATAATAAAATTTAGAGGGATGTATTAGTATAGGTGAGACTTCCCTCTGAGACCGAGCCTAAAAAAGATAGACCATAATGGGTAAGACTTTCCTCTGAGACTGAGCCTAAAAAAAATGGACCATAATGGGTGAGCTTCTTTTTAGAATAAAATTATTATATATTGCTTGCTTGATTTCAAGTGAACAGTTTAAATTTCAGATTTTAATGTGAAATTATTGTTATCATGTTGATTGGTTTTACGAAAGTGTTTTAAATTGCTATAACTAAATTTGTATTTAATTCGTTAAAAATGTGATACCCGTACTCATATTTTTATCAATTTCAAATTATGTTTATTCATCTATTCACTGAATTGTACTTATGTTTTATTTTTTAAAAAAAATATTTTCATATTAGACAGATAGCGAGGAGGTCGTGAGTCCACTCCCCAGATCAAATT
The DNA here is from genome assembly GCA_035584115.1 of Cedrela odorata. Lineage (NCBI taxonomy): Eukaryota > Viridiplantae > Streptophyta > Magnoliopsida > Sapindales > Meliaceae > Cedrela > Cedrela odorata. Next base: position 14,373,490 of record JAXCLQ010000009.1, on the reverse strand, counting down.
TTGCAAAATACAATTATAGGAGACTTGTAGGTATTTGAGGTCTCTGATGTTATATATGTATATGAAGTTTTAGCAGTGATCCATAAACTGTATATGGTTACTAATTTATAAATAACAATTATATATATATGTGTGTGTGTGTGTGTGTGTGTGTGTGTGTGTGTGTGTGTAGACATATATGTGAAATATCAAATTTGGGATTTTATATATTTATATAGGAGAAATATCGGAAACCTTACACAATCGTGGGAGTACAGGTGAGAATTGCATATTGCGATTGTATGGCAATTGTTACGTAACCGTGTAGGTAGATCAAGGCGTGATAGTAAACCTAGTTTGTGCAATAGTTGAATAAGCCTAATGTATCTTTTATGTTTTTACATAGAACCAGTACATCGCTAGCCTAGTTTCATACTATATTGAGAAGCTATAGAGGCAGTTGATTAGAGGATGATGTATGTACTCGTAAAATTTATCTTCAATTTAAATGTTAGTTATAAATAATTAACATTAATATTTTAACACACGAAAATCTGCATTTTTGAGTGAAGAGTTGTTCAATTTGATAAGATTGGTGGTGAGGTAGTAGCTAACTTTGGTGGTGTTCGGGTGGTAACTTTGATATTTGAAGTGATGCTTTTTTTTATTAAAATGGATACATTATTTTTGTGATTGACAACATATCAATGCATATTTGGATTTGCTATGGGACACGCAAAGAAAGGAACCTGACACAGTATCCCAATGTTAGACATTAGCTGACACATATGCCTATATAAGTTTTGTCATCGTTAGTTTAAAAATATCATTAAGTTTCATATTTTAAGTGTTAATTCCAAAGCATTTAAATATTTCTCCAAAATATGGAGGAAGATCCAGCAGAACAAGCAGTAGTTGGTGACTGTGAATTAGGGTTACGAGGTCCTGCGGTACATTATGGGTGAGATCTTGTCTATTGAGTAGATTGCAATAATGTTCAAGACATAGTTCGATGTCGACATAGTTTACATCATAGTCAGTGTAGAGCAGAAGCATTGGGTTGTCATTGCTGTAAATTTGGTAAGGTGAAAGATCATCATAAACAATTCTTACATCATTGTTCAGAGAGGTAGGTTTTTATGTATACAGATCAGAGTTGTTAGAAGATCGTTCAACATTTACAACAGTTCGTCCACATGAGCGGGTGCCTCAGCAGGATACTTGTAGGGGTGATTGTGGTGTTTTTATTTGAAAATATATCGAATACTTGAATATGCATCGCGAATTTGATTTTGAGTCATCTTATGACATTCATTTGAGGGAAAATATAATGCTTAATTTGTGGGGCAAATCATCTGTTGTAGATTATGTACTCACCTTTGTTTTTTTTTTTTTTTTTATGTGTGTGTGTGTGTATAGTTGAGTTCATTTTGAATGATGTATGTAATTAGTTACTAATTTAGTTAATTCATTTTAGATGATATGTATAGTTAGTTGCTAATAATATGTATAATTAGTTGCTACTTTATTTAATTCATTTTAGGTAATGTATATAATTAGTTGTTAATTTATTTAATTTATTTGTTACAGTTTATTATGATATTATTCTAGACTAGATAATTGAACACATGCTAATTAATTAACAAATCAATTAAACACAACCCAAATTTATTATAAAATACAAATATTCAGATAGAAACCCACTTCCAATTCCATTACAAGACGTATAACATGTTTGAATACAAATTGATAAACTGCCAACTAATTTTGTTGCAATAGCACTGGATTTTTACAAGTCTGACGGCTATGTCTGTATTGTTTGCAACGAAAATATTTTTGTCTTACTACTTCTTCTCTAGTAGATGATCTCCTTTATGTCCTACATCATCCTAATTCTTAATGCTGAATAGGTGACAAGATAATTGAAAAATATAGCTTGCTGAGAATAACTTGTTTCGATGGATGACCAACAGGGTGAATAAGATTTCCATAAGCCAAAAGAAGCATATCGGTACTGTGATATCATGAGCAAAGTGCATAATACTGAAACCTAATATATTTGCATGCTGCAAGCGCATGTGCCCATGAAAGTTGATCAAACTTGAATTTTCTGCATGTACACGTCTTCGCGCTAAAATCCACAATTTTATCTCTTTCTCTGTCTTTTACTTAGAACTTATATTGATCGATAGGATAAACTAACATATTTTTTGCCACTTGTATCCATTTATTAATTTTTTTTCTAAGCCCACTTCATTAGTTTTATTTCCATCTCCAAAGCTTTATTTCTCCTCTGATATAAACATATTTGTAATAAACTTCTAAGTATTCCACTAATAAGGTTATGGAAAGGGTGCGCGCATGGCGTGGGATTGCATTTAAACATTTTGCAATGTTAGTGGTTATAATGTTATACCTCTTATTGGTAAAATGAGCTCAAGCCCATCTGTAACACCCAACCTCTTCCTTTAAATATTTAGCAATATTAGGGCTAATGTACTTTAGCCTTAAAAATTGGTTATTGAAGTCACTAACATAATACATCTTTGCAGCCATAAAGTATGACATCAAAAATTTGTCGACTTCATTTTTTTTCATTGTCTTGAACTTTGAACGGACGTTTCCTAGGACATGATATGAGTAGAATTCATGTATCGCCTCAGAAAAATTAATCAGTACGACTTTCTCAATGCTGGCATGTCTATCAAAAATGAAAACCAAGTCTTATATTTCCTATATTACTTCTCGTAGTTTCTGCATAAACCATGCCCACGAATCATCATTTTCATTATCTCCAATTTCAAAAGCCAATAAAAAAAATATGATCATTTCCGTCTTTATAAGCAGTCACAAACAAGGTTCCACGGTATTTCCTTTAAGAAATATTCCGTCAACTACTACAACTGGTTTGATTGATGACTGAAACCCAATAATACAACTTCCAAAGGTCATGAAAAAATACATAAATTGACTATCATTGTCCTTCTATATATGCATGACAGTACTGTTATTGCAACATTTAAAAATATGACAGTATAGGAGAAATAACTTGTAGAAAGTAGTTAGATCACCAGAAAACAACATTAGTACTATTTTTTTGGCATGCTAAGCTTTTGCGTATGATACTAACACATCATATTCACTTTGAATGTCATCTTAAATATTTTTAAATGCGTATATTTTGCTATAATTTATAAATTTATCTTTGATCAATTCATTGATAAACTGAGAGCTTGCTTGACGATATCCGTCCGATAGTTTATCAAAAATACATGTATGTGTTTGTTCAATTCGTCTCACTTAAAAATGAGTATTTTCAAGCATCAATACCGCTCGAACATACTATTTACATCTGTCATCTTGACATTTTACTTCAAAATGATGTGATGTTGACCTATGAATTCGGAACTAAAAGTTCTATTTTATTACAATCAAACTTAAATCTCTGTATAATTTATCTTTAGTTTCATATAATTTTTCAAAAACTATATTGTAAGAGTTTCCTATCACAACGAAAATTAAGTTTAAATTGTTTTGGATATAAATTTTAAAAGTTTAAAATTGAACAAATTACTTGTTCTTTGTATTTGTCATACAAATTCAACTTTTGAAGTTTGAGAAGTACTAAGAAGAACTTTCTCTATATTTGTTCACCCTTAATTTGAACTTAGTTGAGCTTGAAAGTGAGAAACGAGAAGGAATTTTGCAAAACCCTTTTCTTCCCTTTGTTCTCAGCTAAGAAGAAAATAAAGCCAATTTCATTTCAACTGCAAAATGTCTCTTTCAGCCAAACGCCAAAACAAAGGAAAATACACACATTTTAACTTTTAAAAATAATAAAATATATTTATTTTGCATTTTCCATCGTATGGCAAAATTAAAACCTTTCATTTCCACTTTCATATTATAAGGCCAATATTTATTCATTTACTAGAATATTATTAGCCAACTTTTCATACTTATCCGTACATTTAAAATTATAATAATTAATAAATAAATATTTTATTTAATTAATTATTATGATATTACCATAATAATCTTTTATAAAATTTACTATAATATCATTATATTTAATTATTAATAATTAATAAATAAACACTTTATTAATTATTTATTATGATATTACCATAATACCCTTTTATAGAGTTTACTATAAAATTATTTTATAAAATTTAGCACAGTGTCCTCGTATGGATAATTTTAAAATTAAGTATTTCAACACTTATAATACTTTTCAAGTAAGTTCCTTATCAATTTGGGTGTGACCAATAAGTTCACTATAAAGTCGGTAGTAGACGTATATCAAATTTCAAAATTAAATTCTTTAATTCTTTTGATATTCAGTAACTCATCTCATGATTAATTAAATAAATTAAACTATTTAATTCACTTAATATTTAATAAATCATCTCATGATTAATTAAATATATCTACAGATTAAATTGACATCTAGCAATGTATCATGGCCACACGAATTATAATAAAGTAACAAGCTTCAATATGAACCTTTTTGTAATCAGTTATCTTGCAATTCAATCCTTTCGTCATATTTGCTTTGATTGGATCAAAATCATGGTTAATTATCAAAACCTCTATATTCAATACTATGTATAATGAACCTTAAGATCATTCAGTGTACTGTTATTGAGAACTATTTCTCAATCCCACACTGCACCTTAGCCAAGGATTTCTTGAGTCATATCTCTATTATTTATATAAAACATACTCTAACAATATATTAAGGGTAACAAAACCTTTATTGAATATTTATCTATCTCTATGAGTGTCGTACCATACTCAATAACTACCCGTAATAAACCTTATGGTCCATCTTAAGTTAGTATTAAAGTACAACATTTCACCTGTAAAGTAACTATGATATTCTCAAGTTCAAGAATCACTTGCATTACTAATACGAAAAATGTTCAATTGACAATAAAGTACAATTACCATTTGAACATTTCTACTGTAAGTCAATTCAGTGAACTCATTCTTTAATAAGCACCTAAATACTTGCTTTAATGTCTTCACACAAGTGATCTATAAGAATAACCACCTTTTCAACAAACATGCATAGTGTGTACCAGTCTATCTGGTACTATAAAGGCCATACTTTATGTCCTATAACTGAGAATGTTTAAGAATGATTCATCTAATACATATATCTTATAAGTATGATATCATTGTAATTAGAAATATATCGCAAATATTTTATGGACTTCATCATCGTACATGTAAATATGTAAATAAATTATGAAAGAAATTGCCATAAAATATTCATTTCATTACTAAAAGTAAAGATTTACAAACGATAATGCTCATTACAATAACTTGTGATTGGCTTATAGGACATAACTCTTACATATTTTATCATCATCTATACTGGAGAAAGCATTAATTGATAAATTAATAAGTAGAGGGATCATAGGTATGAACTGTAGCGGATCGTAATCCGATGGACTAATGTCTTCGCATGTGAAAGAAAATACGCGCACATTGGGAGATGATTGAACATTGGTATTAATCATAAGTGCAAAGAATATGTTATTAAGGTTAGTTTCTTACTTATTATCTTGTTCAAAATACTCATGAATAGGATCTTCATTATATCGAATCGAAGAGTATGGTGCACTAACAACTATGGTAGGGATTGTAACATTGACTTAAATACTACCAATTGAAGAAGCAAACAGATTCCTAAAATCAGTTTGCAATAGACAAATGAACGGCAACTATGTAATTTGAACACTAGAAAACCTTACTATTTCTACTCATGTATCTCAACGCTTAAATGTGATAAATAGCGGCGTAAACCCTCTAAATATTGCAACTTGAATATTCACATAAACAAGAAAGCCACATCTGTATTGTTAGTCACTCACTCGGTCTCGAATGCTAAATAGATGAGGGCAAGCAATGTCTGCACACAACCTTCATTTTAATACTAAATTCATCTAGACTTTTCCGACATAAAGAATTTAGTTCATTGACTAGTTCTAGATAGTTTATATTTCTTCAAATTGTCAAACCAAAACTACAACTACCATTGTAAGCTTCATTTTTGTATGGTGAACTCTCTCATGTTCCTTCAGATACAATCATTGAATGAACTCGTTTAATCTATGTAAAAATAATATAATTGTTAGATATTCATTTTGAATAATATTCTTAAACACATATAAAAAATATAAATGTCGAAGAATTGAAGAAAACCACAACCAGAGAGACACATTTAACGCGACTGAAAAAATAAAAATTCAAAGTAAACACTATCTTCCTTGATGTAAATCATCGAGGGAAGTATGACTATTATTAAGGGAAGTATGAAGCTTATCGGAGAGGTATGGACATTGTCAAGGGGAGTTCGATAATCATTGATGGATATTTGGAAATTGTCGAGAGAGGTATCAATATTGTCGAGGGATGTATGAAAATTGTCAAAAAATATTTAAAAATTATCGCAGGAGCTATTGATATTGTCAATGGATGTATAAAAATTATTAAGGGAAGTTCAGTAATCATTGAATGATGTTTAAAAATTGTCACGGGAGGTATTGATCTTATTAAAAGATGTATGAAAATTATCGAAGAAAGTTTGGTAATTATCAAAGGATATTTGGAAATTGTTGCTAGAGATATTAATCTTGTCGAGGGATGTATGTAAATTGTTAAGGGAGAAATTAAAATTATCAATGAAGGTATAAAATTTGATTTGTGAGAGACAATACTCACTCAATGATTTGCATTGCTCTCTCGACAAAAATCATTGAGAGATATACTATTCACTTTTTTTCTCAAATGATAATTATAAAAAATTGTCAATATCACATTATATAACAATTATTATATAGAATGTGTGCATAAAAATGAGATCAAACACATTTATAAGTTTTTTACATGCATAACTAAATCTAAGTCAAAATAAAATCTATAACACAAATCATATTTATCATACTTGAAAAAAATTACTTGCTATCAAAATATAGTTTCACATAATTTATTTTGAATGAAATCGCTTAAACAATTACTGATCAACACAAAAAATACATGAAGTTAGTTGTTGATGTCTTTAATTATAATTATTTTAGTTTACTTTACCTCTTTAAAAGAAAATAAAATAAAATTATCCATTTTCTATAATGAAATATATAAATAAGAAATATGAATTTTTTTATCCAAAACCCGTATAATTGATCTCAAATACAATATATTTTAAAGTTGAACCATAAAAATAAATAAGTGTATTTTTAGGCTATGTAGATTAAAAAAAAAACCCCGAGAAGTATAGAGGGAATTCTAGACCCTTCTTTTCTCACGATACCATCAATCAAGAAACAATCTCAGCCGTTCATTAGAATTACTTTCCTTATATATGTACCCCGTTCTGCTTTTCTCCTGGACTCTTGTTCGTTATTCTTCTTTATTAAATATTGGCTTGTCCAGCGCATTCCTGCAAGCATATAATTTCTAATTTCTGGGTAGAAGTTTTCTTTTGTCTGCATCGAAGTTTCTTGTTGATTCTGGTTAAGGAGAGAAAATGTTTGGGAGAGCGCCGAAGAAGAGTGATAATACGAGGTACTATGACATACTGGGAGTCTCGAAGAACGCTTCCCAGGATGATTTGAAGAAGGCTTATAAGAAAGCTGCAATCAAGAATCATCCTATAAGGGCGGTGATCCTGAGAAGGTATGTTTTTTTATGCTTACCAGCTCTGAAAGTTTGAAACTGTACTGCCTATGTATTATTTGTGGGGTTGTTCTTATCTTGCTTTCTTTATTTATTTTTTTTTTGTAAATAAAAATTAAATTGAATGGGTTTCTATTGCAGTTCAAAGAATTGTCATAGGCGTACGAGTTTCTGAGTGATCCTCAAAAGCGTGAGATATATGATCGGTACGGTGAGAATGCACTCAAGGAAGGGATGGGTGGCGGTGCTGGTGGCCACGACCCATTTGACATCATTCAATCTTTCTTTGGCGGCGGCCCGTTTGGAGGTAAATGCTGTAAACAATCAAGCTATTGGCATACTAGACTGGGAATTACATATGCAAGTGATGGTGACTGAAGGGGTGAGGATGTCGTTCATCCTCTGAAGGTTTCCTTGGAGGATCTCTACCAGGGTACAACAAAGAAGCTCTCACTTTCTCGGAATGTGATATGTGCGAAATGCAATGGGTTAGTACTGTTGGATTGTAGTGGCTTTTTTTTTTCAAACTTTTGTACATGTTTGGGTAAATCTTGATTATAGTTTCTCACAGGGCATGTTTTTATCTAATCTATGACAGTAAGGGGTCGAAATCTGGAGCTTCAATGGAGTGTGCCGGTTGCCATGGTTCTGGTATGAAGGTCTCGATTAGGCACCTTGGACCTTCTATGATTCAGTAGATGCAGCATCCCTGCATTGAATAGGGTACTGGTGAGACCATCAATAATAAAGATCGCTGTCCACAGTGCAAGGGAGAGAAGGTTGTTCCGGAGAAGAAAGTGCTTGAAGTAATTGTCGAGAAGGGCATGCCGAATGGACAGAAAATTACCTTTCCCGGGGAAGCAGATGAGGCGGTATGCTTCTGTTTGTGGCAGTTTATCCTCTTTCCACTCATGCTGGCTTTATGTAAATTGTTCTGATGGTTCTGTTCCGTTTTGGTTCCGCAGCTGGATACAATCACTGGAGACATAGTATTTGTCCTTCAGCAGAAGGAAAATCCCAAGTTCAATAGAAAGGGCGAAGATCTATTTTATGAACATACTTTATCACTAACCGAAGCTCTCTGTGGTTTCCATTTTGTACTGACACACCTGGATGGTCGACAGTTCCTGATTAAATCAAACCCTGGGGAAGTTGTCAAGCCTGGTTAGTACTGGTGTTTCAAGTCTGGACAGTATTAAGATTTTCTGTTGATTGTTGTTCAAATCATTGACTGGTAATTCTATTTTGCAGATTCATTCAAGGCTGTCAACGACGAGGGTATGCCCATGTACCAGAGGCCATTCATGAAGGGTAAACTTTACGTTCACTTCACTGTCGAATTCCCAGATTCGCTAACCCCAGATCAGGTCAAGGCCCTGGAAGCCATCCTCCCGCCAAGGCCATTGTCTGACATGACTAACATGGAGCTGGATGAGTGCGAAGAGACTACTTTGCATGATGTCTACGTTGAAGAGGAGATGCCGAGGAAGCAGGCTCAGGCTCAGGAGGCGTATGAGGAGGATGGAGATATGCACGGCGGTGCTCAGAGGGTGCAATGTGCCCAACAGTGATAACGAAGAAAAATAATCATGCGACCTGATCTGAGTAGTAGTGCGTACTTAGATGATTTGTTGTGTTTTTATTTTCAGAAGTTCTTTCAAGCAAAGAGTGCCAGTTTTATACAACATAATTTCTCGGTAGCAAAATATATTATGAATTAAGTCAAAACAATGTGTTGGAGATGAGACTGGCCTGTTTTAATTTCTTGGGCAAATTTAAGCCAGGAAGATACTTAGTGTAGCTAGCAATATCAATCTCATAATCACACAGAAAAAGTTCATCACCATGTGATTAATCAATCCTTCACCAAATCTTATCTTTGTATAAAAGAACCAACACTTTGAGAAGAAAACTTTATATAAATGAAACCTGAGAGTTCAAATACTGTTGACATGGAATATCAATCTTCTTCTGGAGATATCGACATATCTGTGGAATAGAAAATGTTGGGTTATCCCTAGTTTTAATACATAATCTTGCTACAGCAAGAAGCTTTTTAAGCTCTCTAGAATCATAGCTATCTCCAAGTTCTGGATCTATCATTCTATGAATGGAGCTGCTGAAGCAAGATTCTTGGATCCACTGGATTAAATCAGCATCTCCTTGATCCGATGATTGCCCAGTTATTAGCTCCAGGATCAGCAAACCGAGTTGAAATATTATGCTATTTTGTTCTGGAGACGAACATTCTGAAAGGAAAGGGAAATGGATGAATAGGTTGTAGTTGAGAGAAATTGTGCAAGGCTGGTAGTAGAACGTTACCTTCTGAACAAGAGGTTTGTGACACTGTAGCATAATTTCCAGCAGAACTAAGAGCCTTGTAATTTCCAGCGGAACTAAGAAGGCCAACATCAGAGAGCTGTAATAAGAAAGCAACACAATTCAGGAATCAGTTTGCAAAGTTCAGTTGTGTATGCGAGCCAAATGCTAAAAATGTAAAGAAACATAAAGAGAAGTAGTTAACTTGACCTTTGCGGTGAAGTTTTCGTCTAACATGATGCTACTTGATCTGATGGAGACATGATACATAGATAGGTTACTGAAGAGAAGCAAATACTCCTGCGGTTTATAATAACTATAATCAGGGTACTGAGAACTTTCAATAATTTCAATTCTAAATGGTTTACCCCAACCTGAGACCACCACTGGGATGACAGAGGTCTGAAGAGGCAAAAAGGAAAGATCATTTGGAACAATTATAATGCGATCAGTATCGAACACTAGCAAAACCTCACTTGACTTTACAACATACCAGTGCAGCTGCCACACCAATTGCTATTTGTAGCCTCGTCTTCCAATCCAAGGGAGTCTTAAGGGGATCTGTAACGAGCCATTACCTTATGATATGATTAGCTTTGCAATTTTAAACGAGTTTTGAAATATGAGTTATGCTCATAGGATTACCATTAAGATGCTCTTTCAAGCTTCCATTTTCTATGTTGTCAAATACTAGCAACCTGCAAAGCGTTTAAATGAAGAACAAAAAAGAAATAATACTTATTAGAACAACACAAGAATTTCCACTAATCTAGAGGGTTGTAGACACAAAGAATGTATAACAAACAACTTATTTTGATTTCCATGGAATAAATCAGAGTTTTATTCACCGTCGACAAAAAATCTTGAAGTACTAATCCGAAACTTTTAGAGCATCATAAGCATATAGTCGGACAAATAAGCTTTTCTCCTTCTGTGATACACACAGAGACCAAAACCTTACACAAATTTTTAATATTTTCATGTTGTTTTTCCAATCAGGCTTCAATGCTTCAGCATCCCCTAAAGTCTTTGAAGTGTAAACTGAGTTTGAATTGGATCAGACAGTCTGAGCTTTTTGTAGAATATTTATGAGATCAGTTCTATCCCAAAGTTGAAATTCAAACCTCTTTCGTCCTGTGGAAAACCCTCGAAGTGCAAGAAGGTGGCGATGATGCAAGTGCCCCAGTAGCTGCACTTCTCTATAGAAGGCATCTTTTTCTAGATTAAGAGCTTGTATTTCTTTTACCAAAGCAACCTCACCATCTTGAAATCTTGCCTTATAAGCAGCCCCATGGGAATTTCTGTAAATTATTCTGTGAAAACTGTCTGTTGCCCTCTTTATATCCTTGTATGAAAAGCGCCTTACAAAAGCTATCCGGCCTGAAATGATAACATAATAAATTATATAGGTTGTGTAACAAAAACTTGATCATAAAGTTGCACCATTTACTTTGTCCAATCTTTACCAAAACTAAGTATGACAATATCATTGTTCAAGTGAACAGGGTGAAGAGGTAAGGTATTAATTTTTGTCAACTATAAATCAACTTCCTCCAAGTGCTTCATTAGAACTATCGCAATATAACAACAGCAACATCAGAGAGACTACTGGTTTGAAAAGTTCACTAAGCATGAAAGGCTTAATTTGCAGATTGACAACTCTAATAAGCCTAAATTTTCTTCTATTTCCCAATATGCTATTATAGACAATTACTTCTTCAATTTTTCAATTAGAAATCGACAAATTAAACAATAGAACCTGAAATCACAGCAGCTAGGAGATCAAACAACAAAGTGGGTTGTTTGGTTGTTCAGAGCCCAATGAAAGCTAATTCCCTGCATTGGAATAACTTTCCCCAACAGAATCTCTTGAATGTTTAGATTCTGAGTTCTCTGCTGTGGTGTCATTTTTTGGCTGAATCTCCATCAATTGGCCATAAAAAGGCACAGATTTTGCACTGCATAGGTAAACTAGGTACGCTCGACAAACAATTCGACAGCAAGCGATTCTGATAGAGGGAGAAAAGTTTTGAACCACAAATTTCATTAACACTGAGACACCAGTATATTTCTTCTATACTTTCAACTGATGAAAGTCAACTCTTTTATCTTATGGGTTGATAGAATTCTACTAATTTTTTTTTTCTTTTACCCAATACAACTTCATTTACAACAAAACATAGAAGGATTAAATATAAATTATAGTAATTTAAACCGATAATGATCACAAGAATTAAGAACATAAACAAACAAATCTGAGAACATATGGATTCAAATATATTGACATCCATCAGCGATTCAGACATTGAAGCCAGAACAAACAACACCATCATAAATATCGTAAACCCACGTAAAATCCAGCAAATTCAAGTTCAAATCCATCAAATTCCACTAATTTAAACTGAATTCATGCAACTATATGAATAATCGCCGATTCACCATAAACCTAGACAAGATTCAGCAAATTGAATCCACAATAAGCTCACTTAGTGCTCTTTAAACCAGAGTCTGTCTAAATTTCAAAGAATATACCAAATTGAATAGGAGTTAAAATCGAAGAATAAGTACCAGAACGAGATCTGTGAAGCCATGAGAGAAGAAACAGCCTGAATTTTTGGATCAAACGATCCATAAAGCTATGATTTCTTGCTTTCTGGCAAGTGTTGTAACGGCAATATATATATATATATATTGATTATTTTTCAAGCGACAGAGAGAGAGAAGTGAGAAGTAGTATTATGAGTAGTTAAACCAGAATCCAGTCTGTTAATAGTTTCGTGGGTAATTGCCAAAAACCGTTAAGAACCGTTAAAAATGATTTATTTAACGAAATTGGTCTGGAATTTGCAGAAAACCGGACGACCACACATAGAGAGCAATAGTACGCAGGGAGACAAGCAGAATGGTGCCCAAGCTTTGCCAGCTCATATTTTTGCCACGTGCTATTATATTTTACAAAGAGAGTTCACGATCATTTATTTATACATTTATTATATATATATATATATTAGTAGGTATATTACTTTAAATACCAATTCAAATTAATTAATTATACAAATATTCAAAATAACTAATATAATTTAAAACGAATCCCAGTTATATATATTAAAATAACGACAGCTATTTTAAAATTTATTTTTAAAAAATATATAATAAATAATGTGATATAAATTTAAGAGGTGACATTTATCTTATAAATTTTAATTTTTAAAATTATTTATTATATATTTTAATTATTTACATAATAAATATCATATTATTTAAAATACGTTTTTTGAAAATATTTAGTGTTACTTCATATGTTATATTTAATGTTTACTACACAAGTGTTAGTTGCAACTTGCAAATGGTGGTGGGTGTTGGTGAAGCTTGCGACATTTTTATCATATTTTCTGTCAGCTACCTGACCATTTATCATCATAACACCACCCACCCCTACCATAACCATTAACCAATCATCCCAATCACTACACAATATCATACATAAATAAGAAATTCTTGAGTTTCAATTTTTATTAAATTTTAATTTAAAAGAAAATAATAAAGAAGAATTGTGTAAATACAGGATATACAATTATTGTATTTTAATATTATCTTAATATTTAAGAATTAATAGGCCTCTTTAAACATAATATGTATAATTTGAATTCAATGAAATTGACAAAAGAAAAAATGATTATGACATAAATTAATGCAGGTAAAATGAAAAATTCAAATAATAATATAATAGAAGATATTTCATATTTCAAACCTATGGTATAAATAATGTATTATCAAGTGACTAAGAGCCGGTTTAGGAATGTTAAATATAATAATAATAAATAAATAAGTTAAAATATATAAATGCTTGTATATTTTACTCTTTTTTTTTTCCTTCAATACTATTTTTTAAAAAAAATTATTAAAAAATTTAATGTCACTGTAAATTACTCTAAATAATAATTTAATTAGTATATAATTATGTACTAATTAAAAATATATAAATATATATATATATATTTAAATTAGTAATATCAAACCCTCCCTAATTTATTTTATTGTAAGTTAACCAAATGGTGGGCACAAGTACATAATAATAAGTAGAAGTGGCATATTCATGTAACTTTTGGTATTGCAGTTAGCAATATATTAGTTAGTTGTAAATGTAACATAATTAAATAATAATTATTATTATTATAATTAATCATAAAAACAAGCAAGTGCAACACAATGATAACTTTAATCTCTTTTTCTTCTTCTTTGTTTTCTGGACTGCCTTTACTTGTTTCTACTTTGAATATATATAACTTTAATCTCTTTCATTTTATTTGTGCTCTCACAAGTTTTCTTAGACCTTTACTTTTGTAAGTGCAATACTATTTAATGAATATCATATATTAGTAAGAACAATGATTAATTAAATGAATTTTAATAATTTTTAAAATTATTTATCATGTAATTATTTATATTATAAAAGGAATATATTAGTTTGCATAAAGTAATTACCACTTTTACTTTTATTTTTTTTTTTTAAAAAAAATATTATAAATTCTCTATCATTACAACGTTAACGTGTAAAATTGTCATTCAACTTTAATTAATTCAATTATTAAGATAATTCTAATACAAATACAGTAAAGTTGATATAAATCAATAATAAATTTATTTTTTATATTAAAAAATTAATATTATATTTATTTTTATCATTTCTCTCTTCACTACCACCACTGCCAAGTCTTCAAAATCAGACTGCCGATTCTTCCCTTCTTACTATTAAATAAAATAAAATAAAATCAAGCTGTGAATGTAAGTATTAAAAAAAAGAAAAAAAGAAAATCACCATTGACAAACAAAAACAAGCTGTGACTGTGAATGTAAGTATTGTCACTAAATTCCATTTTAGATATAAATAGATATATATTTTATCTTTTCAAAGTTAGTATCACCGATCGAAATTTGACATACTATTTAGAAGTTTGTAAATTATTCAAGTGTATAAGATAAATAAAAATATTTTATATTTACCTGTAGAGAGAGAAAAATGAGATTTAGTGGAGGAAGGAGAGAGTGTCATGCAATAAGAAATTTGTCTGTTTTTTTTTTTTTTTTTCTCTCTTCTTGGCAATGTTTTTTTTTTTTTTTTTGTTATGGATTTGAAGGTTTGGCTATGGTGGTTGTGAAGAAAAAGAAAAAGAAAATAAAAAATAGTTGGTATTTATGAAAGTATAAGGAGATAAGTGGGAATTACACTATACTTCATAGAGAAAATTAGTATATTTTTTATTATTAATGTCTAACATTATTATATATAATATTATTCATCAATAATTATTAACTTTTTTTATTATTTTACTATTAATGTGATAATTATTAACTTATTATAACTCCATTATGCTCTACAATTTTTCTACTCTTTTGGTCTAATCTCAATTCTTTTGTTATAATACCCAATTTTTTTCTTTATAAATTTAAAATTTTAGTTACATTTTTTTTAAAATTATTAAATTATTTATTTCATTTTCATATTCGAGCAAATGAGGGAGAAGATAAATATCCAAAAATAAATAAATAATTATAATTAATTTTATTTTAAAATAAATAATATTTTTAGTATATTTGTGATTTTTATTAGTCAAACATGGTAAATATTTACTTTAAACGGTAACAACTAAGGCATGATGAAGAGTTACAATAAATTTAAGCGCATGAAATATATATATATATATATATATATAATAAAATAGGAAAATGTGAAAGAGGAAATTACACCCTCCCAAGAGGAAATTACAACCACCCGGTATTTCCTTAACAAATTCTGTAACATAACTGAAGATTTGTAATTTTCTTACAGACGACAAGTCTTGTTTGTTCCCATCAGGCACGGTAAGACAGAAACAATATTTGTATAAATTCGTGACAACTACTGTTTCCTTTTTAAGTTTCAGTTTGAGCTATAAACATCGAATGTAAGTAGAGTTCACTACTGGCCAGAGTCGGTTAGAAAACAATGGAGAAAATCATATTACCAGCAGGGTTTCGATTCAACCCAACTGATGAAGAACTGGTGAAATATTATCTTCTAAGAAAGATTATTGGGGAGGAACTTCCATGGAATGATATCAAAGAATTTAATCTTTATGGAGACTTGTCTCCATGGGAGATTTTTCAGAGAAATAATGTTGCAGACGAAAACGAAATTTTGTATGTTTTCACAGAGTTGAAAAGAGCAAGCCGTAATAGAATTTCCAGGGTTTCTGGGTGTGGAACTTGGCATGGAGATAAGAGAACGATTGAGATTTATGATAGGGAAGAAGAAGACGATGATGTAATTATTGGGCTGAAGAAAACTTTTTCATTCAAGAATAATGATAAGAGAGGGGAGTGGATTATGCACGAGTTTTCATTGGCTGGAAAATATTTTATGGGAAACCAAAGATGTGATTATGTTCTTTGTAGGATTAAGAAAATTGG
>JAXCLQ010000009.1:14310538-14334473 GCA_035584115.1 Cedrela odorata | reverse complement strand
AAACTCCTTACGATTAGACCTGGGAACTGCTCTGGACAACCACTGAGAAGAGTCTGGAAAGTAGACAATAAGAGGTTCTGTGGAATGCAAAACCTGGAAATGTTGCAAAAATTAACATCATGTCTCCAGGGAGTTGTGACAATGGTGTAGACGCAAAAAGAAAAAAGGAGCTGTGATATAAGCTAGGGGCTCAACCTACAGCATCAAGCATTGTACATATAAAAAGGTATTATCATGATACCTCACACAGTGCCTCCACTGCAATATAGCAATCCTCTGCCTGTGTATCAAGATCATGCTCAACGTCCTTGACTGTACAAGAACAGAACCTTTTCAGATTGCTTACACATAAATGAACAACAAATCAAAACTAACAATCAAACATAAGTTAGATGGAAACTTGTTTCTTTTAATCAGAAGATACTGCTACAAACGAATGCACAGTAACAGAATATTACACCAATACATCCATATCCAAACTAATATAATACTAAAGAAAAGTGAAAATGGATTGTTGTTAGCTAGCTTAGTTGGTGAAGTCACTCGTCAGGACTGAGTCCCACTAGTAACAAAGAAGGGAGAATGTATAGGTTGAGAATGGGCAATTTCTACTTTGTAGCTCATAGGCCAATGAAAAAATAATATAAAGACAGGGCCAGAGAGAGAGAGAGAGACTAAATGGAAGGAATAGGACAAGTAAAACATTAACTGCATTAACTAGAAACTGAAAAAAGGCAAATTTAAAAGACAAAAGTTACTACAATATCAAAAATTGCACTAAAGACAAAGATACTACAACATCAAAACTTGAAAAAATTGCGCTATGACATCTGTTCTGAAATTATAACATAAAACCCACTTATTTGAGAATATTACCATCTATCCAGTAAACAGGTGGTTTTGCAGGCTGCTCTACTGCTTTGTCATTCTTTTCACCTTCATTAACTTTACTGTCACCACTGATATCCAAAATGACTGCAACTCGGTCTCTATTCACCTCATACACCTCCCCACGTTGCCCATTGGATAAAGGCCTGCAAAATAAGGATACTTTGATTAAAAAAAACTGCAAGAATATATTGTGGATTCACTTAAATCTAGGATAAAAACAATGGAGAGCATTTGAAGGATTTAATTCTTTCACAGCTGTTGATGATTCTTGCAATCAGATCTAAGAATAAGCAAAGAAGTTAGCTACACAGGGTAGATTGCACAAGATTAAATTCAATAACTACGCTCACTGGTTTATTCAAATATCAGAAATATTCCATAAAAATGAAAAGAAAATAAGGAAAGACAACCTTTGTCCATTGCCACCAAGAAAAAGATGAGTGGGTCAAGATGATAAACATGAGCCATTCTTCACAACTTTACCACTTAAACTTCATTGCAGTTATTCTATAACCGAATTAAGCTTATGATTCTAACCTTCCTCAAGAATCCCAGTACATTTACTTAAAAACCCTCACTATGTCCACCTATACCATTAGACCAATAAATCTGACAAGATTTGCATCCTATAGTGTTCCCCTAATTATCTTACAATAGAAGAAGAGGAAGCAAGAACTCTTATTTTCTCATGGTACTAGAAAGGTGACCAACAGAAAGCAAAAAAGACTGAGGACCTGTAGGTGGTGCTCAATTCAAACAATACTAACCCTATCGTGTGAAGTCACTCGTGCCCAATCAGTTACCAGGTAACAAACATCGTATAATAATTGCAGATCATTAACTCCACCTGTACTACCCACAATTCTACCTAGGCATGACTTAGCATGATAGCTGTCACTTGAAAAATATATTCAAGCAACAGCCATATTGGAAATTAATCACAAAAGGCTGACAATGATAGACACTTTCATTGGCTTTAAAGGGATATATATTGCTAAAACTAAAAAGATGCAACCAGTAGCATTTGTTCCTGGCCATATACCAATTTTATAATCAGAAAACAAACATTTCATCAGTGATTTTATTTTTGGCCAAGTACATGCATACAAATGCCTGCAGTGTGAACAAATGCTTGTCTTAAGTATTCTTCAGTGCCTCACTACAGTGCTTCTATCTTCTAACAATCATGGATTACAGAAATTTTACTGTATTTGTAGCTGCATTTAAGGGAAATTTCTGAAGCATGCTACTTTTTAATCGACTAGGGATGCTTCATTCAGAATTGACTTAAAAAGCAGTAAACCAACATCTTTCAGAAGCTTCAACAACAAAAATCAAAATGTTCCTAAGATTGCGAAGGAACACCGTGTACCCACCCAAATTAAAGTGAAAAAAAAAAAAAACAAAACACGATTATTATTAATCATAAACCAGGTATTTGATGATGTTTCAGGCTTCAATGAAGACTAGTGCTGAAGTCTTCGAACTAGTATATATATATATATATATATACATATAGAAGAATATAACATTTTTTACAGGCTAAAAATGTTAACATATAAAAAGGATGAGAGTTATTTTAAAAAATGAAAGGAAAAGTACATTTTTAGTTTGGATATCAGATAAACCCAACTAGCTAGTCAGATAATATTGCAGCACTAAATAACTAATTATGACTATGAAGAAACAAGGAAACGACTTTGATCCCAGGATAATGAAGCACCAAGATATGCACTTTAAGATGCCAAAATAAGAGGCGTTTAAGAGTTTCCCTTTTCTACACTGGGACCACTTACCAACCCACCTGCCAGGTATAATGGTATAAGCATTTTTCGGACCATCAGATGTCAGTATCTTCCCCAAAATGATCCTGTGATGCATTATATAAGTCAATATCACATGACTGTGAAGCCAAAGTTCACAGATGGATGAGATTATGCTAAAAGGTTCATAAAAGTTGAACAAAAAATGACCCTCTCAGCAGCAAGCTTGTCAGTCTTCACAACATTTTAGATCTGACAATTGGCAGCTAAGTAATATCTAGATGTCAAATATCCTAAGCCCCACACGTAACTAAATTGTCTATACTTAGGGAAATGAGTCAAAAGTTTCCCATGAAGCAAACTAAATTGTAGGTAAATTTATAAAATAAAGTATAATCACAAACACAATCATAAAAAATCCAAAAAAGCATATGAAATGTAGATCACAAAGTGACAATAACAATATGACCATGTAAAATCAAATTGCATCAAAGGACATTTAACTTATACGAGTGTTGAGAGCCAAAACACTGCAGGTCTCCAAAGGAAAAAAGCAATCACCAACTTACAGTGGGTGAAGGTATGATTCAGAGGTATGTAAAATATTTGCCATTGCTATAATTAAGGCATGTAAAGTCAGTTTAATACAATAGCAAAGCAAAACCTACAGGATATATTCATTTAAAAAAGTATAAATGTTCCAAAAATTTGCTGATGCTAGATGTTAGTAAATGAAATTGGTTCTTATTCAAATATTTGTCAATGATGATATGCAACATCATTTTCATGGTTCACACTCACAGTACTGTTAAGTGATGAAGTAAACCCTCATACCATATCAGAATTCTTTGGGAGTTCAAAAATACCCCTGCGATGCTCTTAATTTATATGTTTCTTTTCCATTGTCCACAGGAGAGAGCATTCTAGATTTCCTAATTTTGTAGCCAACATGGGCATGCTAGAGCATTATTTGCCAAAATTTCCTTAGAAGGTTTCACTAATGAGAAGCTGACAAGTTATTAGGTTATTGTCACCCAATAAAGAATAGGTATCGAGCTTACTACAATAAAGGTCCAGTAATCTTGATAGATGCAATTCATATGATATTGTTTTAGAGGACCTAAGATTTATTGTATCTTAAGAAAACATCATGACAATGCTCCTGCAGATCAGATGGAAAACAGTTTAGTAAAAAGGGCGGCACACAGCCCACCAAGGGCCTCCAGGACAGAAACGCAGCACTCGATTATAACAAAAAATAAATAGATTATACAATTGATGCACATCTAAACAGATTTAAGCCATAAGGAGAGAAACTTGCATAAACTTAATTGATTACTAATGAACCAGGAATATCACAAGATATATAATTGCTTTTCTTCTTCAAATTATCTCCAACTTTTGAACTCCCTTATATAATACAAACTACATTTTTTTAGCGAATTAATTAGGTCAAATCCATTGATTTAGATTGTCTGTCTAATGACTTTTACTCCAATGGTATCCAACAAGCCTTTGGTGGTGTCCAAAAAGAGGCAGAGGTACAGATAGATTCTAAAAGTAAACTTTACCGTTCAAACTTTCAGCCAAAACATTACATCTTAACTACGAAAAAATCAGACAAGAATCAATTTTTAACCTGTTGTCAGCTTCAACATGTACAGAAGGCCCAATGTACTTCACTCGATCCCCTAAGAAAAGATGAAGAAACATATTTAATTAAATCAATGCAAAGAATAAAACCACAAAACTTTTGGTTAGTATGTAGCAAACACAGAAAGCTACATGTGTAAACACCGAAAATCAAAACCATCATGAGCATCTAACTTCAGAACATTATCTTAATCCCACTACCACTTCCAACATATAAGCAACACACCATAAGCACTAAAGACACCTTCACTTCCATAATGAACCCAATTCCACAATTGTCAATACCTAGGGTTGTGCAAGATAGCCAAATAAACCAATACACTGCACTAACCCTGCCTTTTCTATCTGGTTTGGTTAAATCTTTCGAAGTCCTTAGTTCAGTTCCAATTTATGAAAATGTAAAAGCAGTGACTTAAGTTTCAGTTTTGAATTCAAAAATTAGAAACTTTAGCCAAAGCAGAAGAATTGACCTATAAATCAGCAAGTAACACAGTGCACTATCTGTCTGTTCTTCCCTGACCAAAGCATCCTTAGCAACCTCACACTCAGTGACTCACAGCCTCCTTTACACTCAGCCACCTCTGATCCGCTGCAAAACATGGTCCCTGTCCCTCCCTCCCTCCCTTTCTTTTTCATATATGTTTTTTGCTATATTAGTTTTGAACAGTTTTTTATCTCTGTACATGAGTGCAAGAGAGAAAAAATAAACTATATGTTTTCTTGGCTGGCTTAAAGAAAATTCTGGTGGTCTTTTCTAGGCAACGGCAACATTAAGTAATCACTTGACCTAAAAGTATAAGCTATAACACTCCCAGTCACATGCAAGGCTGGACTCATTTAACATGCTTGTCACATGGATCCAAATATCAAACACATGCAGACCACTTCACTCTATGTGAATTATAGTTTTAATCAATTAATAGAATAAGAGTTCACGGGTATTAAAACTCAATAGCATAAGGTCAACCTAAACTAATCCAATGTTAAGTTACCACATGACCGGAAAGCTCAAGTTCTAACAGACTAAAAAGATCCAGCAAGCCAATTTGGTTTACATTACCTTTCTTGAGCGGTTGTTTGGATTTATTAGAAGGCTCGCCAGTGTCAGATTTTGATGACTCAGAAGAACTCTCGAGTTCACTGGAGAGCTTCTGATACAGAAGCAAGTTCAGAATCAGAAAAAAAATCATAGTTCATAGTTCAATTCAGTCACTGTATAAATTAAAACTTTCATAAACATCTGAGAAATTATACAACAGAAAACAAGCTATCCACAATAGTATGTGTGAATAAAGGACCAAAATGATAATGGAAATTTAACGAAAGTAAAACAAAACAAAACTTTTATAAATATGTGATCCTTCTCAATATATAACTATATACCAATACAAGTTTTAAAAATGCATACATTAGAAAACTAAAAAATAATAGTTGAGACAAAGGATAGAGAGAAGAAGCTGAGACGTCATTGCTTTTAAACTAGCCTATTTAGAAAAGATGTTTCAAAAAATATATGTGGGGAAACGCAAATTTTAAGTTAGAGCCAACAAACCATATGCTGCAAAACTATTCTACATCCAATTCATCTTCTCGTTACAAAACCACACATATCCAGCAGCAGTCATTTTCCACAAAATAAGTACATTTTTTAAAGTTGGAGTTAAAATTTTGAGACGCAGCATCTCTTACTTCCCCAGTTAGAAGCTGCCCAATATCAACCTTAGACCTAAATGCCTGCCTTATTTTAATCATTATACCAGTCAAAACTCTTCCTACTTTAACAATTATATATCCTGAAAAGGTTTAAAAGAGCTCCAAATATTTCTCTAGTTAGACTTCTCATAACCCTCATTTGCTTAATTAACAAAGCCTATTTCGAATAATGTCTCCTACAACTATGAAGACTCATATTGATAGAAGATCTCTTACTCCCATAGGAAGTCATACCGACACTTGTTGTAGACTTTGTGCCAACATTATAAAAAGCTTCACAACTTTCACTTATGGTTGGCTAAGTAAGAAATTAATGCATATAAATCACATAAAAGACAATCATGCAATACCTGAAATTGTAAGACATTATGTCAAGTTAGATATTCGGCTCTAAATAGTTTAAGAACTCTAACAGATCATTTACATATACGATTTGAATAATGAATGCAATTATTTATTAATTTCCCATAATCTGGCAAAATCATACTTTTTCTAAGTCTTCGAGATTGTAGGGAACAAGCTTCTTGAGAGCTGCCTCAGCAGTAGCCTGCACATCAACTTCATCATCATCACTACAATCTGTCCTTGCCTCATTACTACTACCATCTTCTTCATTACTCGCATCATTCTCGTCTTCAACCTCTGACTCTGAAGTACAGTCCTCATAATCATCTGACTCACATTCTGATGAGCAATCATCACCAAAATCCTAAACCAAAATTAACAGAAATAATGACCAAAATTTAACTGGAACAACATATTATTGGGAAAAATTATTAGTTCCAACATATCCACAGTATTCAAATCTTACATAAGGAGCAAGAATGCTACTGTCAAGCACCAACAGAGGAACTTGTAAATCCCGTGCAAGTGCTCTAACTAATCTTTCTCGATAAAGCTCAGTACCTATAGATGGCACCATTATAAAGACAATTAACTTTAAGCATTATTTTCAATTGATAAAAAATGCAATTTAAAAAAGGCAACACTTAGAAGAACATTTTTTAACTTAGATTGGGCAGTGAACAACCTGGAACACTTCGAAGCAATATTCTTCCGCTTGAAGATGTCAAACGGGCACCATATGAAGCAGTGAACTTCTTGTGTTTCAAATGGGAAGCAACACATTCCACCAAAACATTTTTGGTGTGTTCGCTATAAAATAAATAAATAAAAGAACTTCATTACAACCAAGCTGATATCATAAAGACAAAAATGGAATGATGAGAAATACCAGTGACAGGTAATTACTGAATGTAGTAAGGAAATGTCTCCCAAGAAATTTTTATTTTCTCCCATGGAACAACTCTCCTCGAAAACTCATTTTTGAACCTTTCACGTCTAGTCAAAAATGGCGATTCTCTCTTTTTACTCTCAATAGCAAGCTTCTCATTATTTAGCCATTCCTTTTGTTCTTGATCTCCAAGTCGAGCATGTGCATCACATGGCCTCATATCTTCTTTAACTTTTTCCTGCCGATTCTTTCCCTTATCTCCCTTATCAAAGTTAGCACCATCACTAATGGGTTTATGATTATTCTCACCTGCATTCCTCCCATCACCTTCAGAACTGAAGGCACGTAACTGGATACTTTTAAAACATAAACTAGACCTCAAATGAAAACATGTATAACTATTTCCGGGGCCAACACACCATGATGAGACTGAATCTAACAGATATCTTCTTATCAAACCACCATTTGAAGAGTGGTTTCTCAATGCAGAAGTATGGCTGAAGGGTCGAGTAAAAGCATGATCTGAACAGTTTGGCCCATACAAATATTTGGATGGCTGAAACACGAAACCCCAGCTCTGATTCTTACCCTTTATTCTCCTTGCATACATCGCAACTTCTTACTCCTAACTCCAAGTGCACTGCAAAGTTTGAAATGGCAAGTGAAGCATTTTCACTACATTGACAGAGAACATAATAGTATACAATGACTCTTCAATTAGCATTATAACAAAACAGTACCTAAACATAAAATCTACTTTAAGAAATCGTTGCATTTAGAAAAATATTCAACTTTACTATGTCTATTTCAACAACAGATATGGCTCTTCAGATTAGTTAAAGGATTTTTTTAAGAAATGAGAAAAAAAAAACTGAATTAAATAATAAGACCTCAGCATAGAATAAATAAAATAACAGTTAGCAGTTTTCGTGCTCCGAAATTGAATTACCAATTAATTAAGAAAAATAACAGAAACTACTGCACAGCAATGGAACAACTAACAAGCTAAACATGTTTTAAGGTACTTAACATTGAAGAGAACTCAGGTGCTTTTGCTGCTCCTGAGATGCTAACGAAGCGTATAACTTTATATTGAGCGTCATTAAAACAAGCATAAAGAATTTATGTTTTATTAATACATTATCAAATCAATTAGCTGCTTACAGCGAAACCAACAAAGCAAAAGCCAAAAACAATCAAAAGAAAGATAAAAACAAGTAAAACAAAACATTAACACAAGATAAATTCGAAGCTGCATACCCTTGTTTGATTACCCAAAGTCAAGCAGCTCTGGTTTTGTGCATATTCAAGATAAACAGTACAAAGCGAAGCCAATTTTAAGAGAGAAAGATGAAGCGACGGAAAGTGCGACAAAAGCGTTAAGTGGGAGAGAAAATATCTGAAGGTGCGAGAAAACAAAGGGACAACAGCACAGTTAGGAGAATCGGAGAGTTGAGAGTGGCTTTATGTTTGAAGCCAAGATTTGTGTTTCAAACGACATTTGTATGTAGGTTTGCAGGTTCTTGGTTTTTGACCTATATATGGCCCAATAATATCCCTATTTGGCCTAATTTTCAAATGTGTTTTATTTGAAGCAAATTATAAAGATTTTAGGCAAAATATTAGTCTCTTTTAGTAGTGTCAATTTGAGATACGACACAATTATTTTATATAAATTTGATCTAATTAAATAAATTTAAATTTAAAAAAATTAATACAAGTAATAATCGTGTCATATTTTTGTCGAATCTAAAATAATTGTGTCGTATTTGTGTCTAACTTGTTTAATTCGTTTATTCCTTTAGGATACGATTAAAACAACGTTATTTTGATTTAATATATAAACTAAAGAAAATAATCTCTTACCACTTTCCGCCTCTGTCCTCTACTTATAAATTGCAATCGTTCTTCTTAGTTCTTACGGTAAGCTTCTATGCTATTTCTATTTTAAATATTTAGAATATTTAATATTTACTTATAACTTATATATAATTATATGTCTTATAAGAATTTGATGACTTTCAGAGTATGGATTATAATAGTTATAATCAGAAAACTCAAATGGAGCTTTCTTTAGATAAACCGTTAGTAGATAAAAGTGTTAATTTGGACATTTTAAGCTTTTAAAAATGAAATGATTTTCGTTATTCTAACCTTACTTTTATGGCTCGTGATATTTTAAATATTCTTATATTTATTGTTGCATCTGAATTAACTTTTAATATTGGTGGTCGAGTACTTGATCAATTTCAAAGTTTACTTAAGCTAGATATAGTGGAAGTGTTGGTTTGCACAAAAGATTGGTTGTACGGGGAGAATGGTATATTTTTTATATAATTAATTTATTTATTTTTGGTAGCTTAAAAGTTATAATAATTTATATGCTTGATAATACTAAATTATTATTATTTTAGTTTATTTTTTTTATTATTTTTGCTGTAATTTAATCATGTATAAACGAATCGTGCTAAACGAATAAATGGATTTAAATAAATAAATGAATTTAAATGAATAAGAATGTCTAAATGAATAATAATGTCGTAACAAATTGTATTTAAATAAATGAATCTTATTCAAATTTAAGTTTTTTATATGAATAATAAACGAATCATATTCGAATTTAAGTTTTTTATATGAATAATAAACAAATAGTATTCGTTTCGAATCAAATAATAAACGAATTGTATTTGTGTCGACACAAATCCGATTCATTTATTTGAATTGACACCTCTAGTCTCTTTATTTGTATATCTCACTAATGCAAATGAGTGAAAATTTGGTTTCATTTTATTTTAAAGAGTTAAAGCAAACTAAAATTATTATAATTAGAAGCATCAACAACTAACTTCATACATTTACGATGTTGATCAGTATTTGTTCAAGCAAGTTCATTAAAGTAAATTCAACAAAATTACATTTTAATAACAAGTAAAATTTTTTGTCAAGTATGATAAACATGATTTGTGTTGTAGATTTTATTTTGACTTAGATTTAGTTATGCATGTAAAAAGCTTTAAAATGTGTTTAGTCTAATTTTTATGACCGCATTCAATGTGATACTTGTTATATGATGTGATATTGATGATTTTTGATAATTCTGGATCAAGGAAGAAAGTGAACAGTATATCTCTCAATAATTTTTGTTAAAGAAGGAATGCAAATCATCTAGGGAGCATTCTCCCTCACAAATCAAATTTTATACTTCCCTCGAGATTTTATTTCATGTTTTGACAATTTTCATACAACTCTCGACAATATCAATACCTCTCGCGATAATTTTTAAACATCCTTTGATGATTACCAAACTTCTCTTGACAATTTCCAAACATCCCTCGACAATATTAATACCTCCCGCGACATTTTCTAAACATCTTTCAATGATTACTGAACTTTTCTCGACAATATCAATACCTCCCGCTACATTTTCTAAACATCTCTTGATGATTCCCGAACTTCCCTTGACAATTTCCATACATCCCTCAACAATATCAATACCTCTCGCGGCATTTTATAAACATCTCTCAATGATTATCGAACTTCTCTCGACAATTTTTATACATCCCTCGACAATATCAATGCCTCCTACAACATTTTCTAAACATTGCTTAATGATTATCGAACCTCCCTTGACAATGTTTGTACCTCCTCAATATTCATATTTTCCTTGACAATTTACGTCGAGGATGGTAATGTTTACTTTGTATTTTTGTTTTTTCTATCGTGTTGAATGCGTCTTTCTAGTTGTGGTTTTCTTTAATTTTTCGACATTAATATTTCTTATATGTGTTTAAGAATATTTTTCAAAATAAATATCAAACAATTATATTATTTTTACATAGATGCAACAAGTTCATTTGATAATTGTATTTAAAGAAATATGAGAGAGTTCATTAGACAAAAAAAAAGCTTATAACGGTGGTCGCAGTTTTGAATTGACAGTACAAAGGAATATAAACTATTTATAACTTGTCAATGAATTGTATTCTTTATATTGAAAAAGTCAAGATGAATTTAACGTTAAAATAAGGGTTGTGTATAGACATTGCATGCCCTCATCCATTTGGCATTTGGACCAAGTGATGTGACTGACAATATAAATGTATTTTTTTTTGTTAATGTGAATAGTCATGTTGTAACATTTGAAGGGTTTACGTTACTATTTATCACATTTGAGCGTCAAGATGCAGGAGTAGAAATAACAGGGTCTCTTAGTATTCTAGCAACACAACCATTCGTCTGTCCATTGCTAACTAATTTTAGAAATTTGTTTGTTTTTTTAATTAGTAGTAATCAAGTCAATGCTATAATCCCTGTCATGGTTGTTAATGCATCATACTCTCCGATTTGGTATAATAAGGATTTTACTCATGAGTATTTTGAATTAGATAATGAGAAAGAAACTAACCTTAATGACACATTTTTTGCACCTCTCAATATGCACGTATCTTTTTTTCACATGCAAAGATGTTAGTTTATCGAATTGTGATCTGTTACAATTTGTACATCAGATCTCTCCACTTGTTAATTTTTCAATTGATGCTTTCTTTAGTACTATTGGTGGTGAAATAGTGATTATAAAATTATATGAAACTAAAGAGAAAATTATGCAAAGAATTGAGTTTGGTTGCTATGAAAAACAACTTTTAGTTACAAATTTATGGGCCAAAATCACATTATTTTAAAGTAAAATGTTAAAATGATAGATGTAAATGGCGTATTTGGGTGATATTGATGCATCAAAATACTTACTTTCAGGTGAGACAAATTAACCAAATACATACATGTACGTCTAATCAATTATCGAATAAACATCGTCAAGTGAGCTCTCAACTTATTGGTAAATTGATCAAAGATAAATTTGCAGATTGTAGCAAAATATACACACCTAAAAATATTTAAGATGACATTCAGAGTAAAAACGGTGTGTTAGTATCATAAGCAAAAGCCTGGTGTGCCAAAGAAGCAACACTAACATTGCTTTCTAGCAACCCAGCTGCTTCCTAATTGCCCCTATACTGTCATGTTCTTAAATGTTGCAATAATAACACTATTATGCATATACAGAAGGACGATGATAACCATTTTATTTATTTTTTATGGCCCTTGAAGGTTGTATTAACGAGTTTCGGTCATCAATCAAACTAATTATAGCAATTGACGAGACATTTCTTAAAGGAAAATATTGTGGAACCTTATTTGTGGCAACGTGTAAAGAAGATAATGATCAGATTTTTCCATTGGATTTTGGAATTTGTGATAATGAAAATAATGATTCGTGGGCATAGTTTATGTAAAAATTACGAGGAGTAATTGAAGAAGTATAAGACTTGATTTTCATTTCTGATAGACATGCCAGTATTGAGAAAGCCATATTATTTGTTTTTTCTAAGGTGACACATAGGGTCTCTACATATCATATTTCAAGGAATGTTCGTTCAAAGTTCAAGACAATGAAAAAATGAAGTCGATAAATTTTTAATACCATACTTTGTGACTGTGAAAGCGTATCATATTAGTAATTTCAACGACTAATTTTTAAGGCTAAAACTTATTAGCCTTGAAGCTGAAAAATATCTAGAGGTGGAGGTTGGGTGTCACAGATGGGTTTGAGCTCATTTTACCAATAAGTGGTATACATTATAACTACTAACATTGTAAAATATTTAAATGCAATCTTACTTCATGCGCGCACCCTTCCCATAACCTTTTTAGTAGAATATTTGAGAAGTTTTTTACAAAGAAGGTTCTATAAGAAGAGAAATGAAGCTTTAGAGGTGGAAACAAAACTGACAAAGTGGGTTCAAATTTTTGGAAGCATTTGCTATATTCTAAATGATAGAGGCAGTGTCGTAAGTTTGATTCTAAGAGTGATGAAGAAGTTTTTGTTGGATATTTGAATAATAGTCAAGCATATCGTTTGTATAACATGAGAACCCAAACTATTATGGAATTCGTAAATATAGTTATTGAAGACTTTAAAGATTTTACATATTATTCACTAGAGGAAAAAGATACTTGTATCATTGAGGAAAACCAAGATCAAATTCAAACTAGACAAAAAAATGCTGAAAATCATAAAAAAATCTAACTCTCGGTTTGTTTTGAAAGAATTTGAAGACTTTATTGCAATTGAAATTGCAAAACAGAAAGAAACAGATTTTGAATCCGAATAAAACCCTAAATGTCTTAGACCTTCCTCTACAAAAAAAATTCGTAATACCAACCCCTGAAACGGTATTTTGTAAATACATAATTATCTTGAATATATTAACTATTTCTTTATTTTTTCGATTGCCTAGAAGGAACAAAAGAAACATCCTCTTCTTTCTTCAACAATTTCTGATCTCTAAAGGACCTCTCAGTAGGATTCGAACCCAGGTGAAATTCAATAAGAGATCTCAGATTGAATCGATATTAACATCACATATCAAATCAAAAAAGAACTATTATCCAGAGTAAAGAAAAAATGTCAACCAGATCTTATAATAAGTAATTTCAATAAAAGCATGGTCACAAGGAAGAAGCCTTTTTTGAAGAATCTAAAAATGTGAAAGAAGCCTTATTAAAAGAATCTAAAAATGTGAAAGAAGCCTTATTAGAAGAATTTAAAAAGGTGAAAGAAACCTTATTAGAAGAATCTTGGATAAATGTTATACAAGAAGAATTAGAACAATTTGTTAAACATAATGTGTGTACATTAATAACTAGACATAGGTACATTAATGTTATTGGAACCAAATAGATTTTTAATAATAACACTGATGAATATAGTAACATAGTGAGAAATAAAGTTATGTTAGTTGCTAAAGGGTACACATAAATTAAGATAATTGAATTTGATAAGACTTTTGCTCCTATAGGTAGGTTAGAATCAATCGAATTACTTCTTATAATTGCATGTGTTATAGGCTTTAAATTATTTCAAATGGACATAAAAAGTGTATTTTTGAATGAAATTTTAAATGAGGAAGCCTATGTAGAATAAACTTTCCTAGAATTATAAACTTTCCTTATTATGTTTTTAAACTTAAGAACACATTGTATATGTTAAAACAAGCTCTTAGAGCATAGTGTGAAAGGTTGACTAGTTTTTTGAATGAGAAAGGATTATTAGAGAAGGAGTATATAAAACTTTGTTTATAAAAAATTTTAATTCTGGATTTATAATTGCTCAAATTTATGTTGATGGCATTATTTTTAGTTCTACTTTTGAAGCTAAAATGCATTAATTTGTTGATAAAATGAGGACTGAATTTGAGATAAGCTTAGTTGAAGTACTTATTTTCTAGGTTTGCAAGTTAAACAATTTGAGGATAATATTTTTATCATTAAAAGTAAATATGCCAAAAACCTAATCAAGAAGTTTGGGTTGGAAACCTTCAAACACATGAGAATACCTATGGAGATAAATGCAAAATTGTCAAAAGATGATGACGGCTCTAGCGTTGCTTCTAAATTGTTTAAGAGCATGACTGGTAGCTTGTTATACCTTATTACAAGTCACCCTGACATTAGTTTTAATGTAGGAGTTTGTGTTAGATACTAAGCAAATCCTAAAAGGTCACATTTATCTGCTGTTAAAAGGATTATCCATTATGTAAATAAGACTAGTGATTATGGAATTTGTTTTTCTAAGGATATTAACTCTAAACTTATTAGCTTTAATGATGTTAATTGGGCAGTTAATGCAAATGATTGAAAGAGTACCACTTGAGGTTGTTTCTTTATTCGAAAGAACTTAATTTCATGGTACAATAAGAAGCGGAACTTAATCTCCCTATCCATATCTAATGCAGGAAGTTATGCATAACTCTTATGGATGAAATAAAGGCTTGAGGATGGCAATATTATACAAGATCGTATAACTATTTATTGTGATAATTCGAGTGCAATAAATATTTTTAAGAACCATTTGCAATATTTTAAGACAAAGCATATTGACATTATGCATTATTTTATTAGAGATTTGGTAGAAAATAAAATTATCACTTTAAAGCATGTAAAAACCGAGAAACAACATGCTGATGTTTTTACCAAACCACTTGATACATCTATATTTGTCTCTTTGAGCTAAGCCTTAGGTATATGCTCCATATAATTCTTAAAATTGATTTTTTTTAACTTACTAGAGGAAAATTGTTGTATTGCATGGTTTATATTTTCAATTTAGTGTGTGAACTTCATTATTTGTGTTTAAACACTATGTATCATGGCTTAAAATAGACAAACCTTGAGCTAGTTTTTCTTATGTACTTTCATGATTTATTGCTTTATTCATAATTAATTTTTAAGATTCATATAATTCTAGAAAAAATGCTAGTTTGAGTCATGACTATTAGCTATATAATCCGAAAAGCTACCTTCATTGCATTGTGAAGTTATTCATGAGTAATCTGGGCATATGTGTCACAAATATATAGAAGATGATCTAACATGAGAAAAAAATTACCTTAAATATTGCATAAAACATACTAATTGTTGAAAATTAAAAAAAATTAATAGAAAAAGAGAGAAAGCAATAGCAAGAAACAAATTTGTACCACAATCATATGTGCATTTTCTTATGGATGAGTTTGAATTCAAGATGATAATTAGTTGGACTCATTCATTCTCTAATTTTCCCAAATTATTGAACTAAACCAGATTAAGAAAGAATTTTAAGTTAATCTTTGCACACACACACACATACATGAATGTTTAAGAAATATGTTTATTTGGTGTTATGGTGCAAAGTATTTGAGTTCTTATATTAATTATTCAAGTATCTTGAATTAAGCAAAATTTGGAAAAACATATTAATATGAAATATTCACTTCTTGAAGTTTAACTTTTTAATTTTGTTTATTTAATTTTTGTGTAAATTTTAGACATAATTAAACAAAATGTCCATATTTGAGCCATAATACTATATTTACATACTTGTGTGTAGGCATTCTAATTGAGATTGATAATTTTGAGTATAAATCGTAAATTCTTAAAAATTGTTATTGATGGATCTGGTAGCAATGCTTAGCAAATTTTCAGGCCAAAATAGAATTTCCAACTCTTTCCCTTGGTTGTGTTTGTAAGGTTTTAAAAGTATTGTTGGGCCTTAAAAGAATAGTCCAAAATGCTTGTAGGACTCCAATTAATATTTGCCATAGTTGATTTATATTTTGGGATTTTAGCTCGATTTCACCGTAACGCCATTTTTCTTCTTCTTTGGTAATCTTTGCTTGTTATAACAAATATGGTGAGAATAAGGAACAATCCTTTGAAATCTAAGATCGTCAAGACTTCTAAGGTCGTTGCCGATAAGTCTTCTTTGTCGTCAGTCAAGTTACCAACTTGGTATTTACGAAAAGTTTCATTTATTCAAACTTCTAGTTTTAAAATTTCTTGCTTCTCCACCAACCCTCTTAGAGCTGATGCTTTCTTATTTTGATGAAAAAGGGAATCCCATGATCGAGACCACTTCACCATAAAAAAAAAAAGCTCCTTTTGATTTCATCTTGTTGAATTGTAAAAAGGACAATGTGATTTGTTACGCCTACGTTTCCTACTACATCATCTGAGCTTAGCTCATCGACTTATGATAATAATGATGATTACGAGATTAATGTAACACCTCATTTACATGTTCTAGCAAAACCTGAACCATAAATGAATGACTTTTCAAAACCAAGCTCACCCAAGTCTACATTACTAGTGAACCAAAAAAGAAAAGGTAGGCAGGTACTTACACATTCTAGTATTTTTTTCTAGTGTTATTAACATATATTTTAGAAGTGATAATATTAATAAAGCAATCTTTACAAGTATACCATCTCTTTCAGTTGATGAAATGACTTTTAAACTCACTAGGTTTGTAATACCATGGTCTACCGAGTAAAATTTACGAGGCTTCTCTATGACCACAACATATTTAACCTTGTATTTCATTGCTATTACAAATTGGTTACCTACGCTATGATACAAAACAATACCGTAGAACCTTGGGTAGGTATTGATCTCCAAAGGTAAATGAAAACCTTTTGATTTGGCAAACATATTTTTTCCATTGTTAGTTCTCATGCAGGTAATAAGGTTACAAGGAATGCTTTTTAATTTCTTTCTTTGATTTATGAGTTATTGATGAATCAACATAATATTAAAATTGAGTTTAAAAGTTTGTCAATTGCACCAAGATTTTTAGGCATGTCGAAGAAGTTTTTCAAAGGTCGCATATCTGCATAAGATCAGGGGGAGCTACAATGTACTTCCACAGCTTCTGCATCTTAATCTTCTTTAGCTACAGATCGTGCATGGAAAGATTTTATGTGCAACGAGCTTCAATGAATTTTTGTAAGACAAGATACTATAGTTAAGCAGCATGTTTAGACTGTTCAGCTGTAACTTTTGGTCTCTCTAGTATCCGTGGCAGGAATTTACATTCCTACTCTTGCTTCGTAGCTATCAGCTTCATAGTCCATTAATGATAATAATGTAATGTCTATTTCACACGATGTCCTTATTCTTGTTCTAGAACCTATCGTGATTACTCCTGATGCACTTGAAATGTCAGTCCAAGCTCCACAGCCTCAAGTTCCTAATATTCCACCTCTTTGCTTTACTAAGAAGCACAAAACCACACCTTCAGCTCTTTTACGATGATCATTGCGACATTGTTAAATTGCTTTATTTTTTTATGAGGTGGGTATTTCTATTACCATTAATCCTTTGATTTATTCTTTTCAAGATGATAGTTAGTTAATATTTGGATGTTTGGGTAGGTTTTGTTTAGATAATTATAACCTTGGTTTTATATTTGATTGGTTATTTTTTTATGTTGAATTATTGCTTATACATGTTTGCTTCATACATACTTTAATTTTGGGCATTTACATTCTTTATTTTGTTGTAGAAGTTTAATTTAACTACCTGCATTGTTTTGTGCATATAATGCATCTTCAATATGTTATGAATTACTCTAATTGGCTCATATGGTATTTACTTTGGCTATTTTTGGCAAAAAAATGAGAGTAGTATGTTGAGGGAGAGTAATAGTTTTAACTAACATGCTTATTCATGATAATATATTTTTGTCATTTTTTTATTATTACTTTTTCAATAATTCTTGATGCTAATTTACAAGCAAAGTGTTAGTTCCCTACAATTGTGTTTGTTTTTTTTTTTTTTTAAGTTGTGTAATTTCAGATTGAAAAATGACTGTGGAGATGTTTTCCCAAAAGAATGCAAAGAAGGATATTGTTATGATTTACAAAGAGTTGGCCTTTTTTGGAAACATATTTTTGTTGCAGCAAATTGGGCAGTTTACTATTTATCTAGATTTTATTCTTCACATGCAAAAATTTCAAGTTCACTAGTTATTTTAGCAAGCATGGATTGCAATATAACTAGAAAACTTATGTTGATAACTCTACAACTCAAAAAAATAAATAATATTAACAAGTGTTTAATTGGGCAGGAATCATTTCTATTTAGGGAGATCTTTTCCTTTTACGCCTAAAAAATAAAAAATCACATAAAATAAGGTTTAAGGTTTAATATATATATATATATATATATATATTTGTAATATTCTCATTATACAACCACTCTTATCAATGTTAACACCAATTTAAAGAGCCTTTGTTGTTTTTTTGTTTCCCTCGCTTTTTTTTTTTTATTTCTCAAGTTGCTTATGTTTTCCTATCTACCTTAATGTGAAAATAATTTGGTAAAAATTATGAGTCTGTAATTTCTATTTTGATAAACTTAAAGATTAGTTTTCTTAAGTGTTGTTAAGATATTTTTGATATTGTTCTTTGAAAAATGAACAAGACATTCTTTAGAAGAAAGGTTTGTACTAATTAAAGAGAATTTAACAGCATCAAGCAAGAGGATGTTGCTCAATTTGTCAAAGGAATTTCGACGTGACAAGGCAAGAGAATCTCGTTGAATAAGGCCACCAAGAAAGATTCAATACAGCGACGACAATAATAAGTGAGAGTCTTTATTTTATTTAAGTCCAATAGTGTTTGAAATAATTTAATTTCTTAGTGGAATGTTTTCTCTAGGCATGGCCTCGTGAATATAGGATTGAAAAATTTGAACCTCTTTAAAATCACTTATCTCTTTTATTTACTTGCTTTGTAGTTTATTATTTTAATTATTTTGTTAAATTAATTAAAGTTGGTAAATTCTTACTAAAACGAATCTTTCACAAACATTGCCCATAATGGGCTTTACTAACTTATATATATGTAACGTTACATATAACAAATTTCGTCCATTGGATTGTAATAATTTAAATCTAACGACTGATGCGGATTGGATATTAAAAAAAAAAACTAGCTACTAGTTACGCTAACTTTACTCTTTCATTTACATACCTTCTTCTTCACAACTTTTGCTTTACATCTTTTTTTTCTCTTTCATTTAAATAACTTCGTCTTCACAACTTTTGGTTTGCATCTTCATCTTCTTCATAACAATGCGCAAAGCAAAATCTATCTTATGCAAATGCCATTACAAACCCAAATTCTTTATCATAACACGAACAACAATTAATTTCTCTTCCAGCCCATGGCATACCGCATCACTTTGAACATTAAACACATTAGCACTAAGATGCATTAAGCAAAAAATGAAATTATTTTCAAGTTGTTGGGAAAAACTGAATTCAAGGTTAAAAAATTTATATTCCTTTTCAGCATTGCCAATACTATCACCAACATTAATTTTCGATAGTATGCTTGTTTTTATCTCAGAAAACCTTCATCTTATTGGTGAATAGCATGTCGTCAAGTCTAACCAAGTACGAACTTCAAGCTTTTCTATAGCTATATTTACATTTTATTTTGTTATACTTTTTAATCAAGTTTCTTTTGTTAACTAAACCATTTGTTTGGGTTCCGATAATATATTGTTTGAATTGATAGCAAATGATATGAGATTGTTGCTTTTTTTTTTTTCTTATAATGGATGGTTTTTAATTGTTTAATTGATTTAGATAGCTTGTCTACATCTTGAGTTTCTTATTTAGCTCAATTTTGGTTAATACATTTGTTTCTTTAGTTTCTTTATAATATTTTTATTAATTAGATATTCATATTATATAGCTCAATTAGTTTTTGCCTTAAATTGTGGATTTCTCATGATCCATGGATATTTTAGGACTTTACATATTTATTTCTTTAGGTTGAATTAGATTTGATATCTTGGTTATATTATATATATAATACAATGGAAGCATGTAGGGAAAACAATGCAGTACTGAGTTATGAGTTTATTGATTTTGATCTTGAACAAAGTGAGAATTATATATACTTAATTACTAATAAATTAAAAACAAAATTTAATCGGTGGAAATTAGGAATTGAGAAAATATATGAAGATGATATGATATGAGTGTTGCGTCTAATAAAACTTAACTAACATGACCAAGGACAATGGAAGAACTCACAAAGTGTTAATAAACATTTAGTAGAGAAAGTTAATTAATAGTTAATTATCAAGCCAAAATAGGCTAAGGTTATCTATCCATCTTAAAAAATGAAAAGCATATTTACTCTTTAACCAGTTTATTCATATTCACCCAAAAATTGTAGTAGCAAGTAGTGACGCTTTAAAAATGAATGACATAACTCAATAGCTCATCCTTAAACACAAATCATTCGGCTTTCAGTTCCTTCACTGTTGCTTGTTATTTTTTAATTTCTTCCTAGGATATCAAAAATCAAAAGGTAGAAGTATAATTGAACAATCATAAATCACCTTTAAAGGTTGTCATAACTCAAAAAGGACGATTGAAATAAAGTACACTAAATTTTCATTCCTTCAGTATCTTCCCTCATTTTGTTTGACTTTGTGAGATTTGCATTATTTTGCTATAATCATTAATTCAAGCCCTATATACAAATTGATTCTTATAAATAATCTAATTAGTATTAAGTAATCCTCGTGGATTTATTGATAGCAAAACACACTAAGAATGAGCTAAAGATGAATAACAATCCAACAAGCGTAAAATTATTTAATTTACTCTATTTTTCCTTTAAGCATTTAACAAAAACTTGAATCATAATTGTTCTGCATAATTGCTACCATTAACTGAATAACATAACAATTATGAATTATGGATTCAGTTTAGCTATAGATTCAACATATAAAACAAATAAGCATTGATATTCAAATAAAAGAAACAATTAATTTGAAGAACAAAGTTTCACAATATTACTAACTGGGTTGCTAGAATCCCTTGAATCAAAAATAAAAGATTTAACTAGACATGGAGATGAAAGAGGCGACAGAAGAAAGAAAAGCTCAAAATTTGTGTTTTTTTATTTTCTACCCTAAAGACTTGTTCATATAACCCTCTAAAAAACACTACATAGTTAAACCCTAAATATGTGCTAAGTGTTGTAACAAGTTTTGGGCTTAAAAAGACCATTTTTGGGCTTTGGTATCTCATCAAAGTATTAACCCTTCTTCTTATCTTTCCAATGTATCTATTTTTACCCAAAACCAAAGTACGCAACTCAAGTTATAGGCCAAATACTGATACTAATCCATACAACACTTCAAGAGCGACTGAAACTCCATTTTCATCTTATGGGCTATTTTTAAACCACCAATCAATTGATCTAGAGCTTTTATCTTCTTAATAATTGTATCTTAAAATGTGTAGATAAATTTTAAATTTTGAATCACCTGATTTGAGGTTCTGAATCTCCAATTATGACTTTTTAAAGCTCTAGAGGTCGAATGGAAATCCTTCTCTAATTAGAATTTGGATTTCCTCTATAAACCCAAACTTTGACAAATCATTTAGAGGCCTAAACAAACTCTAAATTCAATAAACCAGACTTTTCTGGAAAGGTTAAGATGTCCACTTTAAGTTTATTGAAAAATATTTTTACATTTAGCTACTGATTCTATATCAAAACCTTACAAGAAGCTCAAAAGGTCCAGAATTAAAAATGGTGAAAAATTTTGCCTTAAGACATAATTCATTAATACATTCCCACAAATACCTTACGAATAAAAACCAATATAATTAAATACTATAAGACATAAAACATCTTAAACATACCAAATGGAAAGAGAAATAAATATAAAATTACAATTCTATCTCTAGCTTTTCAGGACGTCAAGCTCCTATTGAAAAACATAAGCTTTTACCCCTTCATCGACAGCGTCAAAGGTCTGGTCACGATGTTGGGAGAGGAGACAAAGTTCCTGAAGATCACAAGTTAAAATTTTGAAAACAAGAAAACATTGTAATTATAAGGGAGTAAAATACCTTTGTTTTGAACTCTATAATAGTATGATAAGATAAATAGCAAGTAAAATCTTTTGTTTTGTCTTACTACGCCCTTGGGACATAAACTTTTATGGACCAGATCATCAGGATCATATGCTTGATGTGAGCCTTTTTTTCCTCATTGATGTTTGAGTGGTTGAGAGGGCTATTCCCACTGCTTTCCAAAGTGGTCAATGTTTTTCTCTTTTTGTCCCAAGAGGTGATGGTTGCAACATTTTCTTCTTCCTTAGTAGCCCTCTCTTTCCTTATTGTTAGTAGAAAATATCGACTTTTTCCCTTTATCTTTTGCTTTTGGGAAACAGTGTTAACTTCAGTTGTTTCCTTTGAGGTAGTAGGCTACTCATCTACACTTATCTTGAGTAGATGATTGATGTCTGCTGCAAGTCTTCTCTTCCTTATTTCTTTATTCTTCTTTTTTTTCTTCTTCTTGGTTGGTTGTTCCCTCTTCGCAATAGTTTGCTTGAATGATGTCTTCTTCTCTAAAGAATACACATTTAATATATAAAACCCTGAAATATAGGAATGTTATTGAGCATTAGCAAACTTACTTCCTTTCTTCGTACGAATTGAAAAAAACAGCCTACATTAGGAGCACCTCATTGTTAAAAATGCCTATTCTTTTTACTCAATCTGAGGAGTAAGTGTCTTCATACATTTCCAAAGATCTAAAGAAAAAAAAATGATCTCAATTTAACAAAAATAGTTAGTAGACAGCAAGAGATAAAAGAGATATAAGTTAACATGCTTCAAAAAACTTAGTTCCCCAACTTGAAAACTCGACCCCATTCTCTTTCAATGAAAAATCAGTAGTCTTTCCACGACTTATTAAAGGAAGGGTTATTAGATAACGACTCTTTGTCCTTGTCATAGGCCATGAAATAGTACCAGCATATGTTATCCTTTGGGTTACCCCTTATACTTTGTATTCAAACACATACCTATCTTTACTTATGTTGAATATTGGGAAATTTAGTAAGAAATAACAATGGGAGTGAAAATACCAACCTGGAATGAAAACACATTGCTGAAGATTATGAGGAAATCCTTCAACAAATGCTCTAATTACACTAGTTCGTTTTTATATTTCTCGTCATTCCATGCTTGCTCTGGCATTTTGAGTTAATTTTCTTTTGGTGTTGAATGGAATAAAAAATGAAAAGAGGTTTAAATAGAAAAGGGTATTAATCGGCATTAATTGGCAATAACTATTGGTATCTTCGAAGGCATGAATGAAAGACACATGTCAAACCAGCCATCATCATTAAAGTCAGCCATCATCATTAAAGTCAACCATCATTGAAATGGCTCTTTATGAAACGTGATAAAATGAGTGATAACTATTTTCCTGAAAGCGAGGAGACAACAACTTTCATTTAAATCTCAAAATTTAAATAA
>JAXCLQ010000009.1:14250817-14260943 GCA_035584115.1 Cedrela odorata | reverse complement strand
TAATAATAATGTTAATTAATTTTAAAATGATATGTTCAGATGAAATTACTAGAATTAAAATATAAGAGACAACTAGAACTTGTGATTATTGAATATTTTTAATAATGATATTAATTATTAAATATTTAAAAATAAAAATTTGATGTTAATTTAATTTAATTTTTTTAATTATGAAATGCATAAACTATTTCAATAAAAATAAGTATTTTTGTCTAAACAAAAATAATAATAATTTAACATAAAAGTGTATTTATATTTAAAAATATTAATAAAATATAATTTATTAAATATTTATTATAATATTATTTTCAATAAAATACAATTAAAATTTAAAAATAATTAAAAATTTTAATTTATTAATAAATATCAATAAAATTAAAAGTGTCTAAGTAACAAAAAAAAAAAAA
Source organism: Cedrela odorata (assembly GCA_035584115.1). Classification (NCBI taxonomy): domain Eukaryota; kingdom Viridiplantae; phylum Streptophyta; class Magnoliopsida; order Sapindales; family Meliaceae; genus Cedrela; species Cedrela odorata. The sequence goes on along the minus strand of JAXCLQ010000009.1, from coordinate 14,260,536 downwards.
AAAAAAAAATTCTATAATACAACCAAACAAGACTTTAGTGTGCCTTCTTAATGCATTTATAGTTATATCTAATGGTTATGCACTAATTATTAAATTTTATATAAATATCGAAACAATATTATAATATTACTCATATAAATTCTCGATTAGTCTTTAATTTAAACATGAATATGTAAGCAATTATATTTATATAAACTTTAACTACATCCTTCCCAATTGATATGTTATTTTTTTTTTTTAATAAAGAAAAAGTGCACACCCACAAAATTGACTGGCACCGGTGCTGTGACTGATATCTTAGTTACCGTTGATCATAAAACGAACGGTAGAGATGAACCCACTAAAATACAAACAAAAGCAACTGTGGAGATGAAACCCACTGAAAAAAACAAACAGAAAGTGGTGCGTCTTCACGGTATGCTAACAAAGACTGGCGGACATACTAAAACCCTAAACCTTTCGTCACAGCGCATATAAATAGACAAGGTTGTTGCTACACTCTTTACATTTTCTTTCAAAACCCTACAACCCTCGAAATATCTTTTTGATAATTAGGGTTTTGTATTTTTCTTTTTCATTTCGTTTCTTTTTCTCTCTCTTCATCTCCATACGCAGTACAATCTTTAGACATGGGCAAGTCCAGCAAGAAATCTACCCCCAAAGTACGCTGTTGCGTTCATTCTCTTCTGTTTCTGTTTTCTTTTTCTTTCTTCTATTTGGGTATTTTCTTTTTCTTTAATGGGTTTCGTTGTTTTCTTGGTTTTGTTTGGTTTAGGTTGATGCAGCTCCTGTTGTAGCCGCTCCAACGATGTCTGCAAAGAAAGGTATCATTTCTTTTGTTATTTTATGTCTTTCGTGTTTTTCTTGTTTTTGATTTTACAGTTGTTTTTATTTTTCCTTTAAAGTTCTTGAAACATGCATTTGGAGTTGGAAGCTCCATTTGTGTTAATATATATGCATTATTTGGGTATGTTGTTTTCGTTTGTATATGCACTTATATTTCTTTTTGGAGTTCTTGAAATTGTAAGTTAATTTCATTGCGTCATTTATGTAATATTGAAATTTTGCTTGTATTTCATGGTTTGAAATAATGAAATCTCATAGTATTGAGCACGGCTAATGTTTTCATGTATTATTGTTATTCAAGATGGTTCGGAATATGAAAAATGGTTGGTTAATCATGTTTATGAGGTGCATCTTCTTTTAATTTATCAGTAAGATAATATCATTTCTATACTGCAAAGAAGTATGGAGCAAAAGTCCTTTAGATTTGGTATCTTCTGCTGGATTTTGAATGAGTGTATTATTTGTAGTTTGTGCTATTGGTATTGTGTTTTACAACATTGTTATGCCTTTTTCATTGGACAACTGTGTTTCTTGCTTTTTGCCCCTTTTCAGGTTTTGATTTTATTTTTGGTTAATATAGGTGTAAAGAGAGAAGCTGAAGTCGCTAAAGAGAAGCAAGTGAGTGCGAAAAGGCAGAAAAGAAACGAGGGGGTAGCACAGGCTGTTCAGAAGGAGAAGGCTGAAGCAAAGTCACAGAAGATAAACAAGAAAGAGGAAACCAGTAGTTCAGAGGAAGATTCTTCAGATTCTGAGGAAGAACAGATGGTAACTATACATTAATTGACTTCTATTTTTCACATTTATGTACATTTTGCTTCTTAGGAATTTTGCCCTGTTGTGTTTGTTTCACTTAAATTATTGATGCTAGAGTCTTTCTGTTTATAGTTGGCATTTGCTACGTTGCAATTGTTAATATTAGTTAATTAGACATGATGATACAAAAGCCTCGACTTGTTTGCTTATTTTTGGTGTTTTAATTGGTTAATGTGTTCTGACTATGTTAATAATTAGGTTAAAGCTGTTACCATCAAGGGAGGAAAAGCAGCAAAACCCCCTGTTGAAGAGTCTAGTAGCGAAGAAGAGGATTCATCTTCTGATGAAGTGAGCATGACACTTGAATCTAGTTATTGATGGAATACTTAATATTTTGGTCTTGTCTAATTTCAACTTGGCAGGAACCTCCCAAGAAGAAGCCAATAACTGCAAAAAATGGCTCTGTTACTGCCCCTGCTAAGAAAAGCAAGCCTGCTAGTAGCCCAGATTCTTCAGATGATGATTCTGATGAGGATGAGGTGAGCATGCTTACTATATTGGGCCGTATTCAGTAGCATTGTTTGCTGATTTCTTGGTTCTGAGCTTGATCTAAAAAATCTGAATGCCTTGTTCTTAATCTCCCTAGCTATTTTATATTAAGTTTCTAATGTTATAATGTTGTTCTCACATCCCTTTTTTGGTATGCAATATATTGAAAACACTCAATTGATTTTCTCTAATTTTTAGGGTCCCACCTCATCCAAAAAGTTTCCAGCAGCTGGAGCTACGAATGGCCCTTCTGCTCCTCAGAAGAATAAAGATGAATCAAGTGATAGCTCTGATGAGGAATCAGATGAAAGCTCAGATGATGATGTAAGTGCTGGTTTATTGAATATCTTTTTGCCTTGCTCATTTAATCAACTGACTTGTATCATTTGACTGTTTTGTAAAATTAATTTTGGCGCAATGCCAAGTGAAGTGTCCTGAAAATTTCTCAGCTGAGGAAATTGCCGGGACTGCTATTGTAACTACTAATTGAAGTAAAATTGAATTAATTTTTTCCAAGCTATTTACTTCAAATTCTTCATTTGATTATTGTAAAATTAATTATGACATAATCCTTAATGAATTGACAGTTCAGTCCTAGCAGTTTCTCAGCTGAGGAGATTGCTAGGACTGCCATTTTTAACTACTAATTTATGTAAAAATTCAATTCAATTTTTTCCAAGCAATTTACTTCAAGTTCTTATTACAACTTTAAAAAAAACAAGTTTTCAGGAAAGTCAACCAAAGTGATTTCTCAACCCAAGAAATTGCCAGCTTCTACTACTAAGAAACCAAATGATAGATCAGATGATTCCTCTGAAGATACTTCAAATTCGTCTGAAGTTTCTACGGTTGGGGTTATCCTTTATTTACTAGATTGTCTTTGTGGTAGCAATTCTCCCAGTAAACTTCTTGTTACCGAGGGAAAAAGAAAATCACCCCATTATTAAGAATTGGTTGGTCCATGTGCAGTATATTGTTGATTGCATTGATGGTTATCCTGATCCAATTGCATCTCAAGTGAACTCTAGTTTCTTATAATTAAAAAAAAATAATACCATATTTATCTATGTAGGGAGCTCCTGTGAAGGAAGTCAAGAAATTGCCAACTGCTAAGAATGTTCCTACTGCTGCATCAAAGAAGAAAACTGAATCAAGTGATAGCTCTGATGAGGAGAGCGATGATTCTAGCGATGAGGACGAGGTTTGAATTTTTATGCCATCCTAATGGGTTAAATTTTGGGAGTTCAGGTATGTGTTTGGTTTTGACTTAATTTGCTTCTTGTGTATGTGTAGGAAGCAATTCCTGCGAAGAAAGTATCTGCTGTGGTTCCCAAAAATAAGGTCGAGAGTAGCTCTTCCGATGACAGTGAGTCAGAGGAAGAAAAGGTGTGTTCTCACAATCAGTCTCCTATGGAATTAAGTCGTTGCTTGTAAACTCCATACGTTTTATTTGTGCTTGCTATTCTGTTAGCTCTTGTTCAGTATTTGACCTGGTTATTGCAATACATAAATGGTGGCAGAAAGTTGTTAACAAAGATGTTAAGAAGTCAGCCTCAGTTCCAGTGGCAAAGAAAAAAGAATCCAGTGATGAAAGTGAATCTGAAAGTGATTCTTCAGATGATGAGGTAAATGATAAGGTTGTCAAATCAAAGGGGATCCAAACAGGTTGACTGTGCCCCTTTGTTCTCATTATGTTTGAAGGAGGGGGGGGGGTGTGTGTGTGATAACATATTTCAAGCATCCAACTGTACTGCTCAATCTTTTGCTAGTGTCATAAATAATTAATTATCTATGCATCCAAATTCATTCACCGCATAATCACCTTCTAAATGATATTTTTCAACAATCTAAACTTTTCCCAAATTTATTTTTGCTTTTGACCCTATACTGGAGTAATAAGAAGCTCTACCATTTTAATTGTTTGGCTATAAATCGTACGAGACTATAGGGATGTTATTGTATACTCCTGCAAGTGATGGATTTAAAAATTATGAATTATTTTAAATATAAACCTAGCTTAAGCTGATATTACACTACCTCACATATATGACATACCTTTTCTGTTAAGAGTTATTAAAAAATGAATTAGGTTGTACTATTGATACTTTGTTATTTAACAATTGAATAAAAGTGTGTTTTATGTTCTCGTCTTATATATGGGTCAGGCTTTCAATTTGATAAAGTTCATACTATTTTTTGCATGTTGCCTAACCTACTTGACCATTTTTCTATGGATTATGTAAATATTACATTTTAAACTATATTATTTTTGTGTTATAGAATTTAAACATATTGATATTTTGGGTTGTTTCTTCACTGAAATAGTTTGAGGTGGAAAAATGGAAATATTAAATGTTTTCTTTTTTTCTGAAAATGATATTGTTTGGGGTTATGTTGTCAAAATATCAAATGAAATAATGTTAAAGTTATTTTTTTGAAGGTTGATTAGATATGTATGTATTTTTTAAAAATGCTGTGATTAGTGGAAGCATTTTTTATGATCACACAAGAACACTTTAAGCAGTATATTCATTACACGCACAATTCAGAAATAAATTTTATTCAATGCTGATAATAGCATTTTTATAGTACCTCATAATGAATGCTCATTTGTCTGCAAGTTCACCCTAGGGTGGGTAGTTTAGGTTGCCTTCTGCATATGTTTTTTTTTTTTTGTCAATTATATCCTTTCCTTGGTGTTGCTTTAGATTTCTATTTGGTGTAAATTGGCAAAAAAATTTAACTTTGGATCAGTTAAACAGTTATGATCTTGAATTTATTTTCTTTGTATCATCAATAGGATATTCAATGCTCATCTATTTACACTTTTACAGCCACCAACAAAGATGGATGTTGATAGTAGTTCTGAGGAAAGCAGTGATGAAGAGCCACAGCAGAAAAAGGTGAATTCTCAAACATTATCTCAGTTTTGTGAAAGTTCTCTGTTTTCTTCCCCATAATATTTCTAAATTAGTTAGTTTGTTTGATTCTGTGTTTTGTGGGCCAAGGTTCTTTTGAAGGATGCTAAAACTGTTAAAAAGGAAAGCAGTAGTGATGATGAGGATTCAGATGATGAGGATGAAAGTGAGGAGGAAGGTGAGGAGGAAGAGGCTTCCAAGACTCCCAAGAAAAAAGTAATGGTCTTTTCCCAGTTGTATAGTGTTGATAAATGAGTTGAGATAATCTTTTTTTGCATTTGTTGCTTGCTAAATTAATTCAATTAACATGCATGCTATGTTGAGGATATGTTAAACATGCCATCTTCCCACTTTAGTTATTGAAAAGTGGGTTCATATTCTTATAACCTGAGTGGAAAAAATAAAATTGGAGGGGATGATGAATTGGGTTAGCAATGTGGTTTGTTAACATGATTTTTTATAGGTTTGGATAAGTTTGAGTTTTTGCTAGAGTTTAAATTTGTTAATTTTGTGGACCAGATAACAAGTGGATGATTATACATCAACGGTTTGTGTGTTCTGGCATGCCTTTGATAATTTCATAAAGTGATCTAACCTTTACTGCCTTTTATTTTGACCATCAAAATTGTTACTTAGTTCATAAAAATGCCAAAGCTATTCCTAATTTTTTTTTGGGAAACAGGACACTGATGTAAAAATGGTAGATGCTGCATCTGGGAAGAAAGCTGTAACCTTCCTGCCTCCTTATACTCGTTTATTTGTTTGAGCTAGCTCTGTTCTGTTAGAACTCATGATAACATTTTTTTACAGCCCCAAACTCCCTTCACTCCTCAAGCTCAATCTACAGGATCCAAGACTCTTTTTGTTGGCAATCTACCTTTTCATGTTGAACGAGCTGATGTGTATGCCTTTCTAGCTTCCTTTGGGCTAAAAGATTTCAATATGAAATCTTGAATGTTTCATTTAATAAGATGAATTTCTCATTTCTAATTGATTCTTGTCTGACGCGTTGAATTTTCTCCTACAGGGAAAATTTCTTTAACAATGTTGCTGAGGTGGTTGATGTTCGTCTATCTTCAGATGCTGATGGGAGATTTAAGGGCTATGGACATGTTGAGTTTGCCACAGTAGAAGCTGCACATAAAGTAAGATTTTTATATTCAGTTATTCTACAGATGTATTAGAACCTGCTTGTGTTTGTAATATTTTTGATGTTGAAAGCATATAGTTTGTGTTGGATTGCTGATGTTCATCCTTCATGATCCATAAATCCTTTACTTTTTGCAACTTATTAATTTTCTGCTCAGAATCAGATTTTATTTTAATATATATATATATATATTTAAAGAAGATTCAGTTGCATTTAAAGCTTGGGAGCCAAAATTAGGTTCCTGAGCATAATGCAGGTGCAAGGGATCTTCAGTAAAGGATTAGGCATCAAGTCACTGACCACATATGCTTGTACCCAAAAATGAATAAAGAATCACTGTAGCAATTAAGAAAAGTTCATTTTGATTTTCAAAATAACTGTGCATGTGTAAGGCACTTGATTCTAGCCTGCTATCACTTAACATAAACATAACTGCTGCTGCTTTCTTGCTCTGCTTTTTTGTCCACTTTTTTTCCTCTATTTATTTTTTATTTTTTATTTTTTGCTTTATCTGGAGCTTTTTTTGATACTTGTATGTATTTGAATATTTGTTATATTGATATCATCAAATGGATAATTGGTTTAAAGTATTTTTGGACTATCTTGCTTGTTTATACCAATTAATTGGAAACAATTGAATTGTAGTTGTGTAACATTCTTTCTATGTTGAGCTGTGACCTGAAGTAATTGTGTGGCCTTTGTTATAGATAATAACTAAAATAAGTCTGCTGATGTGTTGATTTGATTCTTCTTTTTCTTTGTTACTTCATAATCTTGGTTCTCATTGCAGGCGCTTGAGTTGAATGGTCAAATGTTGGATAATCGCCCTGTTAAACTTGATTTAGCTCGTGAAAGGGGTGCATACACTCCGTACAGCGGGTATCACTTCTAGTTCAATTGAATCACTGATCTTGTTTAGCTGATGTGATATTATAATATGTATCCTCTTAATTGTCCATTGCTAATCTCTGCAGCAAAGATGACAACTCATTCCAGAAGGGAGGGAGAGGTCAGGCCCAAACAATATTCATTAGGGGTTTTGATGCATCACTTGGAGAAGACCAGGTAAGTTTATCTAATGAATTAAGTTTAGCTGTCATTATGTTGTCATCTTTCCAGTGTTCATAAATGTGCATGAAATTCAAATCTTACAGGTTAGGGCCTCCCTGGAAGAACACTTTGGATCTTGTGGAGAGATATCAAGAATTTCCATTCCTAAAGATTACAATACTGGTGATGTTAAAGGGTTAGTTCCTTTTTATATCCAGAATTTGAATCTTTCGGTTCCTTGGTTTGAGATCTATTTCGACTAATGGTCTGGTGTTTTGCATACAAAGCAGATGCACTGGGTGTTACTGAACTGCACTGTTAGCTTGTGTTTGATATTGTTTAAGAAAATTTGTTGAAATGAAAATTGTGTTTTTTATTTGATGTTTTCAAAATTCAAGAATGCGTTTGGTAATACTTTTTTTTAAAAGTATGTCATGAATCATAACTGAAACTAGTATTGATATTTTGAGGAATTGTTTTTAGACAATTTCATTAAACTAATATCATTTAATAGTTAACATTTTTAGTATTTGAAGTAATTTGATTAACCTTAAATTTTCAGAGAAAAGCATTAAATTTAGTCTTGTTATTTTATTTTATATTTGAAGAAATTGTCTTAATTTTTATATTGATAAATATACCACATAAAAGAAAATAAAAATAATGCAAGTTGCAGCATTACAAGACCAAATAATTAATAATTATTACTTAATTTCTAAAGGGAGTTGTAGAGTCATTTTCCAAGAACACGCAGATAAAAACAGTCCCCTAACCTCTACTGTATTTATTTCTTAGTATAGTGTTCTTGAACTATCAAAATGGTTAATGTTTTTGTACCTTGCATACTTCAGGTTCTAGATTTAGCATGTTGGGATGAATGAACCTCTTTAGAAGTATTGCTGGTCGTTGCAGTAAATTCTTTTCTATAACAAGATTCACAGCAGTCCCCATTATCTTAACCATCCACATGAATGATGAATACAAGTCATTGAGAAACACTTTATGGGCAAAATATCTTGGCTTTTCTGCTTTGTCTTATTGTCTAATTTCTTGATTATATCGTGACTTGCAGGATTGCTTACATGGACTTCACTGATGGTGGTAGTTTCAACAAAGCTCTAGAACTCAATGGAACTGAAATCGGCGAGTATTCTTTAGTGGTGGAAGAGGCAAAACCAAGGGGAGATTTCCCTGATGGATCAGGTGGTGGGAGAAGTGGTGGTAGAGGTGGAAGAAGTGGCGGCAGAGATGGTGGTGGCCGTTTTGGCAGCAGAGATGGTGGTGGCCGTTTTGGCGGCAGAGGTGGTGGTGGCCGTTCTGGCGGCAGAGGTGGTGGTGGCCATTTTGGTGGCAGAGGTGGTGGTAGAGGACGCGGAACACCATATAAACCAAGCATGGCTGCAGCTGGCACAGGCAAGTATCTTCTATTCTTATTTACTCTAGTTTTGATCTCAGTTTTAAATGTTTGCATGTCTTCACCACTGTATCTTTTGGATTGATCAATACCCTTATATATTATGTAGTTTCTTTCTTTATTAGCTTGAGACATGAATAGGTACTGAAGACATACCTTGTACTATTTTGGTAATGCAGGGAAGAAAACAACATTTAACGACGATGAATGATTGAATCAAAGTGTTGAGCAGGACAGATTTCTTTCAAGCTTTTTGACTTATAAGAAGTATTATTTTTGCTCTTTTGGTAAAGATTTAGTTATATTTAGTCTTTATCTTATTGAGGTAAATGTTCAAGTTATTATGTTGGGATACAGTAACTATTTGAGTGGTGACATGCATACTTTTTCCTGAGCAATTATATTGCCTAATTTTTTTGTCTTAAATTTAATGTTGTGTTGTTTATGTTATATAGAAAGATCATCCATTTGGTCAATTGTTTCATTTGCTGCGTATGCCATATTTAGTCTTTCGTTTAAGTGATGATTTTAAAAATAAAGACCTGTGTTGGTTTCTTTCTGGGAAAAAACATAAAATGATTATTATTGTTTGTGGTGGAATTAATTAATTTCTTTAAGAGTTACAAATGTACAGCTGTGCTGTGAACCATTTGTTACTAAGTTTTCAAGAAACTGTAGAATGTTATCATTCATTTTTGTCAAAAAAGAAATAAAATATAAATAAAACACTTAGAACCATTAGCTGAGACATACTCTTTGTAAGCAATTCTAAACCTTTGATGAGATCAAGTTGTTGCTGTTGATAGTGAATGAATTTTCTTGCATTCCAATACAAGAATATGACGAAAACGACAATTGGAAAATATACATTAACAGTTACATCTTGTTGAATTTTGTGCTTGTAACAAAATTTACAACACACGGAAAAAGAAAAGAAAAGAAAATGTACTGGAAAATCTTCTTCTCATATGCAGAGGCATATGTGAAAATGTTGTGTTTAATGGTAGCTCAAAACTGAAACCTTTGCTTGAGGACCGCC
>JAXCLQ010000009.1:14201409-14242000 GCA_035584115.1 Cedrela odorata | reverse complement strand
TTATAACTTCAGAAAGTTATTGCCATAGAAAGGAATATCGTTGTAAATCTAGTATATATATATATATATATATATATGAATGATGAGTATACTCTTCTTCAAATCACATGTCAATATGAATGTTGAGAGAATAGAAAAAAAAAAGTATTCATTTCAACTCAAAAGTTTTGTCATGGAAGTTCAATTGTGGTACCTTGTAAGTTTTCTAAATATAACACGGATTTAACGTCTAGGTTATTAACAAACCAACAAACTGGCAAACTGGGAAGCAAAGAAGTTTAAACTTTTTGAGACTGCACGTGTTCTGCTGGGTAATGCTGCACGTGCTCTTCTGGGTAATGTTCACTGTCTTTATATGAATTACATATATGTCCTTGTGCTTGTGTTATAACTTTCATAAATCTAAACATTGTTGTCTTCCTATCATTATATTCACAAGATCACTCGTACAAATTGTAAACCATATTACTTGAACATAGGGTTAAAATAGTTTTTGTATGTCTTTTATTTTCACACATACATTGTTAATTATTAGTTATGTCATGTTCATGATACGAGTGTATTGAAAAGTAAATAAAATCTGTTCGAATAATAGTTATTCAAAATTTAATGACAAGGATATTTCAATAATTAAAAATTCGACGGGACAAATTCGAAAATTTTAAAATTTATTAAAGGCATTTGGTCTTTTTGCTTTTAATATAAAAACTTAGGAGGGGGATTAAACTCCCCGTGTTCTTCATTCTTCTCACTCCTTCTATCTAAAAACTCGTTTCTCTCTCTCTCTCTCTCTCTCTCTCTCTCGATCAATTTTGGCCAAATCTCTTCAAATTCTTTTCGTTTTCTTTTAAATTTCAGTAGCCAATTGATTACTTGTCCTTTTCTCTTTAATTTGGTACCATTTTTGACTAGAAACAACAAGTGCGAACAAGAAAATTTGGGAATTTTTCTGTTTAATCAGCAATTAAAGGTTTTTACAAATTTTTATAAATTACCAGTAAGTTTATTAACCTGTTAGAAAATTAATTTTGAACATATTAAAAATTTTGGGTTACTGTTCATGCAGAAATTTACATTTGATTTTATATAGGATATGTTAGATTGTATTGATTTTGGGTAGAAAATGTAAGATTGTATTGATTTTGCATTAATTAAAGTATTGGTTGAGAGGATTTGGAGTGTTTTTCTCTCAGTGCTAAAGTAACTTTGATCTAAACAGTATCTGTTTGCTACAATAACTTTGATCTAAACAGTACCTATTTGCTTAGATGAAAATGTGTATATTTAGTTTAGACATAAATGAGAATTTGAAATAAGTTGGTCATGAAATTTTTGTTGTTAAAAATCGGATAAATAATTTCAATTAGTTAAGCCTCGAGCAATGTGTTATGTGTCAACTAAAAGATTTTAGCTATGTTTTCTACGAGTATTGCATTTAGTGCATTTATGTATAATTATTTAGATCGTGAAATTCATTAATTATATGTATGTGTGGTAGTAACTTCCGAGAATTCGGGAGAAAGATCGAGTGGGTGCGAGGACCCTTAGTGAGAGTGGTTACCCTTCCCTTGTAGTGAGTAAATTTATTACATACATGAATATGTAAACTTATATATGTGTGAATATTTTTATATGTATCCGTTAGTTAAGTCTCGAGAAATGTGTCAGTGTCAACTAAAAGATTTTAGCTACGTTTTTCACGAGTATTGCATTTAGTTCATTTAAGTATAATTATTTGGATCACAAAATTCATTAATTATATGCATGTGTGGTAGTAGGTTCCGAGAACTCGAGAAAAGGATCAAGTGTGCGCGAAGACCCTTAGTGGGAGTGGTTATCCTCTCCTTGTAATGAGTAAATTTATTATATACATGAATATGTATACTTATATGTGTGAATATTTTTATATGTATGCTTGTGTGTTAAACAATCTGTTTTCTGGTTAAATAGAAATTTGAAATGAAAATATTTTATGTGACTTACATGATAAGATGATTTGCTTATTTGATCTATTGTTAAAAATTTATTTAATATACATGCTGAAATGGTTGGGGAGACTTGATTTATTTAAATGATTTATAATTCTTATTTGAAAATGATTTGATGTATGCATGTATATTGGTGATGAGGCTGGTAAGGCCGGGTATTGTTATATAACCATTGGGCCGGTTTATTTATTGTAACTACAAGCAGGTAGTCTATGGACGGACCTAATGAGAAGTCACATAGATAAGTGGAGCCACAATGGGGTTATAAGGGAGAAAGTCTATGGCAAGCCCATTATGTGCTGTGCACAGATTTGTAGATTTAAATACCATACGGAAAGTTCTGAAGACTTGATAAGGATATCTTGAATTTGATAGTTATTACAAGGATAGTCACTCTGTCACCAAGTGACTACTCAGGACCAACATCAGTAAGAGGAGTAGTGTTTTTATAAATTTATATTTTACCTTAATTATATGATTTTGTAAAGTATGAGAAATGATTTATTATTTTATAAGAATTTATTGCATATAATTTTATACATGAAAAACTCATTGATAATTTCGATATTACCTCGGCCAAGGAGGGGTCGAGAAAGTGTGGCCAGTCCGGTTGTTTGTTTTAAAACTGTGTGTAAACCTATAAACTGTTTTATGTTATATGATTAAATGAAATACACACACACACACACACACACACACACACACACACACACACTTACTTTTGAGTATTTTAAAGCAATCATAATATCTCAAATTTGAAAATGCATGTACATGTTTGCATATATGTGTATATTATTTACTCATTAAGTATATTTGTGTACTCACCCCTTACCCATTTCAACTTTCCGGTTAGGTGCGTTAGCACTAATCTGGCTAGTAGTAGTCGTTGAGAGCCTTCGGCATTTTGGATAGGCTTCTCTTGACTTATATGTGTATATATCTTATCCCACTAGATAAATGTATTTGAATTTTGTAATATATTTGTAAACCAAACGGTTTATATTTGTTTAACCCGAATAAAGATGATTTCCATAATGATATTTTATTTATTTAATATGTTTTGTGGATGAATTGGTCATGGATAATCAATTATTTGATAATGATCCTATGGATGAAAGTTACTATTTTATAAACTGTTTTTTTAGGATTTCTTAATTAACAGATAAAAGAAAAGCCTTACAGACTCTCTTGATATATTTTGAGTATATAGGGTATATTATGAGTGTTTGTGGTGGTTGTCACAGGTGGACCCAAGTTCAGGGCATGATAATTTTATTAGTATAAGAGGTTTTCAAATGTTTTGAAAACAATTTGATATTTTAAAATGGGTTGAATATAGTTTTGAAAATAACTTTTTTAAAATTATCTAGTGGACATTAAGTGAGTCAAGTCATAAATAAGTATATGCTGTATATATGATTGAGCTTTGTTTCTTTTTATAGTGAGATGCCTCTGCATACGGGGAAAAGGAAAGGGTAGACCCATAAGGTACTATTATCCTATGAGGAGTCAACAGATTCCTCACATGTACCATAGTTTCCTCAACTAGAACAATTAGCTCTATTTCCACAACTTGGGATGGAAATGCCAATTAATGTGCCACCGGAAATGTGGACATCCTTTATGGTGTATTGGGATATCCATACCTGCAAGATAACGCTATTTCAGATAAAAATAAGTTGAGAGTAATTGTATGGTTGTTACAGGATAGCGCTGCTAGAATATGTTAGCTAAACTTGGGTCACAATTGACTTGGGTTGATTTTTTTAAGAGAATTTCAAATAGTCAAAGTTGTAACATAATTATGACAATAAAGGTTTATGATTTTATAGATTCTTAATTATAATAGTTGAAGGAAACTAAGTAGAATGTCAAATTCTTAGATTTAATACATATATATTTATATGTAATTATGTTTTGTTTTGCGTTATAGTTAGAGGTTAACGTTTAAGTATCGGCATGAAGGGAAACAACAACATATGTTACTGAGATTGTTGCTAGAGGTTCCAAAAATTAAGTTGACCTTAGTTTTTGTTATCAAAGATTGTGTACAAAGTATGACTAGTGTGATACAACTTCAAACAAATAACCTCAAAGCCAAAACTAAGGCGAATACCTGAAATGTAGTAAAGACATTTAAGAAGTTTTAACCCCTATTTTTTTTAAAATGCTCAATGAATTCATTAGTTGATGATTAATAGATACAAAATTTGGAAGATAAATTCTATTTCATAGATTATATTAAGTAATTAGATGGTCACATGTGCTAGCCATTATTTTAAAATAAGTGATAAGGCCATAAATATCAATGATATTACATTGATACATTTTAAAGAACTTATTTATGAGAGCTAAAATTCCTTAATAATTAAGAGACTTGAAAAATGATGAATGGTATAAGAAAACTTATAGTAGAAATATTGAAGTTAAGACATTGATGAAAGATAATTGATAGAAAATCATAAGAAATGATTATTCGATTTGTTCTTACTGTAGGAGTATAGTAAAGTTTTTTTTTTTTAAGAATATTGATGCATGTCCTCTGTGAGAAGTAAGATTTTAGAATAAAATATTTTTCTCAACTAGTAGGTGACCCAAATGAAAATAGAATTGGTGAACAAATCCAAGTAGAATGTATAAAAGAACTAAGCAAGATGTTGAAGCTTGTAATTAGGTCATGAAAAATATTTTTCCTTTCTCTAACATTTTTTATTATTATTTATGATTTATAAAATGTTAGGGAAAGATTTAAGACTAATATATTAGGTTTATGTTAGTATTAAAAAGGAATTTTATGATCTTTATGAAATGAATTAACTTGGACTATATTATTTAATTGTATTAAGTGGCTTTTATTATGAGATTATTTATGAGTTTAGTTATGATTAAGATTAAAGGTCCAAATGTTATTTTGGTTATAATAAGAATCATTAAGGATTAAGGGTTTTGTTTTTATGAGATTTATAAGGATTGAGTAATAAGTATTATAATTTGTTGATTAAGAAGGAAGTCTAAGTTATAAATATATAATATTTATATGAGAATTTATTTTATATTTTTTAAGAAATTTTTTTTTTGAGGAGCTTGGTAAAGCTTTATGAATGATAAATTAATGATCATAGTGGTGATTTAATGATTGATTTATTATATTCATTGGAATTAAGTAAGATATTAGAAAACTAGAATTTTACATAAATCTATACTGACAAGTTTTAGTACACAAAATATAAAAATTCATAGATACTGTTTTTCAAGTTAATTTTTGAATGTGTTATACTAGACATATAAATGAGTGTTTTAAAACTTAGTTTGGTCAAAACGAACATGATTACAATTTTTAATGAATTTTTCGAAGTTAATTATGTTATGTTGAAATTTTCTGATTTTAGCAAATTACATGAATTGCGAAATTATTTTGACATGTCTATATTTTCTAAAAATCATGAAATTTGGTATACAACTTAGATATATGGCTAGTATAATTTTGAAAAGTTTCACAATTTCATAAATTAAATATAATTTGTTATGAGTTTTTGAAATAAATAGACTCACTGTCAAATAAATCTTATAAAGTATAAAACGGAGACTATCTTTTATACTTTAAGAAGTAATAAAGTTTTAAAACTTTTATGATATGTAGCCCTATATGTCAGCATAGACTCTGTAAATGTTTAGGAATATTTCATAAAGAGAATAAATTAGGAAAAGTCATAGAATAAGGACTGATTTTATGACATGATTGAATGATAAGTTTTTAGATCTAATTTTATATGAATATCTTTACAAGAGGTTATTAATATGATTTTAAGGTGAGAATGTGATAGTCTTTTGTGATTTGATAATGAAATTCATTTAAGGATGGGAGAAAGTAACACCCTAATATAAGTGATGAATATTTTATAATATAATGTTATAAAGTATTGAGATTTAGACATAAGATAATTCATTGATGACTTGAGTTTGTCAAGAATTGTGATTGTACAATAATTTACAATCTATAGGAAGCTAATATTAGGATAGATGAATTAAGTAAGAAAGGATTAAATTTGATCAAAATGTTTGACAAGTAGGAGACTTTGATATACTATGTTTAGAAAATGTTTGACGTTAAAGCATTGAAAAGTTATACCCCATAGATATTGCACTGAAAGGTTATATCCCACATATATTGCATAGTTATCAATAAAATTCAATTTGATCAAGAGAATTAAAGAAGCACAAAGGATTAATGGCCTTTTGAAAAAGATTATGGAAGAAATTTTGGCAAGTAGGAGACTTTGATATACTATGTTTAATAACAAAGCACTGCGATTTAAGGAAAGACTGCGTGTGTTTAACAACCTTGATTTGAAGAATGAAACTTTGGTTAAGCCCATAACTCTCCATATAATGTTCATCCTGGTAGTATGAAGATGTATTAATATTTTTGAGTAGCTATGGGTGGTCAAGTATGAAGAAGGATGTAGCTGAATATGTTGTGAAATATTTGGTGTATCAGCAGCTTAAGGCATAACATTAGAAACTAGCAGGAACTTTGCAATCTTTACCAATATCGGAATAGAAATGGGAACATATAACCATGGATTTTGTGGTTGGTTTGTCTCATACTCAGGCAGGACATGATGCTATACGGGTTACAGTGGATCGTCTTATGAAGTCAACACACTTTTTGCCAATCCGTTTTAAGTACTCTTTGAAAAACACTGGCAAGACCTTATATAGTATAGATTGTAAGACTACATAGAGTACTCATCACCATAGTGTCAGATAGAGATCTTCGTTTCACATCTCGATTCTAGCTGAAGTTTCAGAAAGCTATGGATACTACTTTGAACTTAAGTTTGGCATTTCATCCTCTTATTAATGGTAAGTCGAAGAGAATTTTCCAGACTTTAGAAGATATATTGCGGGCATGTGGTTTAGAGTTTCAAGGTAGTTGGGATATGCACATATCTTTGGTTAAATTTGTATATAATAACTATTATTAAGCTAGCATTGGCATGACTTCGTATAAAGCCTTATACGGTAGAAAATGCTGAACACCTTTATATTGGGATAAAGCCGGTAAAAGAAAGCTAAAAAATGTGGAATTAATAGAAACCTCCACTGAGGAGATTAAGATCATTCCTGAAAGGTTGAAAATGGCATAAGACAGGTAGAAGTTTTATGTTAATCACCGATGAAGAGCTTTAGAGTTGGCAAGGGAAGACATGTTTTTGGAATCGAGAAAAGTTGCATCTTTGGTTTATTAAACTGTACAGAATAGTGGAAAGAGTAGGCATGGTAGCCTACATACTAGAATTACCTTTAGAGTTGACAAGAATTCATAATGTGTTCCATGTTTTGATGTTAAAGAAATACTTGCTGGATATTTGATGGAGAAAATATTAGACAACCATAATTTAGCCTCAGATAACATGCCTACATTGTTTCTTATAAGTAGTATGTCATCTATATACAATACAAGGAGTGTGATGACATTGTTTTTCTCTTTTCTGTGGACACATAGTTGATCAGTATTCTTAATAAAGCCAAACAATTTGACTGCATCATTGAATCGTATGTTCCAGCTTCTGAAAGCTTGTTTTATTCCATAAATGGATCTATGCAACTTACAAATCTTATGACTATCATCAGATACAACAAAACCAACGGGCTGTTGCGTGTATATATACTCTTCATGAAACCATTAAAGAAGGCTATCTTCACATTCATTTTTCATATCTCATAGTCATAATAAGCCGCAATAGCAAGTAATATCCAAATGGATTTTAGCATGGCTACTAGCGAAAAAGATTCATAAAAATCAACACATTATTTTTTATTATAACCCTATGCCATTAACCTAACTTTAAAAGATTTTACTTTTCCATATTTGCCAATTTTTTGTTTGTAAACCCATTTACAACCAATAGGAATAATTCTTTCTGGTGCATCAACAAGTGACCACACCTGATTAGCATACATGGATTCCATTTTCGATTTCATGGTTTTACGCCATCTTCTAGAATCGATATCTAATATCACCTCTTCATAAGTTCTTGGATTTTTCCTCTGTATATTTTTTCCTATCATAAATTATTCAAAATATTTTTTAGAAAGGAAATAATATCTCTGAGGAGGGCTAGATATCCTAGTAAATCTACAAAGAGTTTGGTTTACAGAAGACTAAAGATAAGACCGAACTGGTTCATTTGCATCAATAGGCTCATCCATATGAGTTTATTCATTATTAAGTTTTCTAAACTCCTCTAAAAACTCAATGTTTCAATCTGTACCACTGTCTTCAATGAATTGATTCTCGAGGAACTGTGCATGTCTACTAATCAAAATTCTTCAATCAGCATTAAAGTAGAAATAATATCCTAAATAGGATATTCAATGAATTGACCTTTTTCAGACTTAACATCCAAACTTCCCAGTGTTAACTATTTTAACATAAGCTGGACATCCCCAAGACTTTATATATTTGAAGCTTGGAAGGTTCCCATTCAATATCTCATATGGTATCTTGGGAATTGCTTTGGATGGAGTCTTGTTCAAGATGTAAATTGCGGTATTTAGCACATATTCCTAAAGATATGTAGGTAAGTCTATAAAGCCCATCATGGATCGTACCATATCTAATAAAGTACGATTCCTCATTCTCAATACACCATTATGTTATGGTGTATAAGAAGTTGTAAGATGAGAAAATATATCATTAATTTTAAGAAATTCTAAAAATTCAGTACTTAAATATTTACCTTTACGACCAGATCGTAGAATCTTAATACTCTTTTCTGTTTATTTCTCTACTTCAGCTCTGAATTCCTTAAATTTTTCAAAAGATTCAGATTTGTATTTCAATAAGTACATATAACCATACCTTGAATGATCATAGGTAAAGATTATGAAGTATGAGAAATCACCTCTAGCCATTTCACTTTATGAACCACATACATCAGTATGTATCAATTCAAAAATTTCATCGGCTCTTTTTCCTTATCTAACAAAGAGTGATTTGGTCATCTTTTCTTGAAAATAGGATTGACAAGTTGGGTAGGGTTTAGAACCCAATGGACCTATCAGTCCATCATTACCTATTTTTTAATTATTTTTATCTCCAATATAACATAATCTATGATGCTATATAAGTTTTGAATTAAGTTCATTTCTAAATCTTTTCATATAATAGTATTAGTCATGTTAATTTCATTAGTCTCCAGAATATATAAGTCATTTATATTAAAGCTAGTGCCAATTAATTTATTTCTCAAATAAATACAACATTTACATTTATCAAACATAAAAATGTAACCTTGTTTACATATTTAATTGACAGATAAAATGTTTCTATTAGTAATATCAACATACATAGTTTTGTACAATACAAAAACATGACCCAAAGATAGAATAATTCTGCAAGTCCTTGAGCAAGTGGCAGCAACTGCTACTCTATTTGCCATCTTCAGTGACACTGCACTCTCTTCAAGTAACTGTTTACTATGAAGGTCCTGTAACGACATAAAAATGTGAGAAGTGGCAGCTGAATTAATTATCCAACAATATAAATATAAAAGAACACTTAATTCAGTTTCAATAACATGGCATAAAAGTGTACTTTGCTCCTTTAATTGTTTCAAACTTTCCATGTAGAGAGGACAGTTCGTCTTCCAATGTCCGACCTTTTTGTAATGATGACACTCATCATTTTCTTAACTATTAACAACACGTTTGTCTTTACCTTTTTTTTTTTTTTTTTTATCGGAGAATCCTTATGTGGGTGTAATCCCTAAGGACTTATTGCCTTTCTTTTTTGATGTTTTACCATAAGACAGCGCAGCAAGCACAGGCTCCTTCCCTTTTCTCTTAGAGATTCTTTTATGAAATAAAATAATTTCATTCATAAGTTTAGGAAGAGTATGTTCCAATTTGTTCATGTGATAACTGGTATAAACTGGTCAAAGCTAGACAAGAGTGGCTGAAGGATCAAATCTGTCTGTAATCCAAAGTTCATAGTAAACCCCAAAGAATCCAATTGTCCTATGAGGTTTATCATCTTCATAAGATGGCACTTCAGAGGCACTCTCATATTAAGCCTCATTCCGAACCAAGTATTAGACAACTCACACCGCCTGTAGTTGGAACTCTCCTAAAATATTTCTACCAAAGAGAGATAGACTGCTTAGGCATCCTGCGTATCCTCATACCGAGTCTGTAAGTTATCACTTATAGATGCTAGCATATATGATCTAACTTTAAGATTACCGTCCTTCTATTTTTGGAAGGTCTCAATCTCTTCTGGTGAGGCCTTCTCAAAAAGAGACACAGGCGTAGACCCTTGAAGAACATAGCTAATTCTTTTAGAATCTAAAACAATTTTAAGATTCCGATATCAAATTTTAAAATTAGGTCCAGTAAGCTTATGAGTGCCAAGGATTTTGAGAAGATGGTTAAGCATTATTCATTTACTAAAAAAGTAATTTAACGTTTGAAGAATTGTAGAAAAATAAAATACAATAGAATGTATAAAAGTATATGTATATTTCAAGTTATTCAGTTTTGAACTTTAAACTAAATAGTACTTCCATTACTTTAATTATATCACATACTCCCTTGATGAGAAAACTATAATCAAATTACAGGTTTTTTTAGGTGAACATATTCTTATCAAACTCACAAAACGTTACCTAACAGTTATTGGTCAAGTAAGCTTAATAAGTCAAAAACTCATTTCTAAACATAATATAAAAAAAACAAAATACACATACTTTAAAAGTCGATATATGGAACAAGCTGCTATGTTTCCAATTAGCCTTTAAGCATAACCACACACCAGATTGATTACAATAGATTTCGGGTTACTCGATTTTGTATTAAGAGACTTTGAACAAGTGTATCAACCTTACTAAGTTAATACAAAAATTTACACCATTGGAAAACTTCTACTTGTTCATATGGAAGAGAAGAAAACGTATGAAACCAATTTCATCCCTTTCCTCTTCTTTCTTTTTCTCTCGTTTCTTTTCTTTCTTCCTTATGGATTTTTGTTCAAAACAAAATCTCACAACCATTTATCAATGGCGTCTAAAGCAAAAGGAAGAAGGAGCAGAAGACTTTTTTTTTTTTTTAATTTAATTCACAGTTGAAAACCATCTCTTCTAATTAATCCCACGTACACTTCCTTATATCCATTCAATTTAATCAAATTAATAAAATGGATAGAAGTGTCAAAAACTCACCCATGGATTCCAAAATTCATTTAATGAACGAAAAAATATCTTAAACACATTAATATATATATATATATATATATGCACTAAAGGTGAGATATTTGTATACATATTTAATCATATTAATATGTATATGTGATTGGAGGAGAGAGAAAGATACGATTTATTATTATACAATATAATATAAAATGTGATGATCATAACTTAATATTATATCATATATATATATATATATATTAAAATGAATAGATCATTATCTTAATGTTGACTTTCAAACATTAATGGAAAAATATATTTTCCTTTTCTTTAATTTCTTTAATCATAATTAAAGAATTAATTTTAGCCGTTGATTCAAAATAAATGGATAAGATCTAATCAAGAACTTGATACTTGGTAACATCACATGGTGCCATTTGTCAACCAATGATCCATTTGATCAAATAACAATTATTTAATTATTAATAAATAAACCATTTATTTGTTAACATCCTTATGAAAAAATATATTTTTCAAGTCTTCATATATCTATAAATCATATTTATGATATTTCAAAGATTATTGAAATATTTTTTACGCATACGTGTACTAAAGCGTCTTAGCCATGAAATCTATTCTTTACAATAAAGAATTAAATTGCCATCCGATCAAAGTATTGGAACAATATCATTAACTAACTTAATGATTATTGTATAATGACAATAACCATCATCATCAAGTAACTGGTTAATGTGTGTGACCACCTGGGTTCACCGTGAGATGGATATGAGCAGATACAAATCCTTTCGCATCATTTTAGTATAACTCTTTATAACTGAAGTTCTCAATGATCATGAGTAACCTCTAGTAAGATGTCATGACCTTCATACATGAATGAATGAATATTTAAGATAAACCAATATAGTCGTACGTGTATATAGTAGAGTTTCTCTGTTGTCGACTCCTAATCAAGTGCAGGTTATGGAAATGTCAAACCCCTAACTCACTGATATGAACATGAACTTAAATCATATACAGGATTCGTATATTCGAAAATACCTTTTTTGGAAACACGTATTCTGATCAGAGATTTGTTTTTCATGTATGACATCCCCGCTTAACATCTCAAGCTCCAATGTTTGAGCCAGCAGATTCCATCTTGGTTATCACATGTTCTTTTACACTAAGAACACATTGCCAGCAAACTTCTTTCACTGGGCATGGCTAGCCTAGTGTTATATGAACAAGTGAACGATGTGTCTCAGTGCAGAGGGTAGCCATCACAACTCAAGTCAAAGGACTAGTGGTATACTAGTATTACTGTGTGACGTATCACTGATTGTGGATAATCACCCATGTGATTCGCCACATTTGGTTATGTTCAGTAATATGTTTACCAATGTATTAACCATGTTTATGCTCTTGTGACATGAGACTCATCACCCAACTATTAGTATTCAATATTAATCATTGGTAGCATCAAACATACCAATCATGCAATGTCATATTCCTATATGACATTACCTCAACTGGGAACTGATTCAGATATATTTAAATCAAATACTCTAAACTCATATCTACAACTCTTTGCATACAGAGTCTTGACATCATAATACATCATGAGATCTCATTCTGCATTATATATATAATATTAATCAACAATTGAATATTCAAAATAATATAAAAGTCATTTTATTAATCGTAAATAAATTTATAATTAATTACAATATATATATATATATAATGAATGATATCCCTGAACCATATAACACAATTAGCTTTAGAGTATATCTCCAACAAAAATAGCTATTTATGATACTATGTAGTTTGTGTGACCATACATACAGATAATATGCATGGGATTGGTCACTTCAATGGAATCGAGACAGAAATGACCAAATGTCCAACATTCCTTTACACTCAAAGCCAACAGTTTTTTTTTATTTGAGAGAGAAAAAATACTATGATATAAAAGCAAGATTAAAATATTTTAGTTTACTATTTTTCGATTTTTTGTTAGAGCGGTTCACTATTTTTAGGTTCTTTGTTAGATCACTTAACTATTAACTTGTTTACTATTCATCAAATTTTTACTATTTATTTAAAATTTGTTATTTTAAAAATATAAGCTAAAATATTTGAAGTTTAAACAAATTTGACTTTTCTAGAACATTAAAAATGTTGATTTTTCACCAAGTTTAAAAATCAAAACAATTTAAAAGAATAATGGATGAAATCAAGTTATCTTTGAGCTCATATTGACTTAACAATCATAAAAATTAAGACAAAATAACTTTACATCATTGTAGAATTTTGCATCTTTTAATAACTTGTAAGAATAAAATATAATCTCATATTATTATGAAAATGTAATGCGTTATCATCAAAATCTAGATTGTATGACATTTACTTTAATAATATATATTAGTTTACGCAAATAGATTGTATTTTTAACAGTATTCTAAGTCTATTTAGTTTTATAAATTTATTAGTTAATAAGACTATTCATTTTTTTATTTTTAAATTTATTTTTAATTTTAATTCATTATCCAAATTTGTAAAATAATATTATCCATCTTACTCCAAACCTTATAATATTTTAGTTTGTTTAATATAATATATTAGTAATTTACATTAATAAATGAATAAAAGTTGTAAAATAATTCAACCTATATTAACCCAAGAATTTCATGGGTCTATTTAGTTTATTATTCTTTTAATAAAAATTTATAATATTTATATAGATCAATTATTAGAAATAGTAAATTAATTTGACTAATTGTGACAAGTTGTAAAACAAAATTAAATAAAAAATAAAAGTATTCCATTTGAACTAAAAAAGTTAAAATAATTATATTTGATTGGGTATATTAGTTATTTTCATTTTTTTAGATAAAAGTAATATGATTTATTAGTATTTATTTATATATATTTAAAATTTTATGAGTTAAATATTTATTATTAGAATATATAAGGGGCTTTTCTAAAATTTTCCCTAATTAATTTTTAAAAAAACTTTTGGAATTTTTGAACCAGGGCAGATGTTGAGTGTTTTAACTGATGGATCATCTGTTTTCTCTCTAAATATAAAGGCGATAACGATAATCTCTCCAAATTTTAATATAAAATTTAGATCGAGTTTGAAACAGATATCTACAAACTTGCATTCGTATCTATTATAAAAATTTAATATCAAACTCACAATAAATTTGTAGTAAATTGACATTTTATTATTAAACTTGTTTTAACATTATTTGAGAAAATACCTAAAGTACAGATTAAGCTAAGGCCTATTGGGTATGACACAGTGTCTAGGTCTTAGCCACTAGCAAAGGTCTCACAAGAGATAGATGGAATCCAATGCTAATCTCAGTCAGTGAGATCCCAACCATGATGTAATGAAGATATCGGGTGTGACGTGGTTTAAGACTTTCTAAGTTTAATAAAAAGGTCTCGGTTCTAGACGTAGAGATCCGAAACCTCTTTTTCTAATAAAGGTTTCAGGTATAACATTACAAGGGCCTCGGATAAGTCATTAGAACCCGAAGCCATTTTTATTGAAGAAGAATGTCTGAAATAAAATGTAAGATTTCGAGACCTCTTGTCAGCGGTTATTTCTGGCCATTAAAAAGTTCAAGCTTATTGGATTTTTCCAAAGATAAGGAAGGATTTATACCCTGGTGGTTGTATTTCACAAATAGGGCTATGATGCCGTGATCCTCGGAAAACTAATGAATTCGGGATCATGATTCCGTAATTCCCTAGAATTTTAATAAATTTGGGAATATGACTCCATGATTCTTTAGAATATCGTTGAATTTGGGATTATGATTCCCTGATTCTTTAGAATACTAATGAACTTGAGAGACATGATGGTAGTCGAATGGAATAACTTATAAAAGGTAAATAGATGAAAATCAAGTATGGATATACAATACACAAAATATACTAAGTTTTAGCTATCAAATTGTTGCCATTATTACTCTCTCTCAAACATACAAAAGTAAAACCCTAACTTAAGTATCGGAGGGTTTTCGTCGGATCACTGGCTTTACCCCTTATATCTTTTGTGATTTCAGGTGACGCAACAACGAACAAGCAAAGAGGATAGTTCTAGTGCATATAATTCTAAAGAGAATTTTACTACATCAACATCCGACATTGTTTGTGGGTATCGAATAAAAAGCTAAAACAATTGTGATAGTGAGAAAAGCTCATGGCAACGACATGAACATACACTACCAGGAAACGTACAATAGTGAGAGAAAATCCAAAAGATAATTCCCTTGAAGCAACAACTGTAGCTAACTTAAATTGTAACTATTAGCAACCACCTTTCGGTGACGCAAATCTCAACTCCCATTCAAAAACTTCGTCTCTACCCCAAAATCCCCCTAAAGAAGGAGACGAAGAAGCCACCCAATGGATCTAAAGAATGAAGCACAGCGAAAGAAAAAATGCAGTGAAAGACCAGCAAATTCGGACGTTGGTGGTGGAAATTAAGAAGATAAAGAAAATGATTCAAAACGATTCTTTCTGCCCGAAAGTAGCTGCACCTTCGGAGGTAGTGGAGTAGCATTTCTAATGTCTTGCAAGCCAAAAATTTTGGGGTAAATCCCTAGCAAAATATCTTTAGGAGGAGATATACTATCGTGAAAAAAGGAAAGGAGAAGATTACTGACCACCCTCTAAAAAGGCCTACAATGCAAAAGGATAACAATTTTCTTTTCAAGATCATTAACGAACCCTGCCTCAAGTCCATGCACTTGCTAAATAGCCCGGTGATAAGTTGTAAACGGTAGTCAGAATACAGCTTAAGTTTGGAAGACATGAGAAAAGTCTTCAATAAAAAAACTTCAAAATGAGAGAGAGTGCTCTAAGTAAAATAAATCTCAAGATGAAAAAAGTGAGGGGCAGACCGGAGGGATCAAAGATATCGAAGCCTATGTTATGAGGTTAGTGAAGGATTTGAAAAGTCAGAAGTGACGAGACCAGAGGATGAGTGCTGAGCAGACACCTCGTTTAGGATTTCATTCAAAGTTTCATTTCTCCTAGAGAATCCTAGATCTCGTCCTGCCCAGGAAATTTAAGATGCCCCAAATAGCTTCATTCATGGAGAGAACTAATCCATCTCTCCATATAGATTTTTTCAGGGAAATGTTGTTGATATAGATACTAAATGAATCCTAGATGTGCCATTTGATCCCCGTTGACATTAGAAGGATAATCAAGGAAGTGGTTTGCAAGTCTAACCCTTAACAATATCCACAGCTTCGATAAGCTATATAGAGCATTCATCAATAAGGTCAGGAGAGTAGTTATGATTACGGAAACTCTGAGCTCATTACTAATAATGAAGAAGGGAGAAGGAAAAACCCTCAGAAGTTTCGTCATCAAATATCATTATGAGGTTATGGAGTTGGGAGCTTATCATCATCCCCTACCTTTAGAAGATCTTAAGAAGAGTCTACATGTAAACTGAGGATGGTATGCTTTTCGTAAGAAGTTAGTTACCATTTATAAAAAGCCTTAGAGGAAGCTATTGGATGAGATTGAGATTGAAGATCAGGTCATTCTCAAGTTGAAAGAAAAAAGACAATGGGGTTATCATCACATGATAAAACGTGTGTCCCAAAGTTTGACAACAAAAGGAGACATGGTTACAAGAAAAATTTTCGAGACTTCGATAAGAAAAGAAGTTGAGTGCCAAAGCAATTCAGATTAGAAAAGGTAAGGGATGATGTTCCCACAAAGGGATAACATTTTCCGAGAATGGATGATATGAGAAGGGTGGCTTAGGTTTAAGAAGCGAAGAGGTTCATGCCACTCAATGCACCTCTCTTGCAAATATGATACTCTTAGAAACGCGCACCAAGTTAAATCCTTGCAATATATAATATCATATTGAGTTTAGTAGTAAGCAAGGGTCATTCCCGCATAAGAATATTCTTAATTTAAACGTTATTCATGCAAACGAACTAAAACGACTCTAAAAACCTAAGATGCTTTAATTACAATACTTACACGAAAGAGGGGTGGGGTATACTGATTCAATATGTAAATAAAATAAAATAAATAACAAAACTGAAAATAATAACCAAATTTAAAGAAAATAAAGGAAAATAAGATGAGATATATGTAAGTGATGATAAACATTTAGGGTTTATGACATTTAATCATGCATTTAATCATTATTTTCACAAAATTAATCAATAATACATACAATTAACATAATAATTAGCTTAGAGATAAAAAGAAAAACCTTTAAATTACAAGATCTCAAAGAAATAAAACCTTTTCTGCCATCATTGCCTTGGCCTTTTGCTAGGGAGAAAGAGAGCTTTTTATATTTTTTGATAATAATCAAAAATTAATTCTAAAAATTAGGAAATGACCATATATATATATATAAATATGTATATATATATATATATATATATCATTTACTAAAGTGCCGTTAGTCTTTTAGTCAAAGATAAATAAGTCCTAAAGCTTGTCCATTAAGCTTTTCAATAGTAAATATAAAATATCACTTAGGCTTTCATATTTTAAAAAAATTATAAATTGACCCCAAATTCGGTCAAACTTATTTTAACCAAATTTATTTTAATTCCATTTATAATTCTAAATATTGATGAGATTTTTCAACTTACTTTAAGTTACATTCGGGTCAATTTATAAAGTTCTCTTGTTTGTTAAACTATTTAACATGTAAACCATTTACACTTTTCGGTCAAATATTATCTCTAAGAGTGATAGCTCTTTTGTGGATAAAATTTAATCTCTCTCATAGCAAGGAAGAATACAAGTTATTGGTTGTGACCTCTTGGGTTTACTGTAGAGTTAGTTGTGAGCCGAAATCTATCTTATTAAACTCGTTCCGAACTCTTCAGATACTCAACGACTATGGTTAACGTCTAGCAACATGCCATAGTCCTTAAACCATAATGAAGAAACTCTTCATCGAACCTTTTATGATTAATTATATATTTTGTGTGGATAATTTCCTTCCATTCGTCTAATCCCAACTAAATTAGAGCTCATGGATGTCAAAACTCTAAATTTAGTAATATGCGGATAATTAGTTAATACATGCTAAACTTGTCGCTACGAATTCTTCATATGACATATATGCTTTAGCCAAAGACTTTGTTTTTAGCCATTTACTAATATCCGTCTAGGAACTCGAATTTGGATTGAGTTAATGGATTCCATCTGATAATCATTTGCATCTCGATATAAATAACACATGACCAAACCGGCTTATGTGTACAAGACATGATTAGTCTCGTATTTATAAATCATATAAACCATGTGCATTTATACCGATCAACAACTATGATGTCTCAAGTCTAAGGAGTAGTTAATACACTAATATAATTATATGATGAATTAATGACTACTTCTATGTGATTCATCATAACTTTAGTCACATTCGAAAAACAGTTCTCTAACTGTTAATATACACTAATGTCCTAATGACATGACTATCATGTTACCTGCACTAATATCATTTTATGATATTTATCGGAGACATTTAGTGTGCCTACTGTACAACATCAATGCCTATTCGATATTGCTTATGTAGGGAACTATTTAGATAATCTAATTATCTTGGACAATTCATATGCATATTCTATCATTGGTATATATAGATAAAAGAAGCAACATACAAATATGAATTGAAACAATTTCTTTAATTAATAAATATGTATAGTAAATATTACAATAGTAATTTAATACAATATATCAAAAATTGACAACACGAATAGTTTTAGGGCATACAACACTAACAATATATTGGTTATAGCATCCTTTGCCACTATTAAAGACGAAGTAAAATAGTCAGAATAACCTTCATAATCTTTTAAAAATAACAACTCTAAAATATCACAAGCTTGATTATTTCGATTTTTCCTTACTACGTCGTTAAGCAAAACAAGCTCTTCGCTTAATCCCTATCCATTAAACAACTTAGAATAAGCTTTCTAGATTTAATTTAGCGAAAGCATTAAAAAAGAGAAAGGTAGGTTATTCCAAGTAATAAACACATAAGCTCTGTTTATTTAACTTTTGTTATATTCTATATGCAATTATTAGAAAGCATCCCGCAATCTTTATCCACAATTGCTACTCGTGTCTTGGAATCTTGACAATTATAGATCAATAACCCTAAACTAGCAATAGAATCATAATCAAGTCTATCTAGTTGGCCATCCTAAATAAACAAGAAAATAATTTATGACATTCAAACGGTAGAGCATAAACATCTATAAAATATATATATATATATATATATATGAAAGATATTATAGAATTAATGAAATAAAATCATGTCTAGGGTCTTGAAATCATTCCCAACCAAAAAGAAAATTAGTTACTCATTCTTGAATTAGTAAACACAAGATTCATGAAAGAAAAAATTATAAAAGAACAGAGCATAAAGAATAAAGATCGAAGGACTTAATTCTTGTTATTAAGTTCTGACTTTTACGGCATATTTCTTAAAATTCTGCTGTGTGGCTTGTAACTTCAATTATGGAATTTGTGGCTGTTGTGGCTCTAAAAGAAATTTATCCTCTAAAAATTTTGTTTTCTTTTAAAAAAAAATCTTCAAGTTGTGTTCCTTTTATAATGTTCCACTTACCTTTGTTTTAAAAATACTATATGACTAGATTTTCTAATTAGACTAATATTGGTTTTCGTAACCCAAATAGAACTTAAAACATATTAAATACAAGCCTATATTACTATTCATATAAACAGTATTTAACTTTATAAAATGATTTTAAATGATCCCAAAACAATAAAATTAGCCCAAAATCAATATAATTAATTGTCATAATTTAATTGACTTATTTATTTTATTTACTTTTAGGAGCTCAAAACAATTCAGCCCAGTAAGCCTTTTGTGCACATCTATTTTATTTCTTCATTTGATGCCTTTGATTTCTTCTAAAATTCTAAAATTTGCAAGTGAAATCTTTTTCACATTGAAATGTAGCTTTTCTTCTCATTTTAATGGTTCATCTCTAAGAATCCTACAAAACATAAAAACAAATATTTAAGAATCAAGAATTTTAAGAAACTAGTTAAGAAATGTAGAGAAATTAATAGAAAAATATGCAAAATTAGACACTTATCAAAACACTTCGAGAAGTCAAAAAGCGGAGAACTTTATTGATGGAGCCCCACCCAATAAAAATTAAAATTGAGTGGAAGCGCAAATAAAAAGTTTTGCGAATTTCACCAAGACACTAGGCATCTGACGAATGAATGTTTCGACCTCAAGAATCAGACTGAAGTACTTGTCAAGAATAACTACCTGACAGATTTTGTAGTAGATAACGAAGAAGGGATTAGAGTTCTAGATCAGAGAGTTGGATGAGAAGAAGGATATGACCACCAAGTAATGGTGATCTCAAGCATGTTCACATTGTCAGGAAACTTAAATAGTGCAAGAAAAAATTATTCAAGATATTCCTTACCCAATTCTGCCTCAAATGTGCATGTTATGAACATAAGGGCTGAGAAAAGGCAAAAAACCACCTCAGTTCCCATCACGTTCACGGATAAAGAGAGGTCAGGATACATTATCCTCATGATGATGCCTTGGCAGTGTCTTTGACAGTCGAAATAGCTCAGGTCAGTCAAATACTGGTTGATACAGGAAGCTCGATTGATATTATTTTCAAGAAAACTCTGGATTCTTTGGGTATTGAAGACTTAAGATTAAGACAAGCAAAAAAGACTTACAATGGGAGACAAGCCCTACTAAAAAATTGTTAGTGTATGCCCTAGAACCCATTTATGTTGTCGGGTTTAAGATTATGGATCTTATATTATTTTATATCATCAATGAAAGAAAAGCCCTTTATTCACATACATAAGTTTCTTTTTTTATTGAATCATGTTATATACTAAAGTAAGCATGTGAATTGTCAAATAATTCATTTAATAGTTAAATAAAATTATCAAAGTCGTTCCCTACAGTCTTGATATTGATTGGGCAGTCATATCATATAGTAGGTTTACTAGATGTCGCCAATGAATATTATAAGATGATATTAGTACGGGTGATAATGAAAGTCATGTAATAAAGGCATTAGTATGGAGAAATAGTTAAAGAACTATTTTTTAAATATGACCAAAGAACGATAAATTACGTGGTATGTATGTAGTCAATGATTTATTGTTAGACTGTTCTAGTGTGCAAAGTGATCTTTTGACCTGAGCCATCAGAGTCAGAGCTCATATGAATACACATAGTTCATATGGTGTATACATACGGGACTAGCCATGTCCTGTATAAAAGCCAGTTTGATTATGCGTTGTTCATATCAGCCTCCAGATGATAGTCAAGATAAGATCCGTTGGCTCAATAATTAAAGTGAGAGTTTTCACTAATTTTCGCTAGGTCGAGTTCCTAGACGAGTGTCTATAAATGTCTAAAATTAAAAATCTTTAGCTAGAGTAATTTTTTTTTTAAAAAACAACCCATATGAAGAGTTTGTATTGGAGGATTCTGGGCATATTGATTAAAATTTCGTGGAAGAATTGAGATTAGGGTTTTGACAATAGAAAGAATTTATCCATACGATATGTACAATTAGAGTGAGGTTTGATAAACAAATTCTTCATTGTGGTTTAAGGGTTGTGGCACATTGTCAGATGTTACCTAATTGAATTCTTTGAATAGTTTAAATATGAAAAGTTCGGATACAACTTATGGCTAACCCACAATGAACATTCATGGTCACACCAATACCCTTGTGCATTATAAAGCTATGGGAGAGAGATAAATATTATCCAGATGAGGGCTAGCACCTTCCGGGGTAATATGGGGCCAAAATATATATATATATATATATATATATAAGTGTTATATATATATATATTAAGAATTCTTTAAGTTATTAAAGAATTAATCATTTTATACTTTTATGTAATTTAATATAAATTACACGCTCAATGGATAATATTGATTATTCAAGGATCAAAATGTTAAAAAAAATTATTTTTCATAACCTTGCATTAATTATAAATTAAGGAAAGAAAAATTTGTTGCACTAATACAAATAGCTTTCTTAATGGTTAAGGAAAAAAAAATTTGTAATTATTAATTTTGTAAAGGGTTTGTACAATTAATTATAAATTAATGTTGAACTAATGCAAATAATTTCCTTAATCATTATAGAAAGAAAATTTTGTAATTATTAATTTTACAAAGATTTTGCATAATTAATTAAATATTTGTCAAGGGATCCAAGTATAAAAGGGAACTTAAAATACAATTCAATAAATTGGAAAAGAAGCTCACGTCCATTTGCTTGAAATTGAAAAGAAAATTTCTCTTCATTTGGCCATGCTTCCATCTATGCTTTAAGGTGGTGCAAATTAAAGAAAGCTTATAGTTTTAAGCTTATTCTTCATTAATTCATCAAGCTAAAATAATGTATACTTGATCCTTTAACTTGATTTTAACATATATTAGATATATATTTTTAATTTGTTTATGTAATGCATGGAAATTTTTAAGAGTTTTAATGTATGATTAGACCGTAGATCACTCTTACAAAACCACTATGGTTGAGCTCCAGTTAGTAAATCTTAAGATGCCTTATCCAATGATTCTTAGAAGACATTTTCTTGGGTCTACAAGAGAAGTAAAGAACATCTACTACTTGAAACTAAAATTCCGGGCAGGAGAATGCATTAGCATTGTTAGAGGAAGATAAAAGGAAGCCTAACCATGTTTGCCACCTCGTCGAATGCATAACAAAATGTCCTTTGGAATAGGGTTTGGAAACCAGTGATGATAATGCAGAGCAAAGACGGATAATGGATAGCTTAACTAGAAAATTGGGTCAGGGCAGTGTGCCATCAGCAGTGGAGCCCGTTGAGAAATTGGCATATGTAGTTTTGAATAATGAGACTCCAAAAAGGACAATTAAATTGTGTCGCATCTACTAGATGAATACAAAGTGTTGCTCAGAGATATGTTAAGGCAACACATAGACGTATTCACATGGACACATGAAGACATACCAGGAATTAATCCTAGAATAATCTCTCATCTACTCACAACAGATCCGAAGTTCAAGCCCATGAAGTAGAAGAGGTGGGTATTTAATGCAGAAAAAAAGGGAAGCAGTCTATATCTAGGAGGAGAAATTATTGATGGCCAGGTTTTTGAGAGAAGTGCATTACCTAGAATGGGTATCAAATATGGTTATGGTGAAGAATTTGAATGGAAAATGAAGAATGTGTATAGACTTCGCAGACCTAAACAAAGTCTGTCCAAAAGATAACTTTCCTCTCTCTAGAATAGACCAACTGGTAGATTCAATAGCAGGACATAAACATTTGAGCTTTATGGATACATTCTTAGAGAATAATCAAATCAGAATGTATGAACCAAATTAGGAGGAGATCGCTTTCGTAACTAACTAGAGGTTATATTACTATAAAGTTATGCATTTTGGATTGAAAAATGTGGGGGCTAGTTTCCAGATATTTGATTACTAAATCACTGAGGGCCCGAAACCATTTAAAACATCTGGAAGAGACCTTCTTCCATTTGAGGAGGTATAACATGAAGTTAAACCCTGAGAAGTGTGCATTTGGAGTCGAGGTAGGCAAATTCTTAGGGTATATAGTCAGTGAGCGGGGTATAGAGGCCAATCTATAAAAACAAAGGCAATCTTAGAGCTTAAGTCCCTGACTACGTTCAAAGAATTACAAAGTATAACAGGGAGACTAGTCGCACTAAGAAAATTTGTGTTTAAAGCTACTGACTGATGTTTCTCATTCTTTTAAATCATGAGGAATGGAAAGAAAATTGAGTGGATAAAAGAGTGAGAATAGCTTTCAATAGCTGAAACAATATCTTGCGTCAGTATCACACCTGACGAGTCTTGAGATTGGAGATGTGCTATATCTTTGTTTAGCAGTGAACGACTATTTTATGAGCTTAGTTCTAGTAAATGAAGACTTGGAGAAAGTTCATCGGCCTATTTATTATACCAACAAGGCACTGCTAGATGCTAAGATAAGATGTTCTTCTCTTAAAAAGTTAGCACTAGCATTGGTAATGGCGACAAGGAAGTTACGACCTTACTTCTACGCTTATCAGGTGGTAATTTTGACAAATCAATCCCTAAGACAAGTCTTTCACCGACCCGACTTGTTTGGGCGATTGGTAAAGTAGTCAATTGAGCTTAGCGAGTACGGCATCTATTACAAATCAAAAAAGGCTATAAAAGGGTAAGCCTTTACAAATTTTGTGGCAAAAAGGTCAGTATCCAAACATCTTTTCATTCATTAAATTGAAAAAAATTTCTTAGATCAAGTTTAATAGAAGTCACTTGAGTCAAACATGATAGGCCTAGTGTGGCATCTTTTTATTAATAGAGCCTTAAATACCCAAGGAAGGAGTGCAAAGATTATTCTGGTAAGCTCGGATAGAACTGAAGTGATGTACTCGCTGAGGTTTGACTTCAAAGAAACTAATAACGAGGCAGAGTATGAGGCACTGATTGTAGAGATTAATTTAGTTCGAATGTTGGGGGTCCCATGCCTGAACATTAATAGTGATTCCTAATTAATCATAAATTATATCAATGGGTATTTCTAGGCTCGTGAAAGCCACATACAGACTTATCAAGGCAAGGTAAAACAACTATTGGGGACTTTAAATATGATTATGTTGAAACAAATTCAAAGATCAGAGAATTCAAGAGTTGACATCTTAACCAAATTAGCTTCTACATTAAAAAAAAAAAGAAAAAAGTTCATGCCTTGGCACTTATTAAAGTTTTGTAATAAAAAAGCAAGGAAGTAAGGATTAACCAACTCATTATAGCAGAGTTTAATTCATGCCCTTCTTGGATGGATGAAATAAGGTCTTATATTAAAGAAAGAAAGCTCCCAAAGGATAGGGATTAGGAAAGAAAGATGAAGAATAGCTCTGCGAGGTATACTATCATTGATAGGGAAATGTACAAACGATGATTCAGTATCCCTTATTTGAGGTGCCAAAGACCTGAGGAAGCTGCATGGGTTCTAAAAGAGATCCATCACCAAGAATGTGGCGACCACAAAAGAGCACTTTTCCTAACATAAAAAGTTTTAAGGCAAGGATACTACTGGCCCACTTTCTTACAAGATGTAATTCAGGTTGTGAAAACATGTCATAAATGCCATATACATTGAGACATACTGAAACAACCTCTTAAGAAGTTGGCTTCTTTGCTGAGCCCCTGACCATTTGCTTAATGGAGGCTGGATCTCATTGGCCTATTGCTTGCTGCCTGAGCCAGTATAAAGTGCTCAGTAGTGGCGATCAACTACTTCACTAAATGGGTAAAAGCCGTGCCATTAGTCAGTATTACTGAGAAGAAGATCACGACCTTCATCGAGTAGAATATCATTTATAAGTTTGAGATACCTCAAGTTCTAATTGTTGACAATGGGAAGTAGTTTGATAACTTGAATTTTAGGAATTTCTACTTGGATTTCTCAATCAAACTCAAGTTTGTGACACCTACCCATCCAAAGGCTAATGAGCAAATAGAAGTTATAAATAAGGTGATCAAGAAAGCACTCAAGAAGAAGCTCAAGGGACACAAGGGTGCTTGGATTGATAAGCTTCTAGAGATACTTTGGGCTTATAGAACAACCTCAAAAGTGGCCACGGGGGAAACTTCCTACCTTCTAGCTTTTGGATGTAAAGTAGTAATTCCAATCGAGGTTAGCTAGCCAACTTTCTAAATCAGCAACTACATTGAGAAAGAGAACAACCAAATCATGAGTTTGGATCTGGATCTACTTGAAGAGAAGAGATATCAAGTAATGATAAAGACAGGGGCCTATCAGCAAAAGGTGGCTAGGTTTACAATAAAAATATTCGACACTGCATATTCCAAGCTAGAGACTTAGTTTTGAGACAGGTTACCTTGAACACTAGAATGCCAAAGAAGGTGTTATCGGGGCTAACTAAGAAGGGCTTTATAAGGTCACTCAAATTTTGAGACTTGGAGTATACAAGTTAGAGTCTTCTAATGGAAGCAGAGTTAGGAAACCATAGAATGCAGAACAGCTCAAGTTGTATTACCTCTAAGAATTATCTTGAACTTGTAAAACTTTTTATCCTAATTTTAATATAATGATCTCATTTGAATACAATGTTCTGACGTCTATAAGATTCTTGATGATGAGAATACACTGACGATGAAATGGTCCTTAAAGTAAAAGAAAAAATAATCTCATTTATCTTGGGTTAATATTATCCAAAACTCAAATAAGTTCTAAGCTTGACCGCAAGATGTATAAGAGTGAAATGGTTCTCTGATAATTACATCTCATTTATCTTCAGATAATATTATCCAAAACTCAAATAAGTTAACCTCAGTGCGTATAAAAGTGAAATGGTTCCAAAATGATTACATCTCATTCATCTCGAGGTAATATTATCCAAAACTTAAATAAGTTCTGAGCTTGACCTTAAGACGTATAAGAGTAAAATGGTTCCCAGATGATTATGCTTCGTTCATCTCGGTGTAATATTATCTATAATTTGAATAAGTCTTGTGTTTTACCTCAGGACGTATAAGAGTGAAATAGTTGACAAATGATTATATTTTATTTATATCAGAGTAATATTATCTAGAACTCAAATAATTCCTAAGCTTAACCTCAGGACGTACAAAGATTTAATGGTTCGCAGATGACTACGTTTCTCAATTTCATATCAAGGTAATAAATCTAAGACCTGTATAAGCCTTGAGCTTGAGATGTGCTAGGATCTTTGTGGTTTATTTATGAAAATGTTTAATCATAAAGAAAAAGTTTAGAAGATTGACTTGAAAGACTCAAGTTTTACGTTCTCAGCTCAGTTCAAGTCATATCTTTGGAGTTATTTATGCTAATATAAATTTTTTAAGTTCTGAATAAAAATTAAATATGGAAGATTGATTCATGATATTTAAGTTTTAAGTTCTCAGTTCAGACCAGATCTTTCATCTTAATTATTTATGCTAGCAGAAGTTCTTCTAAGTTCTGCATAAAGTTTAAATGTGGAAGTCTGGTCTGTGAGATTCAAATTTTTACATTCTTAGTTCACAGGTCAGGTCAGATCTTTCAATTCATTTATTTGTATTAACTGAATCTTTCCTAAGTTTTGGATAAAGATTAAGTGCAGAAGATAACTTTTAAGTAGAAGATGTAAGAAGATCAGCATGAATTATAGAAAAGAATAGCTCAAATTTATGAATTATACTTTCAATGACATTCATTCTATAAAATAAAAAAAAAAGAAGAAAAGTACAATTATTATTTGCCTTCTCTACAAACTTGGTTGTCGGTAGAATTTTGGGGGGTAATCTCTAAGCTATTAAGGGAACTTTATCTTCGACAAGGATATTATCAGATAAGCCTTTATCAAGGGACAGAGGCTCATGTTCCAAGGCCTCGTATAGCTTTCTCAAGTCGAGGTCAGGATATCGGCCTTGGAAAGTCTTGCAGGTCAGATCAATGTTTTTGTTGACGCAATCTGCAATGGTGGCCTTGATTATCCTGTTAGCCTCTTCCAATTTGGTAGCCAAGGACCTGGACTTTTCTTTTTCAGCTTTTAAACTGAGCTAAGTCCTCTATATTTCTCCTCTAAACCCAGTTGAATTCTTGACACTTCACCTTGGACTCGTTCAGATTAAATTCAAGAGTCTTTATCTTTTGTTTAATTTTGCCTAAGAAGACTCAAAAGTTGTGACATTGACTTGAAGCCTTTCCATTTTCTAAGCCCATTTCTCATTCATAGCTTCAAACTAAATCATCTCTATAGCCAGCTGCTTCTCAGTCTTTTTGATATTTTCAACCAACTAGATGTTTTGCGTCTCTATCTTAGAATTTATGTTATCCATGACATCCCCCTTCATGGAGCCTCGGTACATAGTCATGGCATGTTGGATCTGAGTAGATTATGGGAAGCAATGAAATATTAAACAAAGGGGAGAGAATTCATTATCATATGAAGAAAGTGTTCATTAACTTACACGACAGAACCATTTTTGCATGTAGTCCAGTATTGCACTGGCATTAGAAGAGGAGATAACCTCTAAGACCTTGGGAGTAACATAGAGCGCCTACTTGTTGATGGCAAGGATGAGGTGGGCGTAGAACTCCCTTTTCTCCTCAAAGAGGTCCTCAGTGTGAGCTCAGGGTAGGCCCGAGAGGAGTTGCCCTCATTAGTCCTCTTGGTCTTCAGTCGCCTTTTTTTCCTCTGCTCCACGTCCCCCTCCTTCCTTTTGCGTTTTCCCTTATCCAATGTGTACCTGAAAAAAGGTGACAGGTTGCCTTTGGAGATTACAATTCCAGTGGAAGGAGGAGGAATGATGTCTTTAGGGACAATGACCCCAACTCTGGTCTTCGAGACCTTGGGAGCCTCTTTAACCTTTTTCCTTTGAGCTAACTTTTTCAGAGTGTCCAAAGGATTCTTCGTTTACTTTTTAGGAGCCATATCTCATTCTACAAGAAAAAATTAGGCAAAGGTCAGTTATCATTACCTGAGATGAAGAATTGCAAAATTAACTACTTACAATTTTGAGCTTTCTTTGAGGTTAAGTGGCTCTACGAAATACAAAAACCAACGAGACCTGAGGAGATTAGGTCTGCATCAGAAAGGAGGAGGGACTTTTGGTTTGACACTAAGAACCTAACCATCCTAACCCACTCTATATTCCGACCTGAGAGCTTTGGCTCGTTAGTCCTGGTAATTACGTCCCCAAACAACTGAGGTACCTGAACAATGTTGTCAGAATTTCATTCACCACCGATAAAAAAAAAAACCATTTGTTTTTTCAATCCTTATACTGAATGGATTACTAGTGATATGATTAGCTTTTCCAGGTTGGTTTTGATAGTAGTACCACTTTTGGTTTTTCCTTGGATTCCTCTTCAATAGGTACATGTATTCGATCTCTTTAATCATGAGAGTTGAATTCAAGATTTTGCTTCGGAGAATGTAGACTTGATAAGATTATACAACTATTAAGGTTTAGCTGGTACGAGGCAATCTCAAATGATTCAAAAATCCTAATGAAGTAGTTTTAGAGGGGAAGTCTAACACCGAGGTGAAACAATTCTCGTTAAAGAAAATTTCAATATCAAAGGGATAGTTAGGAAGTTCTTCTGCCTCGGGAACCCTAAGGTAAATATCTTATGAGATATTGTAGTAGCGGGTGTAAGCTTCTAGGTCTGACTCTATAGTTGTGGATGTAAACCAATCTGCTTCAAAAATTGTCATCTGTTTTTTTTACTTCAGGAACTAAGGAAGAAACATGGACAATAGCCAACTCCTCATCTGAGTTGTTTCCCCTGGAACCAATCTCATTACCACTCGAAATAGAATCTATTTCTGTTCACAAAATTGGGGAAATAAACTGTTAAGAACTGTTCAGGATCATTAACAACTTAGGAAAAATTTTAGAACAGTTTAAAACCTTCGAAAACTATCCTATACTCGTTTCAATGATAAAAATTCAATTCAATAAAGAAGTTGAGGAAATATAGAAGCTTACTAGTTGTTATCAATGCAAAAGAAGAGTTTGAGATGAAGAATAATTGCTTGAGAGTGTACTCTTGTTCTTGAAAATCTTGTTCCTAGCAAGGCTGTCTACAATGATAATAGAATCGCAGTCTAGAACGAAGACGGAACTAAAGTTGAATAAAGAGTTTGGAATCCCTTCTATTCCAAATAGACTGCTACTATTCTTAGTGGTGTTGATAATATATCGAATAAACTTGGTGCTCAAGTTCTCTATTTTGGTGTTGCTTTTGGTACAACTGTCGATGGAATATGAAAAAGGCTTAGAGACCAAAAAAATGCAAATAAGGTTAATAAAGGTTGAAAAATAGGGTAATTGTAGAGCAAGAAACCCTAGATGAAATGATGTAAATAACTTAAATCGTTAATACAACAAAGGGCTGAAAGAAAGCCAAGTCAGATGAAGTTTTAAAGAGGTAATCATCAAAATTTGTAAAAGAATGGGGTTTTAATGAGGATATGGGCAATTTAGTAGGAAACTTTAGGAGTCGAAATGTTTTTGCTTCGTGGTCCACTAGAAAGAGCGGACACGTGGATGAGAATTTGTGGGATTCAGATCAACATTTAAAGTTAACGTGTGAAGGGTGACTGTACGTTTAAAAGATAAAAAGTTAAGTGGAGTCTGTTTCATATGAAAACTTTTAGTTTTTGTCAAAAATTATTTTTTGACTAAAAACTAAGGGGCTTAATGTTTGGAAAAATATCCAAAGCATGGATGAAGCCTAATGGGCTTTGGTCCAATTATATATGACACAATGCCAAGGTTTTAACTAGTAGGAAAAGTCTCACAAGAGACAGATCGAATCCGAGGCCTATCTCAGTCAGTGAGATCCCAACCATGATGTAATGAAGATCTCAGGTGTGACGTAGCCCGAGACTTCTTAAGTTCAATAAAAATTCTCGGATCTAGACATGGAAACCCGAGACCTATTTTTCTAATAAAGGTCTTAGGTATAACATTATAAGGGCCTGAGGTAAGTCATCATAACCCGATACCATTTTTATTCAAGGAGAAGGTCTTAGATAAAATGTAAGAATTCGAGACCTCTCATCATCAGTTATTTCTAGTCGTTGAAAAGTTCAAGCTTCTCAAATTTTTTCAAAGATAAGGGAGAATTTATAGCCTGGTCACTGATTCTACAAAAAGGGCTTATAATCTAGTGATCCCCGAAAACCGATAAATTCGAGATCATGATTTCCTAGAATACCAATAAATTTGGGATTATGATTCCATGATTCCTTAATTCCTTAGAATACTAATGAATTTGGAAAACATAATGGTGGTCGAACGGAACAGACTATAAAAGGTAAACAGAAGACGGCTATGTATGAGACATACAATACACTAAATATACTAAGTTCTAACTATCAAATTGTTGCCATTATTACTCTTTCCTAAACACACAAAAGTATAACTCTAACTTAAGTATCAGACAGTTTTCATCGGATTACCGACTTTATCCTTGATATCTTATGTGATTTCAAATGACACAATAATCGAATAAGTAAAGAGGATAATTCTAGTGAATAAAATTCCAAGGAGAATTTTACTGTATCAATAAGCATATACTTATCATTTACTAAATCCATGTATATATCCACAATTGTTTAGCAAATTTTTGTCTTTTTAATTACATTTATATATTTTTAAGTTACAACAAGAACATAATCATTTAGTCACATTTCTAACCAATATTCTAAGGTTTTAAATAATATCTTTCGTTTAGAAAGAAATATATTTTCCATCATCATTTACCATGTAAGCAAGTGGATTTCAATTGATAAATCGATATATAACAAACTAGTCCAATCCATTAAATCCACAATATTTTGCTCAAGGAAGACATTTGAGAT
Organism: Cedrela odorata; assembly: GCA_035584115.1. Lineage (NCBI taxonomy): Eukaryota > Viridiplantae > Streptophyta > Magnoliopsida > Sapindales > Meliaceae > Cedrela > Cedrela odorata. The sequence goes on along the minus strand of JAXCLQ010000009.1, from coordinate 14,210,366 downwards.
AACAACTCTGAATATATTCATGCAACAAATACTAGAATAATTCTAAACAAAAAAGACATCTAAGATAAGCAACAAAAGGTTTAGAAATACATCCGAAGAAAATTTATTACATATGTCAAGCAAAAACAATTGAAGCCTAATAATGTTGATGCCTAATGGCTATCCAACATCAACCTTAGAAATAAATGTCATTCATTTTTAGATTGATTTGACACATTACAATTTACACATCTAGAGATAATCCAGATACAACATTTACCTGAATAAATTTTTAATTCCCAAATTAGTTAACCAACAGAAATCATAAATTTGTAATTCATAGATTAGTTAACCAACAGAAACCATGCCATTAAATTTAACTAAGGGAAATGCATGTATTAAAATAACAAGAATGCTCAACAAAAACAGTAGGAATTTCATTTCAAATTAGATTATAATCAAAGGTTTTAGTTTTAGAAGCCAATATCATGGTCAATGTTGATAATAGACATACATAAACAAACAATCAACTTTCTAAATCAAAATTAAAATCCACAAATCTAATCTAGTATAACCATTCTCATCAAAATTGTCAAGCGCAACCATTATTTTCTACTTTTTACTGTTTATTCTGCTAGTATTGTTCCCAACTTCCACCATCTAAGATGCTTTTCTCGCTGCCTTTTCCAGCAAGGCCTTCAGTCAGACTAAAAGAAAATTGAAGACAGATAAAACTATTCAAATGAGAAAGCAAAAAAAAAAAAAAAAGAATTTAGAGTTTAGAAAAGAGAAAGAAAATGATACCTTCCATTATAATCAGAAAAAAAATTATTCAAACTAAGGGTAGAATGTGTATGGCAGCTAGCTAAGGCTAAATTTATGTTTGTGCGTGTATTTTGTGTGATGAATGTATAGATGTTTACTATTAAAATGACATTGTTTTGATGCATTCATAATTAAAAAAAATTAAATATTTGCGGGAATCTATAATAGATACTCGCAGATATTTATCCGCATTCAAACTTGTGCAAAATTCGTAATGAACTTTTTTTAAATCCGTCCTAAACCTGTCTCATTAGGAACGGGTACTAGCGGGATGACGAGTTGATGGGAGAAATTGTTTATCAGAGTAAATATATATATATATATATGTGGCAACAATATAACATATAGATATGTATCAATAATATACTTTTTCTATATCAATTGTAAGGATATAATTTATACTGAAAAATGTATACCTTATATTTTTATTGTATTATTAATTTTTTTTTGTTATAGATATAGTTTATCTAATTATTTATACGACAAGAAGATTATTTACACTCTAAAAAATACTTTCAACACATATTACTCTACACTCATCTAATATATAATAAAATAAAAAATTTTACTGAGTACCTACTAAAAAAGCCCAAACTTACCATTAAATAAATTTTTTTTTCTTTTTTTTTCAACTTTTGTTTTTTTTGTATATCCATAATTTAAAAAAATTTCTTATTACTTTCAACAATTATATTTTTTGTTTATCAAAATCTCTCATAAGTTAATAATTTTCTCTATACCACATAAATGTTTTATTTCTTAGGCTTTCTCTAATATTAATTACAATTTTTCTTAACCTCATCCATATTTTTTTAACAATAGTAACAATATATATTTATATATTTTGCATATACCTTTTTTTAGAGTTTATTGTTTTTTAAAGTATGAAGTAACAATAGACTTATTATTTTTTATTTTATGAAGTATATAGCAACTTGTCTTTAAGTTTGTTAAAATTTTGGTGATGCATTAAAATTCTTCTTAGAATTCTATGCACTAGAATGGTCTTCTTTACTTGCTTGATTGTTATTTCACCTGAAATCACAAAAAATATTAAGGATAAAATTGGTAATCCGGTGGAAACTCTTCGATGCTTAAATTAGGGTTTTGCTTTTGTATGTATTTGATAGAAATAATGGCAGCAATTTAATAACGAAAACTTATTAATCTTTTATCACTCTCGTAATGTTATCTTGTAATGTTCATACCTGGTTGCCTTCTACTTACCTTTTATAAGCTGTTTCGTCCCATTACCATTATATCACCAAAGTTTACTAGGATTCTAAGGAATTAAAAATTAAAGAATTATAATCCCAAACTTATTGGTATTCTAAGGAATCATGATCCCAAATTCATCTAATTTTTGGAGATCACGAGATGTTAAGCCTTATTTGCAAAATACTTATACCAAGCTATAAATTCTCCTTTATTTTGAAAAAATCTAAGAAGCTTGAATTTCACAATGACCAGAAATAACTGCTGATAAGAGGTTTCAGAAATCTCACATTTTATTTGAGAACTTCTTCTTTAATAGAAATGGCAATAGGTTCTGATGACTTGTCATATTATACCTGAGACCTTTATCAAGAAAAGAGGTTTCGTGTTTCTATGTTTAGATCCGAGACCTTTTGTTGAACTTAGGAAGTCTCAAACCATGTCACACCTGAGATCTTTATTATGTCATGGTCAGGATCTCACTGATTAAGATAGGCCTTGGATTTCATCTGTCTTTCGTTACAATTTTACTAGTGGCTAAGACTTTGGCACTATGTTATATCTAGTGAGCCTAAGGTCTATTAAGCTTCATTCGTGCTCCAGATATTTTCGTAAACATTAAACCTCTTCAGATTTTAGTCAAAAAATAAATTTTGATAAAAACTAAAAGTTTTTATTTGAACAGACTCATATAGCCGTCCTTCACATTCTAACTTTAAATGTTAATCTGAATCCAATACATCTTCATCTACGTGTTTACTTTCCAATGAACCATGAAGCAAAGATGTTTCGGCTCCCAATGATAACCCTTATCCTCATCATAACCATCTTCTTTCTTGAATTTCAATAATCAACTTTTTAATCTCTTATCCGACATAGCTTTCTCTAAGCCTTTTGCCACATCAACAGTTGGGGTTATTCACAAAATTTCATATGGGGTTTTTTGCTCTTATAAATACCCCATTTTCACCTTTATTGCTCTTATTTGTAATTTCTTCATCTCCAAGGCTTCTTCAAATTTCATAGACAATTGTACCAAAAGCAACACTAAGATAGAGAAATCGAGCACCATGTTTAATTCATTTGTTATCAACATCATTAAGAACGACAATGACTAATTTTGAACAAAAAAGATTCCAAACTCTGTATTCAACTTTAGTTTCGTTTTCATTTTGAACTTGAACCTTCTTCTCATTGTAGACAATCTTATTAAAAATAAGATTTTCTACAAGTCTTAAACGACTGTTCCTCATCCAAACTCTCATTTCTCCTTGATAATAACTGTTAAGCTCTCACATTTCCCCAACTTCTCTATTGATTTGAATCTTTACTATTGATATAGATATTGAATAGCTTCTTAGGGTTTTAAACCATTGTAAAAAATTTTCTAAGTTGTTAATGATCTTAAGCAGCCCTTACTAGTTTGTTTTCTCATTCTTGTGAACAAAAATGAATTCTGTTTTGAGTGATAATGAGACTTAGATGAGAAGTTAGCTATCATCTCTATTTCTTCCTCGGTTCTTGAAATAAGGGAAATGTGGATGACTTTTGAAGCAAATTGGTTCAAATCCACAATCATGAAATTGGACCTAGAAACTTATACCTATTACTACAATATCCCAGAAAACATCTATCTTAGGGTTCTTGAGGTGTATGAACTTCCTAGTTGTTCTCTTAAGTGTGAATTTTCCTTTAACAATGAATTATTTCACCTCGGTATTAGACTTTCACTCCAAGGCTATTTAACTGGGATTTTTGAGTCATTTAGGAATGCCCCTTACTAATTAAATCTTAATAGTTGAAGAATCATATCAGGTCTATATGTTTTCTAAAGCAAGAGATCGAGTATATATACCCGTTGAAGAGGAACCCAGTGAAAAATCCAAGGTGGTATTACCTCTAGACCTAACCTGAAAAAGTCAATCCCATCACAGGCAATCCATCCTATAACAAGGATTGGAAGAATAAGTGATTTTTTCTCGATGATGAATGGAACTCTGACAACATTGTCCAGGTACCTAGATTGTTTAGGGACGTAATCACTTGAATTGATGAACCAAAAATCCCAGCTTAAATGAGATGGCTAAGTCCTCAATGAAAAACCAAAAGTCCCTCCTGTTTGATGCCGACCTGATCTTTTCAAGTCTTGTGGGTTTTTATGTTTCTAAGAGCCACTAAGCCTCGGAAAGCCCAAACTGGTAGGTAGTTTGCTTTTCTCTGCTCTTCGTCTCAGGCTATGATAATTAACCTTTGCCTGATTCTTTCTTATAGCAGGAGATATGACTCCTAAGAAATCGGTGAAGAATATCTTGAATGCCCTGAAGGAAGCTGCTTCAAGGCAAAGAGGTTGTAGAGGCTTTTAAGGTCTCAAAGACCAGAGCTAGGGCTTCTGTTCTCAATGGTATCCCTTTTTCTTTTTCTATTGGAATTGTCATTTCCAAAAGTAACCTACTGCCCCCTTCTAGCCCTACATTAGATAAAGAGAAGTGCAAAAGGAAGGAGGTAGACGTAAAAGAGAAAGAGCAGATGAAGAAAAAGGGGTTGTCCATCAAGAGGACTAGTGAGGGCTGCTCCTCTCTAGCCCATATCGAGCTCACTACTAAGGATCTCCTTAAGGAGAAAAAGGAGTTCTATACCCATCTTATCCCTACCATTAACGAGCAGACGATCTGCTTTTCTCCTAAGTACTTAAAGGCCCTTTCATCTATTGACCCCAGTGCAATACTAGACTATATAAAAAAATGGCTCTGCCGTGTAAGTTAACGTACACTTTCTTCATATGATGATAACTTCTCTCTCTTTATTTAATATCTAATTGATACTTAAAATCTACTCAAATTTAGCATGCCATGACTGGGCACCGAGGCTTCGGAGAGAGGGATGCCTTGGATAAGTTGGAGATAAAAAACATCTGGTTGATCGACAATGAAGAAAATATCAAAAATTAGGTGGCTATAGAAAGAACTCAATTCGAAGCTAAGAAGGAAGGATGGGTCGAGGAAATAGAAGAGCTTCAAGTTAGGGTTACAACCACTAAGTTTACTTAAGCATAATTAAACAGAAGGATAAACACTCTTGAGTCAACGAAGGAATTGATCTACACTGTAGGACATTCCAAGGCCGATACTTTGATCACGACCAAAAGTGGCTAAATGAAGCCTTGGAACGTGATCCTCTATCCTCTAATGAGGCCTTATCTAGTGATATTCTTTTCGAGAATGAAGTCCCTCTGATAACTCAAAGGTTACTCCCTCAAATCTAACCGACAAACAAGCCAGCAGAGAAGATAAATAGGTTTTTGTACTCTTGAATTTTTTTTTTTAAGGATAAATGTAATTGAAAGTACAATTCATAAATCCAAACTTTTTTTCTTGATAATCTATGTTGATCTTTTTGCATCTTCACTTAACAATTATCTTCCATACTTAGCATCTTTGGATAACTTATAAAAAATTTAGTTAATAAAAATTGATGACTTGAAAGACTTGACCTGAACTGAGAACTTAAATGTAAAACTTGAGTATCTTATACCTTTTTTCCACACTTAAACTTGATACATAACTTAAAAAATTTCTATTACCATAAATAACTTAAAAGATCTGATTTGAAATAAACTGAGAACTTAAGATCTACAAGTCAGTCTTCTAAACTTGTTTTCTTATAAGTAAACATCTTAATACATAAACCACAAGGTGTTGGCCTAATTGGCAACACCTAAAAGGAGGGTGAATTAGGTTATTTAAAAAATTAAAGATTAAAATATATGTAACACAATAAACTGAATAAAATAGTAGAGAAAGAAAGCAAACACTGTATTTATAGTAGTTTGGCAATGTTTACCTACGTCCACCCTCTCGACTTTGGCTCATACCAAGGTTCAACTATCTCTTTGTTTATATAGGTTAAGTGAAAGCTAATACAATTTCTTCTGAGGTGAAGGGCAACCTTTACATTTACTTTTTCCTTGGTAAATAGTAACCCAGTACAATCGTCATTTGATTTGGATAAAGATTAACCCAAAGCAATACAATAATGTATTTCTATTTTTTTATATCTCTCACACTAGAGCTGGTGTATCAATGAGCTCGTACAAGTGATTTTCTCTCACAAGAATAAGTGAATAAACAAATTTACAGTATAGAGAAAGAGAGCTACTCACGTTGAATTTTAAGATTGAATAATCATTGATACTCAAGAATGTACTATGTTGTTCTCTTCTCTTTAAATTCTTTTATTTATACTTATTCTTTTTTTAAAAAAGATTGTGTCCAATGGCTTAATTAGGCGCTTATAATGTTTGTCGTAAATGTTACAGAAGTTACCATTAAGCTTTAAATTTTCAGGAGGTATCGATGCTTTTTGTCAATGTATTGATCTTTTTGTGCGAAAAATGACTGTAAGTTAATCTTCAATCCCGAGTATTGATCTATTCTCCTTAACGTATTGATCTCTTTTATCTTGGTATCCATTTGGTCTACTCCGTAATTATTTTTTAACTCTCTGAAATTGCCATGTATCGATCTCCTTGAACTCAAGTATCGATCTGGTCTGCTTCATAAATATTTTGTAACTCTTTGGAATTGCCATGTATCGATCTACTTGAACTCAGGTATTGATCTAGTTAGCTCCATAATTATTTTGTAATTCTCTAGAATGTCAAGTATCGTTCTCCTTGATTCTTAGTATCGATCTTCTCTATCGTTGTCCTTGATTTTTAGTATCGATCTTCTTTAAACGTATCGATCTGCTTTGCTTGGGCATCGATTCATTTAACTTGGTAATTTCATCTAAAGTTACCATCTTTGTAATTATCGATTTCTTTACTTCCTTGTATCGATCTTTTTTAAGTGTATTAATCTGTTTGCCAAGGGTATCGATCAGTTTACTAAAAATATTGATCATTTGTCTTCAAGTATTGATTTGTTACACTTGATTCATACTTCTTACAAAAAATTGTTTAGATTGAACACAAGTATATTCATATAGATTAAATTGACATCTCAATCACTTTGGTCATTATAAAAAACACACATCACATATTATGATATCATCAATTTTATATTTAATAATTATTAACATAATATCATCAATCTCCTCATTTTCAGATTATTGCAAAACAAGTATATTTTAAGAATTTTAGTTAATTAAAAGTGTCTAACTCCCTCTTTAAGAATAACTAAGTGTTTTATGATCTTTTTTTTACTTTAAATGTCAATTTTTTGTCATTTCTCCCCCTTATTCCTTTGCTTCCCCCATGTTTGTTATGTTTTTACTTAGATTTCAATTTAAATATTTTAAATTTAGATTTCTCCCAATTTTTGTCAACAATCAAAGAAGGAAAAGAAATGCTAATATTGAGGTTGAACATGAAATCATAGAAAGATTCATTAATCAACATGTCATCAAAACAAAATATGAGTTTAAAAGACAGAAACAATGGCATAAGTCAAAAGCATTAATACACATCACAAAAGAAAAAAAAACATATAACTTAGAAAAAACATACCATGATGAAGGTGCTGTTGCGTTTGCTACCTTGTGCATATCAGCAGGTGCCTCAAAGTCATCCTCTAGTGTGACCTCTTCCATTAGTTAAACCACAACTTCTGCTGGTTCATAGTGTGCAAATGTTTATATCGAGCCTGAATCATCCACTCCTCATTTATTTTTTGCTCATAATGCATGTGTTAGAGTGTGGTCTTTGATAGTGTAGCGGCAGCTAGAGACTCGATAGTATCTGTCTTAGCGTAGATCCATACCAGATTCTTGCGGATATTTGTCGAAATCACATATCTGTAGTGTAAGTGGATTTTTTTTAACATGGTCGTCCTCACCATCGCAATTAGAATCCATGAAATCAAATTAGGCCGCTTAACTTCCATGTTACTTTGTATCCACCATATGTCCTCATACGTCATTTCCTAATAGCGTCCAAAACACGCATTGAGATTGTAAGAGACGATTAGGTAAAGTATTCTCTCGTGGAAGCCTAAATGAACTAGCTTGTTTTCCACTTCTATCATTTTTAGATATTTGAATATTACTTTACATGCTTCGAGGGTTTGAAAGGCATTGGCTAGATATAAAATGCTCCTTTCTCGTATATGGGTTATGCGTGACAGGACACCGACATTGATTTAGAAGGTATATCCTCGTACAATGCTTGTGAATTCTTTCATTTTTACTTTTCCTGTTTGAGGGTTCTTGGCATCCAGATTTGAGTCAAACATTTTGACAAGGCTGTCAACACATTTCACCCTTAGGCTGAGGTAATCAATCCATTTGAAATCTTCGAAGGTCTTTGAGGTATGGAAATTTAATGGAGAGCAAGAGGTTGAAGTCAAGAACTCGACTATGAGCCACTTTTTGATTGAGGTAGAGAGAGAGAGAGGTATCAATCCTCTGCCTCTCGGTTTTGGAAATCCAGGTTTGAAGATGAGAGTTCATTCATCCTAAATCTCTTTTTATGTCCAACTTCTAAATTCTTTGTCCTAAGCATATTCAAGTTTGTTATGGAAGAGTTTAAGAGATTCAGAAATCTTAAAGTTTTTGATTTTAGAAAGCTAGGGTTTTGAATGAGTGTGAGAGTTTCTGAATTTTGTCTTGTTTAAACAAAAAAACATATAAAGGTATCGATATTTTAAAAGAAAAGTATCGATCAGTTCTTGGATCTGGAATAGGTACCGATTTTTCTTGAAGAAATATCAATACTTTTGCTTTTAAAGATATAAGTATCGATACTTTTAATGAATGTATCGATACTTATTGGTAGGAAGATGAACATATTGAACAGAATACAAACCAGTGTGCTCTGTTTTAAGCTGCAGCGGAAGTGCGACGCACGAAATGGATTTTCGGGCGCACAACCGCTGCTAAGGAGCTTAGATGAACACTTCATTTACGGAATAAACTCCCTAATCAAGATCGATATGTGCATG
>JAXCLQ010000009.1:14148437-14201309 GCA_035584115.1 Cedrela odorata | reverse complement strand
AATTTAGATATATATATACATAAGGATGATATCCCTAAACCGTATGACACGATTGGTTCTAGGGCATATCTCCAACACATATATCGATATTTGAGCACAATCTTCAAAAACTCAATTAATTTTGGTGGTTAATTGAAAAAATTTTAAATTTTAAGGTACACGTGGCCATCTGAATATTCAATGCCAAGGTATTGATCTGAATGGAAGATGTATCGATACATATTGAAAATTAACTCCAGTATAAATATATTTTTGAGTTATAAGGTCAAATTTTATGAAGATATTGATACTTTGTGATAAAAGTATTGGTCTGAATTCTTCTAGAAATGATTTTCAACCAATTTCACATACAACAAGTTTAAACATGATTCAATCAATTTCCATCATCCCTAATTCATTTTTGATTGCACAGAAGTAATCCCTATCAAGTGGATTAGTAAAGATGTCAACTAATTGAAGATTTATGTTTACATATTCTAAGCATACATCTTTTGTACTAACATGATCTCTAATGAAATGATGACGGATTTTTATGTACTTAGTTCTTGAGTAATGCACAAGATTCTTAGTCAAGTTTATGGCACTTGTGTTATCACATAAAATGAGAATTTGACTAATTTATAATCCATAGTCTAACAATTGATGTTTAATCCATAAAAGTTGAGCACAACAACTACTTACTGAAATATACTCTACTTTAGTAATTAATAATGCAACTGTGCTTTATTTCTTTCTAAATCAAGATACTAGTGCATTTTCTAAAAGGTAACATGTATCACCTGTGCTTTTTCTATCCACTTTACATCCTCTATAATCAGCATCCGAATAGCCTTTTAAACTAAACTCACTATCTTTTGGATAAAACAATCCTAAGTTAGGTGTGGCTCTTAAGTACCTAAAAATTCGTTTAACCGCTTCAAGATGTGATTCCTTAAGATTGGATTGAAATCTAGCACATACACACACTCTATAGAGAATGTCGGGCCTAAAGGCGGTTAAATAGAGTAATGAACCTATCATACTCTATACAATTTTTGATCTACATTCTTTCATATTTCATCTTTATATAAAAAGGTAGAAGTGCTCATAGAAGTTTGAATGGGCTTACCCTTTATCATATCAAATTTCTTCAAAAGCTCTTTAATATATTTTAATTGGAAGATATAAATTCTATCTTTTTTTGTTTAATTTGAGTTCTAAAAAGAAATTTAGTTCTCCCACCATGTTTATTTCAAATTCACTTTTTATAAAATTTGAAAATTCAATGCACAATAACTCATTTGTGCTTCCAAAGATGATATCATCAATATAAATTTGAACTAACAAATTATCATCATCTTTGATTTTAATAAAAAGTGTAGTATTAATGCTGCCCCTCACAAAATTATATTTTAATAAAAATTCACTAAGTCTTTCGTACCAAGTTCAAAGTGCTTGTTTTAGACCATAAAGTGCCTTAGTGAGTTTGTAGACATAATTTAAAAATTTATAGTTTTTAAAACCAGAAAGTTGTTCTATATAAACTTCTTCATTTATAAAGCCATCTAAAAATGCACTTTTAACATTCATTTGATAGAGTTTGAAATTCTTGTAATATGCAAAGACTAAGAGCACTTTAATGGCTTCTAATCTAGCTACGGTGCATAAGTTTTATCATTCTATTCATTCTTCTTTACTATACCCTTGTGTCACTAGCCTAGCCTTATTTCTAGAAATGTTCTCATTCTCATCAAGTTTATTCCTGAACACTTATTTAGTACCAATAGGCTTTACTTTTGGATAAGTATCCTAGTAATATTCCTATATCAGATTTTGGCTCAAATTTTCCAAAATTGTCTTTAGTATTAAGAATATAATAATTGTATCCAAATATTTTAAAGTATTTAATCTTGGGTTTTCTTTGAAGATTAGTTCATATGGAGTTTTGTTTAGAGTTTTTCTAATTAGAACTCTATTCGTTATATGACATGCTATGTTTATAGCCTCAGTCCAAAAGTATTCGAGTAGTTTAAATTCATTTAGCATTATTCTACCCATTTATTGTAAGGTTCTATTCTTTCTTTCAGAAACTCCATTTTGTTGTGAAGTTTTAAGTACAAAAAAATTATGAGAATAACCATTCTCATCACAAAGATTTTTAAAATCCTTGTTCACAAACTCCCCACCTTGATCACTGATAATTTTCACAATTTTATACCTAATTTCATTTTGAATCTTCTTTGGCTATTTTTTAAATGTTTTAAATGTATTGTTTTTGTTATCTAAGAAGAACACCCAAGTCAATCTTGAGTAATCATCAACTATTACATATGCATAGAGTTTTCCTCCTAAGGATGCAACTCTATTTGGTCCAAAGAGATCTATGTGTAAAAGTTCTAATAATCTTGTTATGGAAACTAAATTTTTGGATTTAAAAGATGTTTTAACTTGTTTTCCTAGTTGGAAAGGATTATATATTTTGTCTGTTGTGAAGTTTAGATTAGGGAGGTCTCCTAACAATCCTTGTTTGGTTAATTTTGGAAAAAAACCCATACTATAATATCCTAACCTTTTATGCCACTTATAAGAATCATCACATAGAACTTGCAAGTAAATATCATTTAATTCATCCAAGTTTTCTAGTTTTATGATATATATATATATATCATTGTTTCTAGGTCCATAGAATAACTTATTTGCATGCTTATCTAACACTTCACAACCATTTTTGAGAAATACAATTTTATATCCATAATCACACAATTGACTAATACTAAGTATTAGTCATTTTAGTATGCATAATTTCTTTAAGTTTTGTACCCTTAGGTACTCACATCATCTTAGGTTCATTGTATGCATTTTTCTTAAATTGACATGTGTTAATGTAATACTATTTCTTATTACAATAATGACATGTAATGGATGAAGTTATTTGTTGAGAGGATTTCACAAAATAATTTGTATAAGCTTTTTATTTAGTTCCTTGTTTGTAACCAAGTCTGGCTTTATCAAATACTATTTTTTGATCACCTAAAAGCTTATCTAAAGACTTTTTCCATTGTGTAAATTTTGCTAACACCACTTTAAGGGAAACTACTTTATCTTTCAAGATTTTGTTTTCATCTTTCAATGCATCTAACTCTTTAAACACGCTAAATTCATTTTTAAGTTCAAGTTCTTTAACACTTAATTTTAACGAATCCTTTTTTTTTAGCATTAAGAAATTCTTTTTCTTAACTTCTTTATGTTTAACATACAATTTTTGAAAATCATCTCTAAGTTCTTCATACAATGCACTTAAATCATTATCTAATAAATTATCACCATCACTATTTGAGCATATATCATAATATGATGAATTTTGGTCTAGGGAGATTACCTCATTGTCTTGTTTTCCCATGAAACAGAAGTTTGCTCACTCATTTTCCAATGATGAAGTGCTTTCTTCACTGGATGAGTCATCCCATGTCACTTTCATCGCCTTTTTTTTTTTTTTTTTTATCCTTCTTATCTTTCCTTAGAGAACATTCGGATCTTGTATGCCCTAGTTTCTTGCACTCATAGCATATGATTTCCCTTTCTTTTTCTTTTTCTTTTTCCTTTTCATTACTCATTTTGATTTTGTCTTTTATAAGATAGTCTCTTCTTTTTCAATTTCTTCCCTTAGGCCATTCTTTGTTGAAGTACTTTTTGAATTTTCTAGCCATGAGAAGAAATTTGCCCTTATTAGATTCTTGTTCACTTTCTTCTTCTTCTTCTTTTTTTATTTTAGTACTTTTTAAGGCAACGTTTTTTCTTCCTTTTTCTCTAACTTCTTCATCATTTCATTTACCTTTCAGTTCGTACTTCATGAGTAATCTGAGGACCTTTTTGAGAGGCAATGTTCTCAAATCCATTACTTCTTTTATCGTTGTCACCTTAGCTTCCTAGCTTTTAGGTAAACTTCTTAGGATCTTTGTTACAATATCTACATTTGGGTAAGATCTACCAAGAGCTTTCAGTTCATTAGTAATTTTAGTAAAGCGAGTAAATATGTCTTTTATGCTTTCTTATAGTTTCATTTTAAACAATTCATAATTATGAACTAACATACTAATTTTCGAGTCTTTAACTCTACTTGTTCCTTCATGAGTAACTTCCAATATATCCCAAATTGATTTGGCCATTTCACATCCTGAAATTTTATTGAATTTAGTTCTATCTAAGGTGCAATAGTGGATGTTCATAGCTTTTCTAGTTAATATGAATATATTCTTCTCTTCGGGAGTCCACTCTCTTTTTGGCTTTAGCTTTCTTTCTTTATTGATTACATTCTCAGTTGTGGATGGAAAGTACTCACTTTCTATTATATTAACGATTTTAGAATTTAATGTTAATAAAAAGATTTGTATCCTCTTTATCCAGTAAGCATAATCTGTTCCATTGAAGAATAATGGCCTATTTGTAGATTGTCCTTCAATTATTTGTCCTAAGTTGCTATTGAATGTTATTTTAATCTACTCTTCAAGGTTGTAAATCTTATTTAATTGAGTTAGGCTCGATACCACTTCTTGGGCCAGTTGGCAACACCCAAAAGGAGGGGGGGTGAATTGGGTTATTTCAAAATTTAAAGAATAAAATATATGTAATGCAGTAAACTGAATAAAACAATAGAGAGAGAAAGCAAACAATAGATTTATAGTGGTTCGGTAATGTCCGCCTACGTCTACTCTCTCAGCTTTGACTCACCATTGAGGTTTAATTATCTTCTTATTTATATGAGTCAAGTAAAACCCAATACAACTCTTTGTGAGGTAAAGGTTAACCTTTACACTTACTTTCTCTCGGGTGAAGAGTAACTCAATATAATTTTTATTTGATTCGGGTGAAGATTAACCTAAAGTAATACAATAATGTATCTCTGTGTTTTATACTCTCACACAATAGCTAATGTATCAATGAGCTTATACAACTGATTTTCTTTCGCAAGAATAAGTGAATAAGCAAATTTACAGCAGAGAGAGAAAGAGAACTGTTCACGTTGAATTTCAAGATTAAATAATCACTAATGCACAAGAATGTACTCTATTGTTCTCTTCTCCTTAAATTCTTCTATTTATACTTATTCTATTTTTGAAGAAGATTGTGTCTAATGACTTATTAGGTGCATTTAATGTTCGTCATAAATGCTGTAGAAGTTACCATTGAACTTTAAATTTTCAAGAGGTATCGATTCTTTTTATTAGTGTATCGATCCGTTCTTTTTAACTTATCAATTTGGTTTACTTCATAATTAATTTCGACTGTTTGAAATTGAAACATATCGATCTCTTCTATCTTTGTATCCATCTGGTCTGCTCCGTAATTATTTTGTAACTTTTTAAAATTACCATTTATCAATCTTCTTGAACTCGAGTATCAATATAGGTTGTTTAGTAAATATTTTGCAACTCTCTAGAATTGCCATGTATTGATTTCCTTGAACTTAAGTATCGATTTGGTCTGCTCTATAATTATTTTACAACTCTATGGAATGTCAAGTATCGATCTCCTTGCTTCTTAGTGTCGATCTTCTCTAAACGTATCGATCTGATTTGCTTGGGTTTTAATTCATTTAACTTGGTGATTTCATCTAAGGCTACTATCTTTATAAATATTGATCTCTTCACTTCTTTGTATCAACCTTCTTCAAGTGTATCGATATGTTTGCCAAAGGTATCGATCCGTTTACTAGAAATATTGATCCTTTGTCTTCAAGTATCAATCAGTTACACTTGATTCACACTTCTCATAGAAAATTATTTAGATTGAACACAAGTATATTCATATAGATTAAATTGACATCTCAATCACTTCGCTCATTATCAAAAACACACTTTGCGATATCATCAATTTTATACTTAACAATTTCTAACATGATATCATCACAAGGACCCTAGCATGTCCCAAGCTTAAAGCTTATACATCTTGGATATTATTACCTTGATATGAAAGTATAAAACGTAGTCATCTAAGAACCAATAAAACCTTATACATCCTGAGGTAAAGCTTAGGATTAATTTGAGTTCCAGATAATATTACTCTGATGTAAATAAAACATAATCATCTGGGAACCATTTTATTCTTATAAGTCCTAACGTCATGCTCATGACTTATTTGAGTAATAGATAATATTATGCAAAGATGAATGAAACGCAATCATCTGGGAACTATTTCACTCTTATTCGTCTTGAGGTTAAGTTTATAACTTATTTGAGTTTTGGATAATATTACCCTAAGATAAATGAGACATAATCATCTAGGAACCATTTTACTCTTATACGTCATGAGGTTATGCTCATGACTTATTTGAGTTTTGGACAATATTACCTTAGGAATTTGCATGACACAACTCCAAACGCACACTTCTCAGAGTTTAACTTTACGTTATATCTACTCAGGTAAAAGAATGTCTCTTCTAGATGTTTTGAATGGTCTCGGGCCCTCAATAACTTTGTAATCATATCATCAATGTATACTTCTATAGTGAACCCAATTAGGGGTTTGAAAACCCAATTAACTAATCTTTAGAATATAGCTCCCGCATTCTTCAATCAAAAAGGCATAACTTTATAGCAATATAACCCTTGGTCAATTATGAATGTGATCTTCTCCTTCACTTCCTTTAGGAGGATTTTATTGTGGAGACAAAGTTTCTAAATAGGAGTTGGGATTCGGGTCACTAGAGGGTAGTCGCTGATAGTTACGATCAGGCTTAATTACAGTTGTTACTTCGAGGGAATTACCCTTCAAATTTTTTGTAAACCCTGTTTTTCGGACATACGGGTAAGATGGTTATTTTATAGCATTCATTATCCCACGTACATTGTATAAGATTAATTGGCACATTAACAAGATGTAGGTGAATTTATATTCAAGTTTAATAAAGAGAATACAATGAAATTTAAAATATAATTTGAAGCTTTTCATATGTTGGGTTTTCGTATATTGCTTTATGTTGAGGCATTCGACAATCTCGCTTGCTGGTTAGCGAGTGGGGTCAAGAGGCAGCGCTTTTCGGGAGATCGAGGGCGGAGTCACTGAAAGGTAAACAAAATTAGTATTAGAGAATGAAGAGAAAAGAGTCAAAATCTATTCTAAGCATGAAGGGATCGATATTTAGAATGAAAGTATCGATACGTTGTTCAAATGTATCGATACATTAAGGTTACAGATCGATACGTGTACAAAGTGTCGATATGTTAAAGAGTCCAAGTCAATACTAAATGAAGGGATCGATACCTTTTATAAAGGTATCGATACCTTCAAAGTCCAAAACTTGGAAATAAATTACGGTTGACCAGATCGATACTTATGGAAAAGGTATTAATACAAGGCAAAATAGAGAGTTCAAAAATAATTACATGAAGAACTAAATCAATACCTTCAACAAAGGTATCAATACATTAAAAAGAAAAGGATCGATACACAAAGGCTAATGTGTCGATACTCGAGATTGAATAAATTTCCATAATCAAATTTTTAATGAACTGATCGATACCTAGATGAAAGGTATCAATGTCCAACCCAAAAGTATCAATACCTAGTTTAAAAGTAACGATACTTTATACAAATTTAGGCAAGATTCGATGGGCAAATTGATAATTTTACTCATGTTTATAAATACCCATAATGGGGAAACGATTTCAGTGTCTTTTTCATTCAGCCATTATCTCTCTCTCTAAAATTCGTTTCTCTCTCAAATTTTCATGGCAATTTATAAATATTAATAAAATCTTATGGGTTTCTCACCCAAATTTGGTTATCAAGTGATTAAACTATTTCACATCAACAATGTGATACTGGATTTAGCTTGAAACAGTAAGGAGAGACAGTAAATAAGCTAGGGTTTTGAATTAAATTGGGGTTTTCGCATTTAAACAACAATGTGAGGCTTTTAAGAATATCTACAAGCTAGAGGTAAGCCTATAAACCTATTCTAAGCTCAATTTGATAGATTTGAGCATGTTGGAATTTTATAGTCCACTGTTTACCCAAGAATTTCTATTTAATTACATGTATGAAATGTGGTTATTAGTTAATTGGTGATCCTAAGAAGCATATAATATTAAATGAGCAGTAAAATAACACTTGAAATGTGTATAACTATATTAAATAGAAATGCAAAAATTTAGATAACTACGGCCATGGAATTCGATTTTTGGGAATCGACTAAATAGCCCTTGTTAGAAAGCTTTATAAAGTTGAATGTGCCAAACTAAGGAAATTGAAATATAATGACCATGGACATTGCATAAAAGACATAAATGATAATTGATGAGAATATCAAAGTTTATAATGTTATATATGTGTAATATAGGCGCTGAGCACTCGGAAGAGAGGCATGCTAGACGCGAGGAGTAGTATTAGAAGTAAATACCTTTCTTTTTGCTATAAGTGGAACTATTTTTACTCGTTTTTTGCTTTCAAAAATAATTTATGGAACTTATTGTTTTATGAATTAAGAAATGATTTATTTATCGTTGATTTGAATAAAATATGAATAGTTTGTGGTTTGAATGAATATGTGATTGACTAGGAAGTCAGGTTTGATATTGAAATGCATACTTTATAATGATATTGATAATGAAATTATTATAAATGTTTATGTAAATAAATTTGATTGTGACTTTGTATTGGTGATATAGCCGGAGAGCCAAGTTCATATGTGACTATAGCTACAGGGAAGTAGCCTGGGGATGGACCTATGAGAGGCTGCCTAGGTGAGTGCGCCACAGGTGAGGCTGGTATATGGGTGAATTTTATGTAGTTGCCCACTTGTGGGATTAACGAGGACAGTCATGAGTATCACTACATGACTACTCAAGGCTAATGTTAGTGGTGGGCCAGTTTTAGAAATTGAACATATATTTTTATACTTAAAGAACTGTTTTAATGAATGCGCATCGTTTTCTATGCATAAAGCGCACTAACGGTCGGGGTTACCATGGCCAAGGTAACTACCGAGAAGAGAAATCAGCTCAGTGATTTTGTGTAACATGCCTTATTTTATATGCATTAATAACTGTTTTATTAAACTACATTTTTATCCACTCACAGGGTATATCCCTATATATTCACCCCACTCATCTTCTAGGTTTTAGGAGATCGAGATTAAGAAGTGCAATGTGTAGGTAGTGGTGATCAATAAAGGGTGTAACGCCCTTATGTACATTAGATATTCTCAACTCATAGACTTAGATAGATTAATTCACTGGGTATCTTTTATAAAGTTGTTTATGTTCGTAATTATGAATAGAATTGATGTAATTTGATAAGTATTTTACATGCATCTTAAATTTTACTATATCTTCATTGTGGAATGATTTGAATATTGTCTTAAAGAGACGAGTTTACATGAATGTGTTTGTGAACTGTTTTGGAAATTGCTTTGAGATGCATGTAAACATACAAGGAGGATAGGTACCCAAGTAGCCTTACAGGCTGAGGAATATAGTTAGGAATTAGGAATGTGTCTCGAAGGTTTGTGGCGGTTGTCATGTGTAGACCTTACGGGCAAGGGCGAGACAATCCTATTGGTATCAAAGCCTTAAGTTTCAAAAAATATTTTTGGAAAATGTGTTTAAAATTATTTTGGAACTGTTCACTAGATTTTTATTAAATTATGAAAAAAACCCAGTGGACAAAGTGAGTCGAGTCTCAGGGATTAATCATCACCAGTATATATATATATATATATATATTCAAATCGTGAATTCTTTTTGTAGCAAGAATGCCACCTCGATCTAGTAGAGGAAGGGGTAGACCACGGAGAGAGAATGAGCTCTATTTGGAACAAGATGTTTCATCATTTGTTCCATCCTCTGAAACTGAGGAACCACAAGTACCTCCTCCTTAATATCCACCACTAGGAGCGGGAATGCCTCCTCCGATGACACCGGAGGCTTGGGCAGCCTTTATGATATACTGGAACACACAAGGATTTTTTCAGACACAAGGACCACCAAGGCTGACACCATATCCCTATCCATACCCTTATCCCTAGCTATATCCAAGGACTGCTGCAGCTCCAACAGCAGCTAAACTATCGAGATCAGCTCTAAAACTTTCCAAGCTTATAAAGAAAATCAGACAACTTGAGAGTGTACCATTTAGTGGTACAATAGATGCGATAGTAGCCAATAGATGGTTAAAGAAATTGAAGAAAGACTTGGAGGATATGAGATTAGAGGATGATGTTAAATTAAAGGTAGCTACACGATTGTTAACAAATAGTGCAGCTACATGGTAGGAAAATACTCAAGCAAGGTTGATATCACCTTTGACTTGGGTTAAGTTCAGGCAGAAGTTCAAGGGTTAGTACTTTGATAATTTCCATTGTAATCAAAAGAAGCAAGAGTTTCTGAGGTTGAAGCAAATGGAGTCACCGAATATAAAACTTAATTAAGGGAGTTGGTGGAATTTGTACCTGAATTTGGCAACAAAGATAGACTATGTGCCAAATTCAAGGAAGGATTAAACTTTGAAATTAGAGAAAAAATGTCATTGATTGGGAATCAAAACTACTAGGAGAAGATTCAGTTAGCTTTAAAGGTAGAGAAGCTAGTGAGAGAATGGAAGTCTCGAGGCATGTTCCAATAAAGGAAGGATCTTAATATACAAGTGGGGCAACAGTCTAAAAAGAGTCAGAGTAATGGCTCTTTTGGTAGTCATCAGCTACTAGTCCAGCCAGTAATCCTTTATTTTCCACACCAGGTTAAAAGCCATCTCGATTTACATCATCAGCACAAGGGTTAGCACAGAGTTTTGGATAGAGGTAGGGAAAGGAAAGATGTATGAACTGCAAGAATTACCACAATGGTCCATGTAGAATGCCTTTGATATGCTTTCATTATGGGTGACTGAGGCATGTGAAGAAATATTATCCTAGTTTAGTTCAAATGGAAATTGGTAGACAACTCGCAGCTAGTTAGAATCTTGCCTACCCGTCACATCAATAACCAATGGGTCAACTTACAGTTCTAGCTAGCAAAAGGTCAGAAGTGGATAGTTCTTCCACTGCACCGTCAAGTTCATAGAGGAATTAGGGTAGAGTTCAGATTTGTATGTTTGCCCTCAATCAAGAACAAGCCCAAATTAATCCAGAAATGGTGACAGGTACTGTAACCATATTCAACCAAGATGCATACATCCTTATTAATCCAGGTTCAAATAAATCATTTGTTAGTCATACATTTGCATCTCATGCCGATAAAGAGTTGTTGCCCCTAGATTATGAATTGATAATTCACACACCTTTTAGGGCATAAATTGTTAAGAAAAACAATTTTTAGAGAATGTCCTGTTGTAGTAAATAGGGTAGAATTAAAAGTTAATTTAATTCCTCTAAGAATGCAAGATTTTGAAGCATTCTAGGAATGGATTGGTTATCTCGGCATCGAGCTACAGTAGATTGTTTCACTAAACAAGTTGTGTTTAAGAGGCCAGGTGAACTAGAGTTAATAATGAAGAGAAAGCTTAATATGCTTCTTACATGTGTAGTGCTGGCAATAAAAGCACAAAGATTAATAAGAAAAGGTTGTCAAGCATACTTGGCACACATAATTGATACTTCAATTTCAGGGTATTCAATTGAACAAGTGTCAATAGTACGAGAATTTCCAGATGCATTTCTAGAAGAGTTGCCAGGGCTACCACCAGACTGAAAATTTGACTTCAGTATTGAGTTAATGCCTGATACTACACCTATATCAATACCCTCATATCACATGGCACCTGCTAAGCTTAAGGAATTGAAGGTGCAGCTTTAAGACTTGGTTGATAAGAGATTTATTCAACTAAGTATGGGACCCTACGGTTATGTATAGACTACTGACAGTTGAATCGGGTCACTATCAAGAACAAATATCCATTACTAAGGATAGTTGATCTGTTTGATCAGTTACAGGATACTGGTATATTTTCAAAGATTGATTTAAGGTTAGATTATTATCAATTACGAATTCGAGAGAGTGATATACCCAAGACAACTTTTCGAACTCGTTATGGGCATTATGAATTCCTTGTAATGTTGTTTGCGTTAACTAATGCCCTAGCTACATTCATAGATCTCATGAATAAAGTAGTCCACCCTTACCTTTGTAAATTTGTGATTGTTTTCATAGATGATATCTTGGTGTATTCAAAAACCAAAAAAGAACATAACCCGCACTTGAGGATTATATTATAGACTCTGAGAGAAAGGGGATTATATGCCAAGTTTTCAAAATGTGAATTCTGGCTTCGTGAGGTAGTATTCTTAAGACATGTGATCTCAAAGGAATGAATTTTTGTTGATCCCTACAAGATTAAAGCAATAATGCAATAGGAAAGGCCAAAGAATGTCATAGAGATTAGAAGTTTCTTGGAATTGGCAGGATACTATCGTAGGTTTGTGGAAGATTTCTTCTTATTAACAGCTTCGTTGACACAATTAATAAGAAAAGAAGTGAAGTTTGAGTGGAATGAGCAGTGTGAGCAGTGTGAGTAGAGTTTTCAAGCATTGAAGGATCGGCTCACCTCTATTTCGATTTTACCACTTCTTACATCGGGAGGTAGGTATGTTGTATACAGTAATGCTTCTAAACAAGGACTTGGGTGTGTACTAATGCAGAATAGGAGGGTGATTACTTATGCCTCCCGACAGCTAAAGTAGCATGGAGTTAATTACCTTACCCATGATTTAAAATTAGCAGTAGTGGTTTTTGCATTGAAGATTTGGAGACACTACTTGTATGGGGAACAGTATTAAATCTTCACAAACTATAAGAGCTTGAAGTATCTCCTCATACAACTAGAATTGAATTTGAGACAGAGGAGACTGCTTGAGTTAATCAAAGATTATGATTTAGTTATTGAATACCATCCCAAAAAAGCTAATGAAGTAGCAGATGCATTGAGTAGGAAATCATCTATTACGTTAGCATTTTTCTGAGCATCATACATACTTTTGTTGATAGAATTGAAAGCTTTGAGTGTAGACTTGAGATGTAATGATGTCGGGGCCTTAATGGCTAATTTTGTTGTGAAACTAACTTTGGTGGAATAAATCAGAGAGAAGTAGATGCAAGATAGTAGTTTAGTTGAGATAAGTCAAGGCGTGCTTGACGGTAAGGAAGGTGACTTCTACCTTATGTTAGAAGGTATATTAACTTTAAGAGGCAGAGTTTGTGTGCCTGATGTTGATGAGTTGAGAAAAGCCATCATGGAAGAGGCACATTGTTCTGCTTTTACTATACATCTTAGAAGTACAAACATGTACCGAATTATCAAAGAGAATTATTGGTAGTTAGGTATGAAGAAAGACATAGCAGAATATGTAGCCAGATATTTGGTATGTCAACAAGTTAAGTCAGAACAGCATAAAGTAGCAGGAACACTTCAACCATTGCCTATTCCTGAATGGAAGTGGGAACACATCACAATGGATTTTGTAGTTGGTTTGCCCAGAATACAAGCCGGACACGATGCTATTTAGGTAATCGTTGATAAACTTACAAAATCTACACATTTCTTACCCATTCGAATCAAGTATTCATTGGATAAATTGGTAAGATTGTATATGGCAAAAGTGATTAGACTCCACGGAGTACTAGTCACTATTGTATCAGATCGAAATCCTCATTTCACATCTGGATTTTGGCTATGACTTCAGAATGCAATGGTCACTACTTTGAATTTTAGTTCTACTTTCCATCCTTAGACCGATGTTCAATCAGAAAGAACAATACAGACTTTAGAAGATATATTGCAAGCATTTGTGATAGATTTTCAAAGAAATTGGGATGTACATATTTCATTGATTGAATTCGCATATAATAATAGTTATCAAGCTAGTATTGACATGGCTCTTTATGAGGCACTATATGGAAAGAAGTGCAGAACACCATAATGTTGGAATGAAGTGGGTGAAAGGAAACTTGAAAATGTTGAATTGATTGAGATGACTTCAAAAAATGTGAAAATAATCTGAGAGAGATTGAAGACATTCCAAGATAGGCAAAAGTCTTATATAGATTATCAAAGAAGAATGCTCGAATTTGATGTAGGTGACATGATATTTTTAAATATATCACCCTGGAAGGGCGTGATTCTATTCAAGAATTGAAGAAAGCTGCATCCTTGATACATTGAACCTTTCACAATTATCGAGAGAATTGGCCTAGTAACATATATATTGGAGTTACCCTCGGAAATGTAACAGATACATGATGTTTTCCATGTGTCAATGTTGAAGAAAATATGTTCCAGACCCTTCAAATATCATTGGACCTCCATCCATTAAACTTCGAGAGGATTTAAACTATAAAGTTCAACTAGTAGTACTCTTGGATTGATAGGAACGAGTGCTAAGGAGTAAAGTAATTCCTATGGTAAAAGTTTTATGGCAGAGTGCCACAGTTGAATAAATGACATAGGAACCCGAGCATCAAATGCGACAACATTACCCCTACTTATTTCATTGACAAAGTACGTCAAATTTTAATTACTTAAATGATAATTTTAATGGCACAACATATATTCATTCCTCACATGGAGAGTAGAATTTTGAGGAAAAATTTTTTCTAAGGGGGTAGAATTGTAAACCCCGTTTTTCGGATATATGGGTTAGATGGTTATTTCATAACCTTTATTATCCTACATGTATTGTACAAGATTAATTAGCACATTAACGAGATGCAGGTGAATTTAGATTCAAGTTTAATAAAGAGAATGCAATGAAATTTAAAATATAATTTGAAGTTTTTAAAAAGTTGGGTTTTCGTATATTGCTTTACGTTGAAGCATTCGACGATCTTGCTTGTTGGTTAGCAAGTGGGGTCAAGAGGCAGTACTTTTGCGGGAGATTAGAGGCGGAGTCCCTGAAAGGTAAACAAAATTGGTATTAAAGAATGAAGAGAAAAGAGTCAAAATCTATTCTAAGCATGAAGAAATCAATATTTGGAATGAAAGTATTAATACATTGTTTAAATGTATTGATACATTAAGGTTACAGATCGATACATGTACAAAGTGTTAATACATTGAAGAGTTTAGGTTGATCCTAGATGAAGGGATAAAAGGTATTGATACCTTGCAAGTTTGAGACTTAGAAATAAATTATGAGTCAACCAGATCTATACTTATGGAGAATGTATCAATACAAGGTAAAACAAAGAGTTCAAAAATAATTACATGTTGAACTAGATTGATACCTTCAACAAAGGTATCGATACATTGAAAAGAAAAAGATCGATACACAAAGGCTAATGTATCAATACTTGAGATTAAATGAATTTATAGAATCGAATCTTTAAGGAACGGATTAA
The DNA here is from genome assembly GCA_035584115.1 of Cedrela odorata. Classification (NCBI taxonomy): domain Eukaryota; kingdom Viridiplantae; phylum Streptophyta; class Magnoliopsida; order Sapindales; family Meliaceae; genus Cedrela; species Cedrela odorata. The sequence continues at coordinate 14,186,004 of JAXCLQ010000009.1, read as the reverse complement.
TACCTAGACGAAAGGTATCGATACATAATTTAAAAGTATCAATACTTTATACAAATTAAGGCAAGATTCGACGCCCAAATTGGTAATTTCAATACGTTTATAAATACCCACAAGGGGGAAACAATTTCAGTATCTTCTTTATTCAGCCATTTATCACTCTCTTTAAAATTTATTTCTCTCTTAAATTTTCGTGGCGATTTGTAAATCTTAGTAAAATTTTGTAGGTTTCTCACCTAAATTTAGTTATTAAGTGATTAAACTATTTCACCTCAATAATGTGATAGCGGATTTAGCTTGAAACAGCAAGGAAAGGCAATGAATGAGCTAGGGTTTCGAATTAAATTAGGGTTTTTCTATTTAAACAACAATATGAGGTTTCTAAGAATATCTACAGGCTAAAGGTAAATCTATAAACCCATTCTAAATTCAATTTGATAGATTTAAGCATATTAAAATTCTAGAGTCTACTGTTCACCCGAGAATTTTCATTTAATTTTACACGTAGAAAATGTGGTTATGAGTTAATTGGCGATCCTAGGAAGTACATAATATTAAATGAGAGATAAAATAACACTTGAAATATGTATAACTATGTTAAATAGAAATGCAAAAATTTAGATAACGATGGCCTTGGGATTCCATTGTTGGGAATCGGCTAAATGACCTTTATTAGAAAGTCTCGTAAAGTTACATGTGCCAAACTAAGAAAATTGAAATATAATGACCATGAACATTGCATATAAGACATAAATGATAATTGATGAGAATATTGAAGTTTATAATATTATATATGTGTAATATAGGCACGAGCACTCGGAAGAAAGACATATTAGACACGAGGAATAGTATTGGGAATGAATACCTTCCTTTTTGCTGTAAGTGAAACTATTTTTATTCATTTTTCACTTTTAAAATATTTTATGGAACTTATTATTTTATGAATTAAGAAATGATTTATTTATCGTTGATTTGAATAAAATATGAATAGCCTGTGGTTTGAATGAATATGTGATTGACTAGGAGGCTATGTTTGATATTAAAATACATGCTTTATAATGATGTTGATAATGAAATTATTATAAATGTTTGTGTAAATAAATTTGATTGTGACTTTGTATTGGTGATATGGCTGGAGAGCCAAGTTCATATGTGATTATAGCTACAGGGAAGTAGCTCAGGGACGGACCTTTGAAAGGCCGCCTAGGTGAGTGCGCTACAGGTGAGGCAGGTATATGGGTGGATATTATGGAGTTGTCTACCTGTAAGATTAACGAGAATAGTCATGAGTATCACCACATGACTATTCGAGACTAACGTCAGTGGTGGGCCAGTTTTAGAAATTGAGCATATATTTTTATACTTAAAAAACTATTTTAATGAATGAGCATCATTTTCTTGTTTTAATGAATAAGCATCGTTTTTTGTGCATAAAGCTCATTGACGGTCTCGGTGTTACCAATTCCAAGATAACTATCAGGAAGAGGAGCTAATCTAGTGATTTTGTCTAACAGGCTTTATTTTATCAACATAGAATTATTTTATGTGCATTAATAATTATTTTATTAAACTGTATTTTTATTCATTCATGGAGTATATCCCTATATACTTACCTTCCTCGCTTCCCAGTTTTTAGGAGATTGAGATTAAAAAGTGCAGTATGCAGGTGGTGGTGATCAATAAAGGGTATAATGCCCTCAGGTACAGTAGATATTCTTAACTCATAGACTTAGACATATTAGTTCACTAGGTATCTTTTATAAAACTGTTTATGTTTGTAATTATGAACAGAATTGATGTAATTTGATAAGTATTTTATATATATCTTAAATTTTATTGTATCTTCATTGTGGAATGATTTGAAAACTGTCTTAGAGAGATGAGTTTATGTGGATATGTTTATGAATTATTTTGGATGCTTTAAGATTTATGTAAACATATAGGAGGGAAAGGTACCTAAGTAGTCTTACAGGCCTGAGAGATATGTTTAGGGAATAGGAATGTATCTCAAAGGTCTGTGGCAATTGTTACATATGGACCCCACGGATGGGGGCGTGACATTTTCCCTTATTGTTATACGTTTCCTAGTTGTGTATGTTTATGTTGCTGCCATGGCTTTTCTTACGATCATAGTTTTTTTTAGCTTTTTATTTGTTTCACCATAGTTAGCGCTAGATGTTGATACAGTAAAATTCTCCTTGAAATTTTATACACCAAAACTATCTTCTTTGCTTATTCGATTGTTATTTCACCTAAAATCTTATAAAATATCAGAGGTAAAGCCGGTGATCTGGCGAAAACCCTCCGATACTTAAGTTAAAATTTTACTTTTGTATGTGTTTGAGAGAAAATAATAGTAACAGTTTGATAACGAAAACTTAATAATCTTGTATCTCTCTTATAATACTATTTTGTAATATTCATATTTGGTTGTCTTTTGCTTACCTTTTATAGGCTGTTTCGTCCCACCATCATTATGTCTCCCAAGTTTACTAGGACTCTAAAGAATTAAGGAAATAATTCCAAACTTATTGGTATTCTAAGAAATAATAGAATCTTGATCTCGAATTTATTGAGTTTTTAGAGATCACGAGCTTTTAAGCCTTATTTGCAGAATACTTCTACCAAGTTACAAATCCTCCCTTATTTTAGAAAAATCCGAGAAGCTTGAATTTTACAAAGGTCATAAATAACAACTAATGAGAGATCTCAAAAATCTCATGTTTCATCTTAAACATTCTTTTTTAATAGAAATTGCATCGGGTTTTGATGACTTACCCACCGAGACACTTGTCATATTATACCTGAGACATTTTTTAGTAAAATAAGTGTCGAGTTTTCATGTCTAAATTCGAGACTTTTTGTTGAATTTAAGAAGTTGCTGGCCATGTCACACCCGAAATCTTCATTACATTATGGTCAGAATCTCATTGCTTGAGATAGGTTTTGGATTCCATCTGTCTTTCGTTAAACTTTTGCTAGTGACTAAGGTCTTGACACTGTATCGTATCTAGTGAGTCTAAGGTCAATTGAGCTTCTTCTGTACTATAGGCATTTTCTCAAATAATTATTAATGATAGTTTAAGGATTAAATTAATTGTAAATATCTAACATATTTAAAAAATTAATTTTTTATGATTACTCCAAATATCTATCCTAAACTCACAATGAGATAAATATACACATTAATTATTTTATTTAGTTACATTTATTGTACATAATAATAAATTACATTATGATTAATTTCGTAATATCAAATTCTATCAAAATATTGGCGTCAAAAGTAGTTTTTAGAATGTAAATAGTTTCACCTTTATTTAAAAGAATATAATATATCAAATTATTAGTATTTAAAAGTTTATCTAATTATTTATATAGGTATAATGTTTAATTATTTATATAGGTATAATGTTTAATTATTAATTTTTTATAAATCAAATTCTGTAATATTGAGGATAGAAACTCTTACACAAAATTATTTATAAAAACTAATGTCGTGTTATATATTAGCACTTGACCTACATTTTCAAGGGGAGAATGACAATTAAGAGAAGTAGATAAGAAATAAATTATATGAGACATGTTGAAGAATATAAGCTTAGTATATGAGTTTGCTAAAAAAAAAGAGTTTGTATAAAAGTTTGTACATATTATTGAATCAAATTTATTGAAATTTATTTGTTCATTGTTTTAATACAAGTATTTTCATATATCTTATACGAGGTTTGACAAAATTACAAATAAATATAAATTTTTTTTAAATTAACTAAAAATATTACTCAATAATAAAACGAGTGTTAATTGATTAATGTTAATAATAAAATGATTAAAATAACCTTACTTTTTCAAAAAATAAATGAATAAATCAAATCCCTTCCTCTTCTTCTTCTATTTTGTTCCATCATTTTCCATTCCAAAAATAATTCACAAAACACATTCATTGAAAAAATACAAAGGAGCAAGAATCTAAAGTGACTTGGAAAATAAAGCAAGGAACAAATTTTGACCCATATCAAACGGGAGAACAAAGGCTATAACCAATCAAATTCACACCCACAAAATGCAGCAAATCATACAAAAAAAAAAAAAAAAAAAAAAAAAAAAAAAAAAAAAAAAAAAAAAAAAAAAAAAAAAAAAAAAAAAAAAAAAAAAAGAAGGTAAAGTGAAAGTGAAAATATACCTTAGAAAGAAAGCCAAAACAACCCCAAATCCAACGCAAGCAAGTAGGTAGATACACACAACAGGCTCATTCATTTGTTTGGTCCATATGAAGGAGAAGAAGTTGATTGGTCTAGAAAAAGAAGAAGAAGAAGATATGATTTATTATTTTTGGAAAGATAAGGTTATTTTGGCGAAATGTAACGATTTTATTATTAAAGTAAATTTTATTAATTTTGAAAAAATTTATATTTATACATAATTTTATCAAATCTCAAGCCGGGTTTATACCCATTTTAATATTGAATTCCCTGGTTGGTGTGTCTTTTATTGAACTCCACGAGCAATTTCTATAGGTTACATAGGCTTTTAGCTAAATTGATGAATTCGTAAGTCATATTATAGAGAGGGGTATTTTAGGCAATTGGATCGATATTTGAGAGTATTATTCAATTCATCCCTCTTTGATCTTGCTAGTGGACCGAAACTGTGGCTTGGCAATTTGGAAGATGGGATTGTCATGGAAATTAGCCGCAAGTTTGAGATTTGATAAGCAAGCAATTCCGTTAAGTTCAGGGTAAAATTCACAATTTGACAACCTAGTATGAGAATTACCATTCTTCAAACTCTTCATCCTTCTTAAAGTCACCAATTCTTCTGTGGTAAACTGATCATGGAATCTTCTTCTTCGTCTCCGTCTCGGTCGTCACCGGAGTTTTCAACAGTTTTTCTAGAGGACTTTGGTCAAAAAGTGGACCTCACCCGGAGGATCCGTGAAGTGTTGTTGAACTATCCAGAAGGGACAACTGTGCTCAAGGAACTAATACAGAATGCCGACGATGCCGGTGCCACCCGAGTCCGCTTCTGCCTCGACCGTAGACTCCACGGCTCTGACTCTCTGTTGTCAAGTAGCTTGGCGCAGTGGCAGGGCACGTCGCTTTTGGCCTACAATGACGCCGTCTTCACGGAGGAGGATTTCGCCAGTATTTCCAGGATCGGTGGGAGTAGTAAGCATGGCCTGGCCTGGAAGACCGGCCGATTTGGGTATTTTTTATAATATTAATTGTATTTTGATCCATGCCATGCGGTATGCTTCAGCGTTGATTGTTTTGTTTGTCGAAATATTGAACTTACCTGTTACTATTTTTAGAATGTCAAAGATGATTATCATTTTACAATCTGGTTTTTGTTAAAACTTGTCTTACATTCACTCTATTTTCTTTTCTTTTTCTTATATTTGACATATGTTGGTTGTTAACTTTTCTAGGGTGGGTTTCAATTCGGTGTACCATCTAACTGATTTGCCCTCATTTGTGAGTGGCAAGTATGTGGTACTGTTTGATCCTCAAGGAATTTACCTACCGAATGTGTCTTCAGCAAATCCTGGAAAGAGAATTGAGTATGTTAGTTCTTCAGCCATGTCACTGTATAAAGACCAATTCTTTCCGTACTGTGCCTTTGGTTGTGACATGAAAAGTCCTTTCGCTGGAACTTTATTCCGTTTCCCTTTGAGGAATGCAGATCAGGCTGCAAGGAGTAAGCTCTCAAGGCAAGCATACTCAGAAGATTATATTTGTTCCATGTTTGCTCAGCTTTATGAGGAAGGTGTTTTCACACTGCTCTTCCTCAAAAGTGTATTGTCTGTTGAAATGTATATGTGGGATGCTGAAGAACCTGAGCCAAGGAAGGTTTACTCGTGCTCTGTTAGCTCGGCAAATTATGAAACTATTTGGCATCGACAGGCACTTCTTAGATTGTCCAAATCTGTTATTTCCAAAGAAAGTGTGATGGATGCCTACTCAGTGGATTTCTTGATTGAGGCAATGACTAGAGATAGAATTGAAAAGAGAATAAATACCTTTTATGTAGTGCAAACAATGGCATCAACATCTAGTAGGATTGGTTCTTTTGCTGCTACCGCTTCCAAAGATTATGATATTCACCTCCTTCCATGGGCATCAGTTGCGGCATGCATATCGGATGACACATCTGTTGTAAGTCAATTTCCGTTGTCTTTCTCATGCGACGGTGACTTCATACTCTCCCTCACTCGATCTCATAACATACCTTTACAATACTTTTTGTCAATAATTGTTGATAATATATCTGAACCTTTTGTTATCTTTTGTCGCTATGTTTTAGGATTGTGACTATTTATATGTACATTGCACATGTTTGTCTGTTGCTGAAACTTAGCAGTTAATCTGCATATGCATATTTTGATGCCATTAGACATCATTTCAGAGGACATTATACAAAGTATTGGCTTGATAGAGACTATTGCGCGTAACGAAGGGGAATAGTAAGGAAAAGATCATGCTGAAAGTCCATGCTGTTGGAATCAAGGCATAATTGAGTTGTAACATTTTATTTGAATACTATCCAAAAAAAAAATTCTTTTACCACCTTTTGGGCTTTGTTACTTGGGGTACAGACTGCATGTCATATTTCTTCTTCTGTTTTTGAGCATAGGATAAAAAAGTACGTGCACACAGACATATATACTGTATTGGTTAAAATCATTGACCCCTCATTTGTTTTTCATAAACTATATTGTAGTATGGATCGGTAGATCAATGCACTTTGAATAACTAAGAAAATAATATTGGATGTAGTTTCATGTTGAAAGTGAATTCAATAGTTTAAAAAATTGGGTATTATTTCCTTTTATTCCTTATTTTGATGGTCATATGTCTTGGAGTTTTGCCGTTTTCACTTTCATGATTTTTTTTTTCATGCACAAATGTAGAGTTGTTCTCCTTGCTAAAACTGGGAATAGGATCTTAGAAGAACTCTGTAAGAGAGTTTTTGGCAATTCTTTCTGGGAAGAAAGTGGTTGTTGACTATGCAGGGTTACAAACATGGGTATAGTGTTCTACCTGAACTTCCTAGTGCCTTAGTGGGTGGGCACTAGAATAATAAAGACGAAAATTTTTGAGAAGGTTTTTGTTTGAACCAGGACTTTGGCTATTCTGCACAGAAGCATTAATAAGCATTAAAGTTTACTTTTTGCTAGGAAAAAAGGAAACATGATTTAAAAAAAAGACAAAAATAAGTTCAATGACACGGCCATTTCTGTCGACTCAATATCTCCAACAGCCGTTGGTCATGATAGATTGTTTTTTCTGGTAGTAGGATTCTCCTCTCCATTTTATTAAGCCAGCCAAAAATATGTTTGAGTTGTAGAGAAATTTGAAAATTTCTACATCTCTCCCTTTTCTTGGTTATCTTGCCTCAGGCTCTTAAAGGATCTGATTTCTGCTGAAAAACTTCGCTTTCAATACTGTTTATTGAGTCCTACTTTCTTTACTCCATTTCCGAATTTATTTCTGAAAATTTTAATTGCCTTTTTTTGGCATTGTATTTATTTATTTATTTGAATCCCAAGCGGATGGTGCTTCAACTAATGCTTTAGGTACCTCAGTTATTTCTCTCTCTTCTAAGGTGGTGCCCTTGTTAACATAGGAGAGGTTACATGAGTTGCTCTGAAGATTGTTTTAAACCTATGTGTTATAAAGTTAAATTTTCCTTTTGCGATCAATATATATTTTCCAAAATCATTGTCAGAAGTGCAATTAAAACTGATATCGACTGCCTATGAGGGGGATGTCCTAATAGGCCGAATCTAAGTCCCATATAGTGAGAAAGCGATAGTGACATGAGTGTGTTGGTGGTATTTTCTCTTTTCTGTGCATTACATAACAACATATCCAAAAAGTCTTTTCAATATATTGTGTACTCTAAAAACTGGCTCCAATTGTCATCCATGAGATGAAACAAACTATTTCCTATATCATAATCATTGCCATTCATAATAAGTAGTTTGAATTCAATTTTTCTAGTATTTTGCATTTCAGTCGAAATATTTAATTTCAGCTGCATGATTTATCGAGTCTGACTACATGTTTCTTATAATTTTTAGGAAGTTAATGTAGTGCTTCTTTTAGTTAGATGGTTTAGTGTATTTCCTTTCTTTTTTCCTTTGCTTCTTTATAGAATTGGGCATTTTCTTATATTGTTGTGATTTTCACAGAATGATGTTCTGAAGCTTGGACGAGCATTCTGTTTCCTTCCACTGCCTGTAAGGACTGGATTGACAGTGCAAGTAAATGGATACTTTGAGGTCTCCTCAAACCGTCGTGGCATTTGGTATGGTGGTGACATGGACAGAAGTGCGAAAATTCGTTCTATCTGGAACAGGCTTCTTTTAGAAGATGTTGTTGCCCCTACTTTTGCAAAATTACTGGTTGGAGTGCAAGGGTTGCTAGGTCCATCAAATTTGTACTATTCTTTATGTCCTAGTGGTATGTTTGAAGAGCCATGGAACATCTTAGTAGAGCATATATACAGAAACATTGGAAATGCTTCTGTGTTGTACTCTGATATTGGAGGAGGAAAATGGATATCACCGGTTGATGCTTTTCTTTTTGATGAGGAGTTCACCAAAAGAAAGGAACTTGCTGAGGCTTTGCTACAGCTAGATATGCCTGTTGTCCATTTGCCCAATCACTTGTTCAATATGTTTTTGAAATATGCTTGTGGTTTTCAGCAGAAAGTGGTCACTCCTGATACAGTACGCTGTTTTCTCTGTAAATGCAAGATTCTTATGACTGTTAGCAAATCTTACAAGCTTGTATTGTTGGAATATTGTCTAGAAGACCTTCTAGATGCTGATGTTGGTATACATGCAAATAACCTGCCGTTGCTTCCATTGGCAAATGGTGATTTTGGAATATTTTGTGAAGCCTCTAAAGGGGTTTCATATTTTGTGTGCAATGAATTAGAATACACTCTTCTTCAGGAAGTTTCTGACAGAATAATCGATCGGAATATTCCCCTTAATATTCTTAGCAGACTTTCTGCCATTGCGAAGTCTGCAAAAACTAATCTTGTTATTTTTAACATTCAGTATTTCCTTCAGTTTTTCCCTAGATTTGTACCTGCTGACTGGAAATATAAAACCAAGGTTTTATGGGATCCTGAGTCTTGTCATGAGCATCCTACTTCTTCATGGTTTGTCCTTCTTTGGCAATATCTTCGGAATCAGTGTGAAAAGTTATCATTATTTGGTGATTGGCCTATATTGCCATTAGTGTCTGGGCATTTATACAGAGCTTCAAGACAGTCAAAACTGGTTAATGCAGAGAAACTTTCTGATGCAATGCAAGAAATCCTTGTGAAGATCGGATGCAATATATTTGACACCAATTATGGGATTGAGCATCCAGACTTGTCTCAATATGTCCACGATGCTGATTATGCAGGTATTTTGGAATCCATCTTTGATTCTCTTTCTTCAAATGGTGATAATAGTCAAATATTTCTTGAAAATTTGAGAACTGAAGAGAGGGATGAGCTTCGTAGGTTTCTTCTTGATTTGAAATGGTACACAGGAGATTGTACTAATGATTCTAACATAAGAAATTGCAAGAGGTTGCCCATTTACAGAGTTTATGGTGGTGGAGGATCCTCTCAAGCTTTCCAATTTTCTGATCTAGAAAATCCTCGAAAGTACTTACCACCTTTGGATGTCCCTGAAGGTCTTCTGGGAGGTGAATTTATCATTGGCACCTTAACTATTGAGGAAGATATTTTGTTAAGATACTATGGAATTGAGAGGATGGGGAAGGCTTGTTTTTACAGGCAGCAGGTGTTTAGTAGAATCAGTGAGTTGCACCCTGAAATTCGTAATGTAGTCATGCTATCTGTTTTGCAAAATCTGCCACAGTTATGTGTTGAGGACACATCTTTCAGGGACTGTTTGAAGAATTTGGAATTTGTTCCAACCCTTAGTGGTGTTATTAAGTGTCCTGCAGTGCTTTATGATCCTCGTAATGAAGAATTATGCGCACTACTTGAAGATTCTGATAGCTTCCCTAGTGGCGCTTTCCAAGAATGTGGCATTTTGGATATGCTGCAGGGTCTGGGCCTTAAAACATCTGTGTCTCCTGAGACAATCATAGAAAGTGCTCGAAAGGTAGAACGGCTAATGCATGAAGACCCAGAGAGAGCACACTCAAGAGGTAAAGTGCTTCTTTCCTACTTAGAAGTAAATGCTATGAAATGGCTACCCAAACAACTGAATGATGATCAAGGAACTGTGAACAGAATGTTTTCTCGAGCTGCAACTGCATTCAGGCCTCGCAACTTGAAGTCTGACCTTGAAAAATTTTGGATTGATCTCCGGATGATTTGCTGGTGTCCCGTATTAGTTTCTGCTCCATTTAAGTGTTTACCATGGCCAGTGGTGTCATCCACAGTTGCTCCTCCCAAACTTGTAAGACTACAAGAAGACCTATGGCTGGTTTCAGCTAGCATGCGAATACTGGATGGTGCATGCTCTTCAACAGCATTATCTTATAACCTAGGTTGGTTAACTCCACCTGGAGGAAGTGCTATTGCTGCCCAATTACTTGAGCTTGGGAAGAACAATGAGATTGTAAATGATCAGGTCCTGCGGCAGGAATTGGCCTTAGCGATGCCAAAGATATACTCATTACTGATGGCCTTAATTGGTTCAGATGAAATGGACATTGTAAAAGCTGTACTCGAAGGGTGTCGTTGGATCTGGGTAGGAGATGGATTTACAACCTCGGATGAAGTTGTTCTTGATGGTCCTCTGCATTTGGCTCCTTATATACGTGTTATACCTATTGATTTAGCAGTTTTTAAGGAATTATTTATGGAGCTTGGCATCAGGGAATTTTTGAAGCCCACTGATTATGCTAATATTTTATGTAGAATGGCCATGAAAAAAGGATCCTGTCCTCTTGATGTGCAGGAAATAAGGGCAGCCATACTAATGGTTCAGCATCTGGCCGAAGTTCAGTTTCAAGAACAAGTTAAGATATATTTACCAGATGTGTCAGGCAGGTTATTCCCTGCCATTGATTTAGTTTATAATGATGCTCCCTGGTTGCTGGGCTCTGATGATTTTTATAGCTCAATTGATGATGCATCTTCATTGGTCTTTAATGCAAGGAGAACAGTCCAGAAATTTGTCCATGGAAACATATCCAATGAAGTTGCGGAGAAGCTTGGTGTCTGTTCACTTCGCAGGATCTTGCTTGCGGAGAGTGCTGATTCAATGAATTTGAGTTTGTCGGGGGCTGCTGAAGCATTTGGACAGCATGAAGCCTTGACGACAAGGCTTAAACATATACTTGAAATGTATGCAGATGGACCTGGGGCTCTTTTTGAGTTGGTCCAAAATGCTGAGGATGCAGGAGCTTCTCAAGTGGTCTTTCTCTTAGATAAAACTCAATATGGAACCTCTTCTCTGCTTTCTCCCGAAATGGCAGATTGGCAGGGACCTGCATTGTATAGTTTCAATGACTCCGTTTTCAGTCCACAAGATCTTTTTGCAATCTCGCGTATTGGTCAAGAGAGCAAATTAGAAAAGCCTTTTGCAATTGGAAGATTTGGGTTGGGTTTTAATTGTGTCTATCATTTTACTGACATTCCCACATTTGTTTCTGGGGAAAACATTGTTATGTTTGATCCTCATGCTTGTAATTTACCTGGGATATCTCCTTCCCACCCTGGACTGCGAATTAAATTTGTGGGGAGAAAAATTTTGGAACAGTTTCCTGATCAATTTTCTCCATTCTTACATTTTGGCTGTGACTTACAGCATCCATTTCCTGGTACCCTCTTCCGTTTTCCTCTAAGAAGTGCTAGTGTTGCTTCACGAAGCCAGATAAAGAAAGAAGGATATGCTCTGGAAGATGTCTTATCTCTCTTTGCTTCTTTTTCTGATGCTGTGTCTGATGCTCTGGTTTTTCTTCGCAATGTGAAAACTGTCTCCATACTTGTAAAGGAAGGACCTGGTTACGAAATGCAACTACTGCACCGTGTGCACCGTAGTTGCACTAGAGAGCTGGAAACAGAATCCAATGTGCTGCATAATATATTTAACTTGATTGACGGAAAGCAGCACAAAGAAATGGATAAAGATCAATTGCTGCAGAAATTGAGTAAATCCATAGATAGAGACCTACCATATAAATATCAGCAGATTGTTGTGACAGAGCAAACCTCATCTGGTGGTATGTCTCACTATTGGATGACTGGTGAATGTTTAGGTGGCGGCCGAACGAAGAACAATCCTGCAGTTGCTACTGAAAAGTGCTTTAATTCAATTCCTTGGGCGTCTGTTGCTGCATATATACATTCTGTTGAGGTGGGTGTGGAATTGAGTGATGTCCTGAACAAAGAGGATGCTGGCACTTCTGACATATTTCAAGTTTCCATTGGTTCCAGTCAAAAGAGAAAGAGTTTTGAAGGCCGAGCTTTCTGCTTTTTACCGCTGCCAATTAATACCGGTCTTCCTGCACATGTTAATGCATATTTTGAATTGTCTTCTAATCGGAGGGATATCTGGTTTGGAAATGACATGGCAGGTGGAGGAAAAAAACGCTCTGACTGGAATATTTATCTCCTTGAGGATGTCGTTGCACCAGCTTATGCTCGTTTGCTTGAGAAAATTGCATCACAGATTGGCCCATGTGATTTGTTTTATTCATATTGGCCAACAACAATAGGATTCGAACCTTGGGCATCATTGGTTCGAAAGCTTTATATAGTTATTGCTGATTATGGTCTTCGTGTACTATATACAAAAGCTAGAGGTGGGCAGTGGGTTTCAACCAAGCAAGCTATTTTTCCTGATTTTACTTTTCATAACTCACATGAGCTAGTTGAAGCATTATCAGATGCTGGTCTACCCCTTGTGAATGTTTCCAAGCTGGTTGTGGAAAGATTTATGGACGTCTGCCCCTCTTTACATTTTCTGTCACCCACTTTGTTAAGGACACTGTTGATTCGGCGAAAGCGTGGATTTAAGGATAGGAGTGCAATGGTCTTGGCCCTTGAGTATTGCTTGTTTGACTGTGTGATACCTGTTCGGCCTGATAATCTGTATGGTTTAACTTTGTTACCTCTTGCCGATGGTTCATTTACTATGTTTGAGAAGAGTGGGGCTGGTGAAAGGATCTATATTGCGCGGGGGGAAGAGTATGGTCTTCTCAAGGATACACTTTCACGTCAACTTGTGGACAATGGGATTCCAGAAGAAGTTCATGCGAAACTATGTGACATAGCTCAGAGTGGGGAATCAAATATTTCTTTTCTGTCATGCCATTTGCTTGAGAAGCTCTTTATCAAATTACTTCCAGTGGAATGGCAGTTTGCTAAAAAGATAACTTGGTCTCCTGGTCATCAGGACCAACCAAGTTTGGAATGGATAAGATTGCTGTGGAGCTATCTTAAGTCATGTTGTGAAGAGCTTTCAATATTTTCTAAGTGGCCCATTCTTCCTGTTGCAGAAAATCATCTTTTTCAGCTAATTGAAAATTCCCATGTGATTAAGGATGATGGCTGGAGTGAAAACATGTCTTCTTTGTTGCTAAAAGTAGGATGTCTGTTCTTGAGTCAACACCTGCCAATAGAACATCCACAATTGGGAAGATATGTGCAGTCTCCAACAGCAACTGGCTTATTGAATGCATTTCTGGCAATTGCTGGTGAGCCTGAGAAAGTTGAAGAGCTTTTTAGTGGTGCATCAGAAGCAGAGCTGCATGAACTTAGGAGTTTTATTCTTCAGTCCAAGTGGTTCTTTGAAGAGCAAATGAGTGACGCACATATTGACATCATTAAACACCTCCCTGTGTTTGAGTCATATAAAAGTAGAACACTAGTTAGTTTGAGTAAACCTATGAAGTGGCTTAAACCTGATGGTGTTCGTGACAATCTTTTGCATGATGATTTTGTACGGACAGAATCAGAAAGAGAAAGAATCATTTTGCTAAGGTACTTAGAGATTAGAGAGCCATCAAGGGTGGAATTCTACAAAGTTTATGTTCTCAATCGTATGTCAGAATTCATTTCACAACAGGGAGCGCTCTCAGCCATTCTGCATGATGTGAAGCTTCTTATTGAAGAGGACATCTCCATCAAATCTGTACTTTCAGTGACCTCTTTTGTTTTGGCAGCCAATGGATCTTGGCAAGCGCCATCCAGGTTTATTTTTCTGTAATTCAAACTTGATTGACCATTAGTGAAGTGGTTAATAACCAAAGGATATTTGCATCAAATGCTACTAATTATTGGATGCTAAGGTTGTTAAATTTGATCCTATCCTTTAACTTTTTTGAATTGGATAGAGGATTTCAAGCTACTAAAACCTATGAAAAGATAACAACAAATTATACTGGGGGATTAAGATCAAAAGGCACAAGCATAACAGTGAAGACGTATGAATGTAAATGTCAAGCACTTGCAATCTAGCCCATGATGATAACATCACCTCGTCTATAGTTTAAGGCATGTAGCTCAAATAGTTCCACTCAGAACCGATCTATTTTTGATACAATTTTACCCATGCTTCACTTTGTTGATCTTCTTGCAAGTGCTATTACCTAGACATGCTATTAAATATAATAATAACTGCAGTTTTTTAAATTGGTATCATTATTACCTACGAATAGCTTTCTGTTAAATTGGTATCATTATTACCTAGGAATAGCTTTCTAGTAAATTGGTATATATATTTTTATAATTTGATCAAATGAACTTATCTGCATCTCAAGAAATATTTTTTATTATCTTTTCCCTCACTATAATAGTTTTGCAGGCTCTACGATCCTCGTGTCCCTGAGCTAAGAAAGTTGCTTCATGGAGAAGTGTTCTTTCCTTCGTACCAATTCTCAGATCCTGAAACTTTGGATACTTTGGTTAGCCTTGGCCTTAAAGGAACTTTGGGTTCTATTGGGTTGCTTGATTGTGCTAGATCAGTATCAATCTATGATGATTCTAGGGACTCAGAAACAATAAATTACGGAAGGAGGTTACTTAAATTTTTGGATACTCTTGCACTTAAGCTCTCAAATGAGAAGGGAGAAGGTAATAGTGATGAATTGTTGAATGCTATGTCTATCCAGAATAATGATGTTCGTGATACAGTAGTTGACGCCTCAGTAATTCATGAGAACCATTCAGAAGGTGATCTAGACTTTGCTTATCTTGTTGACAACTTAATTGATGATAAACTAGGAGAAAATTTTTGGTCAGAATTGAAGGCCATAGTTTGGTGTCCTGTGTTGGCCGATCCACCTCATCTAGGACTGCCTTGGTTGAAAAGCACTTACAAAGTAGCATCTCCAAGCAATGTGAGACCTAAATCACAGAAGTGGTTGGCGTCCTCTGCCATGCATATACTAGATGGTGAATGTGGTTCAATGTACCTACAACATAAACTTGGTTGGATGGACGGCATAAGCATAGATGTCTTATCCACACAACTCATTGAGTTATCCAAGTCCTATGGCCAGCTTAAGTTGCATTCTTTGCTAGATACTGGTTTTGGTGCAGCACTTCAAAAGGGAATTCCAATCCTTTATTCAAAATTGCAACAATATATTGGTACTGATGAGTTCAGGGTTCTTAAATCAGCTTTGGATGGCGTTGATTGGGTTTGGATTGGGGATGATTTTGTATCTCCAAATGCACTTGCATTTGATTCACCAGTGAAATTTACCCCATATTTGTATGTTGTCCCATCTGAAATATCGGAGTTCAGAGAGTTGCTCCTTGAATTAGGCGTGAGACTTAGTTTTGATATTTGGGACTATTTTCATGTTCTACAACGCTTACAGAATGATGTCAAGGGGGTTCCACTATCGACTGATCAGTTAAGTTTTGTCCGTTGTGTCCTTGAAACTGTTGCAGACTGTTTCTCAGAGAAACCATTGGTTGAGGCCTCTAATACTCTATTAATTCCAGATTCTTCTGGAGTTCTTATGTGTGCTGGGGATATTGTGTATAATGATGCACCATGGATAGAAGACAATGTCCTTGTTGGGAAGCATTTTATTCATCCATGTATCAACAACGATTTGGCAGACAGGTTGGGTGTAAAATCAATTCGATGTCTCTCTTTAGTAGATGAAGACATGACTAAAGATCTTCCATGCATGGACTTTGCTAGAATAAATGAGCTTCTGGCATGGTATGGGAACAATGATTTCTTGTTGTTTGACCTTCTAGAATTGGCAGATTGCTGTAAAGCTAAGAAGCTACACCTTTATTTTGACAAGAGGGAACATTCTTGCCAGTCTTTGCTGCAGCATAATTTAGGTAATCAATATTAATTCTAGATTTTGTTATTTTTTATGATGATGCTATAGAGGAAGGATCCTTAGGTTAATGGACATGCTTAATATTGTTTTGCCATTTGTTTTTTTGGGAATGAAAGATAATCAGTTTTTAATATGTAACATGGGCAGTGGTGAAATATTAAAATGGTGACTAACATACTACCAATCTGCAAAGCTTTGCAGCTTGAATAGTGAAATTTGTTTCTGAAGGGCCAGAGCAATTCAGTTAAATCTGCAGTTTATATTTTGTATTTTTCTGCACCTTTTTTTGGTATGATTATCTATTATGTTCTGTGTCAAATTTAGATGTATGTCAATAGAAAAATATATAACTTTCCTTGATTCATTTTTCTGATGTTGCATTTACAATTATGGCTAGAACAGGTGAATTTCAAGGTCCTGCCTTAGTTGCTGTTCTGGAAGGGGCCATCTTGACTAGGGAGGAAATTAGTAGTCTTCAACTTCTCCCACCTTGGAGACTTCGGGGTGATATTCTTAACTATGGTTTGGGACTGCTTAGCTGTTATTTCATATGTGATTTCCTGTCTATTATTTCTGGCGGATATTTTTACATGTTTGATCCGCATGGTTTGGCACTGGCTGTATCTTCAAGTCATGGTCCTGCAGCAAAGGTGTTCTCTCTGTTAGGTATTTCATTCATGCACCATCATTGGATATTGCGTTTCTCTAATGTGCTCGTACATATCCTTTTTCTTTTTGTTTTGGCAATTTCTTTTGATCACTTTCAATGTAAGGTAGAAGTATGTAGGAAAAGTAAAGAGTATTATTATTTCTCATGGGCTATATACTAGGAGAAGAAGGATTTTTGTCATTTGATGATTAATTCCTAATTACTTTGTACTAAAGAAATGAAATAGATTAGTGATGAAAATTTAGCATTCCCCCTAGTTTTTCGCTTAGACTTTGGCAGATTATATCAAGAAGCATAAGAATATCATTGATTAAAATGTCTTAGAGTTCAAATTCTGTTTTGGCTGACTTCCTATTAGCTTAAATTTTGGGATTGAATGATCACTGAACATGTATTAGAGCCTATTTGGTGAGAATTCTTGTGTCCAAACCCGATAATCTCTCTTCTTATTAATTAAATTATAAGTGAATGTTTGGATCCACATGAAAAATCCTTTAACTGAAGCAATCATGCACATGGGAGGGCACATTAGAGTTTAAATAATAATGCTGGACCCATTTTTATCATCTTAAACTTTTTAGAATTAATACTTTAACAAATAAGAAGTTAATAAAATCCTTTTCCAACCTCACATTTTTGCTAACGTGGTTGCCACGTGCACGCCTTGCACTGCTTTGTTTGTTTCATGCCAATTATCTATATTGCTGTTTCTCCAATCCAACAGTCTTTTTGGGCCTCTTGTGTAGCATTATTGCTACCATCATTTTTTAAGGAAATTTCATTTAAATGGCTTTTTCTTGCAGAGCTTTATGTGAATAATTTTCTTTTTCCCTTTTTGTGCTCTCAGGTACTACTTTGACTGAGCGATTTTGTGATCAATTTAATCCTATGCTGATTGCTGAAAATATGCCATGGTCAGCATTAGATTCTACTGTTATTCGCATGCCTCTGTCATCAGAATGCTTGAAAGATGGACTTGAGTTGGGGTTGAATAGAGTAAAGCAAATAGTTGAGAGATTTATGGAGCATGCTTCTAGAGCACTTATTCTTTTGAAGTCAGTTTTGCAGGTATGATTAGTTCTAGCTGATCTATAACTTATCCTTTGATTGCCATAATTCTAGACACTCGTATTTCTAGAGGTGGAATGGGCTAGGAGGCCATGCCAAATAGAGACTTTTATGCAAGAAATCTGCAATGCAAATTTAAAACAAATTTGGTTATCTTTGGAAGATTGGTTAAAAAATTGTAGATTGATTAACCAGAGACTACTGAATTTTTAAAGCTGCTAGATTTCTGGAATTCTATACTTAGGTTTTAGAAGTTTATAACAATTAATTAGCCCAGTTAAGGTTCTTTTTTGAACAAGACTTTTGAACCATTATGGCTGCTAGATTTATGGAGTTCTGCGGTTAGCTTGCAGAAGTTTCTAACATTTGATTTTCACTGGTTGTTGTACTTTTCAGAAATAGACTTTTGAGACATTACCCTTCAATAACCTAATAAAATTAGAAAATTCTAATCAAGTATTTGTGTCTAATTTTATCAATTAATTTATAGACAGTGAAGGTGGTGACTTTAATAGCAGTTTTTAAGAATTTAAAGACCATTGTTGGGTTAGTTGAATTCAGCCATGCATGTGATGGGTGTGTCAGAGTCAAATACCATTGTAAGGCCCTTTTTTATTAGCTTAAGTTCTTGGGATGAATTTTTTCAACAATAGTCATGTTGGATCAGCAACCTCTTGTGAAGTTGTTATATCTATAAGTTATTGCACATGATACATTTTCAAATGTAGATGTAAATTTATAGTTATTGAGATGTCATGGAAATCAATTTTATTTGCTGTAAGCTTAACCAGTAATTTTTGCACTATAATTTCTTTCAATGAGCCTTTTGTGTATATATCATTATTTTCAGGTATCATTTTCAACATGGGAAGAAGGCAGCAGTAAGCCGTACCAGGATTATTTAGTTTATATTGATCCATCATCTGCTATAATGAGGAATCCATTTTCAGAAAAGAAATGGAGGAAGTTTCAGATATCAAGGTTATTTAGTAGTTCAAATGCTGCCATTAAGTTGCACACAATAGATGTGAACTTATACCGAGGAGGAGCTAGAGTTGTAGACAAATGGCTTGTTGCACTCAGCCTAGGCTCTGGCCAAACAAGAAATATGGCTCTTGATAGGTATGTTGGAAGTAAAAAGTTTTTTGATATCCTTCTTTGATCGGTCTCTGGATTTCAAAAGTTGAAACATGCTGATTTTAAATGTTGCGTTATCTCAAGAACTTGTTCATTTTGTTTGAAACTTAAGTAAAGCTTATGTAATGGTGTAGCTTATCTTTTAATTATTATTTTTGAAAATTATTATTCTTCTATCAGTGGGAAAAGAGTACATATGTTCATCTTCATTTAAACAGCCAGAATTGACAAAATCTCTATAGCTACCTCCCTATCTTTTCTTTCTCAGCACGAACAAGAAAAAAATATGTGCAACATTATGCAAAAGGATGTCTTTCATGGCATCCTTTTACTTATATATTACATTTTCCTTTACAGGCGATATCTAGCATATAACTTGACACCTGTAGCTGGAGTGGCTGTGCATATATTCCGGGATGGTCTTCCTGCTGATGCTCATGGAACTAGTTCCTTTATGTCTCCTCTTCCTTTATCTGGTGATATATGTTTACCTGTGACTGTCCTAGGATTTTTCCTTGTGCAGCACAATTGTGGTCGCTATCTCTTTAAGCACCAAGACAAGGGAGCTTTGGTTGAGGCACAGCCTGAAGCCGGAGATCAGCTGATTGAAGCTTGGAACAGAGAGCTGATGTCTTGTGTTCGTGATTCCTACATTGAAATGGTGGTTGAAATTCAGAAGTTACAAAGAGAACCTTCAAGTTCTGCTGTTGAGTCAAGTGCAGGTCGCGCACTTCCCTTGTCTTTAAAGGTTTATGGAGATCAAATTTATTCCTTCTGGCCAAGATCTAATTGCCATGCACTTATTAATCAACTTGATGAAGATGGTAACCCGATATCAGTTAAAGTGATTAAAGCAGACTGGGAATGCCTTATTGCACAAGTGATAAGGCCTTTCTACACTCGCCTCGTTGATCTTCCCATGTGGCAGTTGTACTCGGGAAACTTTGTCAAAGCTGAGGAGGGTATGTTTCTTTCACAACCTGGGAATGGGGTGGGTGGTAATTTGCTTCCAGCTACTGTTTGTAGCTTTGTTAAGGAGCATTATCAGGTGTTTTCAGTACCCTGGGAATTGGTGACTGAAATTAAAGCCGTGGGGGTTAGAGTACGAGAAATTAAGCCTAAAATGGTCCGGGATCTTCTACGTGTTTCATCAACATCCATTGTTCTTCGGTCAGTTGATACGTATGTAGATGTTCTAGAGTACTGCTTATCTGACGTTCAATTCCTAGAATCATCTAATTATAGTGGAGATGATCCATCACAAGACCCTGTTGGCTCCAATACTATGGTTAGAGCACCTAATGAAGTGGGCAGCAGTTCTGCTTCAGTATCAATTCCTCATGTGCATAGTTCTCACGGCTCATCAGCCCAGAGTGCAGTCAGTTCAGGTGATGCACTTGAAATGATGACTAGTTTGGGCAAGGCTTTATTTGATTTCGGTCGCGGAGTGGTTGAAGATATTGGTAGGGGTGGAGGGCCTATTCTACAGAGAAATGCCATTGCAGGTGGCAGTAACATAAGCAATAGAAATGTAGACCCGAAGCTTTTATCGATAGTTGCTGAGCTCAAAGCCTTACCATGTCCAACTGCAACAAATCACTTAGCAAGGTTGGGTGTTACTGAACTTTGGATTGGAAACAAGGAGCAACAGGCACTAATGATGTCTTTAGCTGCCAAGTTTATCCACCCAAAAGTATTTGATCGAGCAATCTTGGCCAATATTTTTTCAAAATCTGTCACACAATCATTACTGAAATTGAAGAGTTTCTCTTTTCACTTATTGGCTAGTCACATGAGTTTGCTTTTTAACAATAACTGGGTGGCGCATGTCATGGAATCAAACATGGTTCCTTGGTTTTCATGGGAGAATACGTCAAGCACTGGTGGGGATGAAGGTCCTTCTTCTGAATGGATAAGATTGTTTTGGAAAACTTTCAGTGGGTCATTGGAAGACCTCTCTCTCTTTTCTGATTGGCCCCTAGTTCCTGCTTTTCTTGGTCGGTCAATTTTGTGTCGTGTAAGGGAGCGTCAACTGCTCTTTGTTCCACCGCCACTTACAGATCCAATTTCTGGAAATGGTGTCACAGATGTGGGTACAACAGGAAGTGATCTGACTGGCTTATCTATGAATTATACTTCTGAATCGATCCAGCCTTATATTTCAGCATTTGAAGTAGCCAAAAAGAGGTATCCTTGGTTGTTGTCACTCTTGAACCAGTGCAACATTCCTATTTTTGATATTGCTTTCTTGGACTGTGCTGTCCCATGTAATTGTCTCCCAACACCCAGTCAATCATTAGGGCAAGTTATTGCTTCCAAGCTTGTTGCTGCTAAACATGCAGGCTACTTCCCTGAACTTGGTTCCCTTTCAGCTTCAGATAGGGATGAATTTTTCACTCTTTTCGCTCATGATTTCTTTTCTAATGGTTCTAAATATGGGACAGAAGAACTTGAAGTTTTACGGTCTCTGCCTATATATAGAACAGTTGTAGGGTCATGCACACATCTGAATGGCCAAGAGCAGTGTGTGATCTCTTCAAATTCATTCCTTAAGCCATATGATGAGCGTTGTCTTGGTTATTCCCCTGATTCGATTGAATTTGTGTTACTTCGAGCCCTTGGGGTCCTTGAATTGCATGATAAACAGATATTGATAAGGTTTGGGTTGCCTGGATATGAAGAAAAACCAATTTCTGAGCAGGAGGATATATTGATTTATCTATATACTAATTGGCAAGATCTCCAAACAGATTCTTCTTTAGTTGAAGTTTTGAAGGAGACTAAATTTGTAAGAAATGCTGATGAATTTTCTGCAGATTTGTATAAGCCCAAGGATCTGTATGATCCCTCTGATGCCATATTAACATCTGTCTTTTCCGGTGAGAGAAAGAAATTTCCAGGAGAAAGATTTGGTACAGATGGGTGGCTTCAAATTTTAAGGAAAACAGGCCTTCAAACTTCAACAGAAGCAGATGTCATACTTGAATGTGCCAGGAGGGTGGAGTTTCTTGGAAATGAGTGCCTGAAATCCCCAGGAGACTTTGATGAATTTGAGACAGATTTATTCAACTCACAGAATGAAGTTTCTATGGAGATATGGGTACTGGCTGGATCTGTTGTAGAAGCTGTGTTCTCAAACTTTGCTGTTTTCTATGGAAATAACTTTTGTAATCAATTCGGCAAGATTGCTTGCATACCTGCTGAACTAGGGTTGCCAAATGTCTATGGAAAAAAAACTGGCAAGAGGGTTCTTACATCATACAATGAAGCTATCATCTCAAAGGATTGGCCTCTGGCCTGGAGTTGTGCCCCCATTCTTTCCAGACAAAACATTGTTCCACCTGAATACTCCTGGGGAGGACTCCAGTTGAGGAGCCCTCCAACTTTTTCTACTGTCCGAAAACATTTGCAGGTGAAAAATCTATAATTTTGTAGTGTGTTATCCTAGAGAATCAGTTTATGCAAACAGATATTGAGCTAATGATATGTCCTCAGGTAACTGGAAAAAATGGTGGTGAAGACACTCTTGCTCATTGGCCAATTACATCAGGCATGATGACCATTGACGAAGCTTGTTGTGAAATTTTGAAATACCTGGACAAGATTTGGGGCTCCCTCAGCTCTTCAGGTAGCTCTCTACCTTGTCATTCCAGCTATTTGTCTCATGCCTACATATAGTTATTACCCTAAGACTTTTCTTTTGGCCTTCTTAGTAGTAACAGTTATTAAATTCCTTTTTCTTTTCTTTTCTCTTGCCCTCAATGTTGTTTCTATCCTTTCTTTCTTTCTTTCTTTGTGACAGAGTAGTTTACTCGAGCACATATGGCTAATAGGTAAAATGAAAAAAATGAGGGCTGGCACTGGAATTAGTGGCCTGTGATGGCCTTCAGGATTTAACGATCCCATGGTTGGTTGTGCAATTGATATAAGTTGACATAATATAGGTCAAAACCTTTTGTGGTTGTGTTATGAATATCATCTTCATTTTTCTACACTCATTCTGCAGTTTTTTAACCAGAATATGCAGAATTTTCATCACACTTTGATTTGTTTCCAGTTCATGTAGTCATACGTATTGCATGTGTTTCTAACTAAGCAATGTTAATTTGTTTGCTATAGTATGCAAAAATAATGATGAAGCTAGTAACTATTTTAAAAATGTACTGTGTTTGAGGAGTGTGTTTCTTCTACATGCTACCTTGTCATGGAAAGCTACAGGGGGAAGTGAACTTTTCAGCGAATTTAGGTCTTGCTCTAACTTTTTTGTACTTTATAGGATTAGAAATAGCTGAAGCTGATAGGTGGAGAGCCCAAACATAGTATGTGTAGCTATGTTGGACATTATACTTAATAATGTGGAATTCTTTATTGCTCCCTCTCACCTGCTGGCCAAAGAAGCAATTAAATTAAATGAGCCTTGCACATTGATTAGAACTTAATCAAACACAAACCAGAAATAAATATGGGTCTGTTCTGATGCTAGACACATCCAACCCAAAAGTTTAAGCTATTAGGTGGAGCAACTACACAGTGTCATATCAAAGCTTTATTCTTAACCATTGCTGGACTCTTCAACAGTCCTAACATGTTTGGTTGTTACTCTTTAATTATTTGTTGAAGTACTTTGTATTTTTTTTATTGATGCAGATATAACAGAACTGCAGAGAGTGGCATTTTTGCCTGCTGCAAATGGAACACGATTAGTGACAGCGAACTGTCTTTTTGTGCGCCTGTCAGTTAATCTGTCACCATTTGCCTTTGAACTTCCTACCATATATCTTCCTTTTGTAAAGATTCTTAAAGATTTGGGACTTCAAGACTTGCTATCTGCTGCTTCTGCGAAGGATCTGCTATTGAATCTCCGGAAAGCATCTGGGTATCAGCGTCTAAATCCAAATGAACTACGTGCTGTGCTGGAAATTTTGCATTTTGTCTGTGATGGGACTGAGGCAATCATATCTAATGGGCTTGCCTGGGAATCAGATGCAATAGTCCCAGATGATGGATGCAGACTTGTTCATGCAAAGTCGTGTGTGTACGTTGATTCTTATGGTTCTCGGTATGTTAAATGTATTGAAACCTCCAGATTAAGATTTGCTCACCCAGAACTTCCAGAAAGAATATGTATAGTTCTGGGCATCAAAAAGCTATCTGATGTTGTCATAGAGGTAGCTTAATCTTCCTAAACTTTATTTTTTTCCTGGAACTTCTATTAGTTTTTGTTATTCGTAATGGGGCCTTTTATGTTCATTTTGAAAATTCTATTTGTCTCAGGAACTTAATCATGAAGAGTATATACAGACTCTAGACCATATTGGATCTGTCTCAATAGCTGTTATCAGAGAGAAGCTGTTAAGCAGATCATTTCAGGATGCTGTATGGAGTCTTGTGACTAGCACAGCCAGTTATGTTCCTACCATTAATAATTTAACTTTGGGAACCATACAAACTTCACTAGAAACTGTAGCCAAGAAATTGCAGTTTGTTAAGTGTCTTCATACTCGTTTTTTGCTCCTTCCAAAGTCTGTAGACATAACTGTTGTTGCTAAGGATTCCCCTATTCCAGAGTGTGATGATGGGTTTGAACATCGAACTCTTTACTTTCTCAACCAGACAAAGACCCATATTTTAGTGGCTGAACCTCCAGGCTATATATCAGTTATTGATATTGTTGCAATTGTTGTGAGTCAAGTTCTAGGCTCCCCCATGCCATTACCTGTAGGATCTTTGTTTTTCTGTCCTGAAGGCACTGAAACTGCAGTTGTTGAAATGTTGAAACTTTCTACTAGCAAAAGAGATACAGAAGCCACAAGTAGTAGCTTAATTGGCATAGACATATTGCCAAAAGATGCTCTTCAAGTGCAATTTCACCCATTAAGGCCATTTTACAGAGGAGAAATAGTTGCATTCCGGATTCAAAATGGAGAGAAATTGAAATATGGTAGGGTTCCAGAAGATGTCAGACCCTCAGCTGGTCAAGCACTGTACAGATTCAAGGTGGAAACTGCACCAGGAGTGACTGAGTTTATTCTTTCTTCACAAGTTTTTTCATTCAGAAGCATGTTGGTGGGCAATGAGGCTTCCCCATCAACGATACCAGAGGAAATCGTGGCAGTAGCTGACAACAGATCTCATCATGAGTTGGCTGAAACTTCCACAAGAGGAAAAACTAAAAGTTCCCAGGTTCGTGCCTCTGACTTGGTGGCTGTCAGATAATTGGTCTATTTGTTGTTGCTGTAGTAGAAACATGATTGCGATCATCCTGTTGGCCAGACTTCTTACCCTGAGATAACCTTGTGATACTCCGGCTAGATCATGCATTTCTCTCTTAATTCATAGGGTTTTGGAAATAGTATCTGATAAGAGTCTTGACAATACAAATAAAGTCAACATGTAAAATAGGGTTGTGTCAACTTGTGACCCAAGTAAGTTTCCATGAAACGTTTAAGAAAAGTTCTTAGGGTCTGAAAGGATTAAAGAAGACTAACTGAGGTGGGGGCGGCGGCAGTGGGGATTTCCTTTCTAAAAATAATTAACATCAAATGGGAATTTGTATGTATAATTATCATATGTATAGATTTGTTCTCAAGAGTTGATTGACTACTAAAACTTTTGAAATAATGTGAAAGTTGCAGTACAGGTTGAATTCGAGTACATGGAATTGTATTAGAAATTTTATCTGCTTAAAATGTATAACGACAGGCTTGCATGGAATCACTCAAAATTGGTTGTCATGGTTACCCTATGATGTTTAATGCAAAAAATGGATAATTGAATGTCAAACGCCTATTTATTTATTGTAGTACCTCCTCTCATGTATGATGCATTTAACCGGGAAACCTTACTTTGAACAGCTACAGAAGCAGCCCAGTAAAGAGCTCCAGTATGGACGAGTATCAGCTGCGGAAATGGTTCAGGCAGTTCATGAGATGCTTTCTGCAGCTGGAGTCAGTATGGGTGTGGAGAGGCAGTCTTTACTGCAGAAAACCATTACCCTACAAGAACAATTGGAAAACTCTCAGGCAGCACTTTTGCTTGAGCAGGTATGTATCTTACATTTCTTAAATAGGATGGATTTTATTTTTAAACCCATTTTTCTCAATACAGCAACTGACAAATGCTATATATACTCCTAATAAATTATTTATACGCTCACTTAAATTTAAGTTATTGACTTTATGTGTGTTTTAGCAATATTATTAAATTTTATCAGAAAATGGGTGTCAAGAGTAGTTTTATGTGACCTTGATTATTCCTTTAGCATTGCTAGTCAATGCCTCCAGAAGGGGCATAAGACACTTTAACCAATGGCTGAATTAACGCAATGGTATTTATACAAGATATATAGACCTATATGAATAAGGAAAACTTGGCTATAAAGAATATTTCCAGCTGGACATGCTAATTCTCCCCCTCAAGTTGGTGCATAGATATCACACATGTCCAACTTGGATAGTGATGTATGAAACGAACCACTAGTAATAGCATCAGTCAGTTAATCTGCACTCTTGTAAGAAACCTTTATAACACCAGAATCCAAGTTATCTTTGATATAGTTTCGGTCGAGTTCAATATACTTAGTTCGATTGTGTTGCACTAGATTATTAGCAATCTTGATAGCTGTCATATTATCACAGAAAAGCACCATAGGTTTCTTTGGAACAAGCCCTAGCTCACTTAAGAGAATCTTCAACCAAGTAAGTTCTGTAGTTGCATGATGAAGAGCACGATATTCAGTTTTGCTCTAGACAAAGATACCTCATTTTGTTTCTTACTCCTCCAAGTCACCAAATTGCCTCCAACGAATGATATATACTCTGAAGTAGACTTACTATCCAACTTGAATGACACATACCCTGAAGTAGACTTACTATCCAATTTGGATCCTACAAAATCAGAATTATATAACCCATAATGTCTAGGTGTTCGTTCCTAGAGAACATAATACCTTTACCTCAAGAGGATTTTAGATAAGCCAAAATACGATTTATTGCATTCATTTTTCAGTCACTTGAATTGTGCATGAATTGACTCACAACACTAACAGCATATGACAAGCCAGGCATACTGTGAGTCAGATGGATCAATTTCCCCACTAGTCTATGATCTCTCTCTTTGTTTGTCGGAATTTGATCAAGGTAAACAGTCAAACCATAATTTACTTCAATAGGAGTGTCTATAGGAACACAAGCAAAGTTACTAGTTTTAGCTAATAGATCTAATGTATACTTTCCTTAAGAGAGGAAAAGTCCATGCTTGGACTAAGACACTTCAAAGCCCAAAAAGTATTTTAGTTCCCCTAAGTCCTTCGTTTCAAATTCCTTGGCCAAATAGGTCTGAAGCTTCTTTATCTTACTAGTGTTACTACCTATAACAATCATGTCATCAACATAAACAATAAGCAAAATAAGCATAGTAATATCAACACCATCTCTCTTATAGAAGAGCGTATGATCTGGCAAAGCTTGCTTAAAACTTTACTTCTTCATTGAATAGCTCAATCTGCCAAACCATACCATTGGTGACTGTTTCAACCCGTACAAAACCTTCTTTAACTTGCATACCTTACCTTATTCTGGTGTAAACCCTGGAGAGGATCCATATACACCTCCTCTATCAAATCACCATGAAATTGTTGTAATGATCGAGCCAGATTAACTGCAAGAGAGAGAATGACTCCAACAATGTTAAACTTGGCCACAAGAGCAAAGGTCTCTTAATAGTCAATCCTGTAGGTCTGAGTGTATCCCCGGACACTAGTTTAGCCCTGTATCTCTTAATTGTCCTATCTGACTTATGCTTCACTGTAAACACTCACCTACATCCCACTGTGTTCTTTTCTAGAGGTAACCTGACCAACTCCAAAGTAGAGTTCTTCTGGAAAGCCTCCATTTCCTCTACCATAGTGACCTTCACTTAGGATCTCCAAGGGCTTCCTAAAAATGACTAGGAACAGACACGAAAGACAACTGAAGAGTAAAAGTTAGGTGAGACTTGTACAAATGGTGATAAGAAACAAAATTAGAGATGGGATATGCAACATTAGAAAAAAATTTGGAGAAACCCAACCTATTAGGTTCTTTTTGATCATGAAGAGGATACCTCCTACCTTGATCACCTACTTGCGGATTCAAGGCCGTAGTTTCTGAAGTTATAAGGTTAGGATTAATATCTAAAGTTGAAGTTAAAGGAGAAGAAACATGTGCTGTAGAGTCATCCTAGAAGATTCATCCAATGACATGGTAGAATTATCAAGAGGGATACTAGAGTTGAGAGGAGAGGGCATGACAGTAGCATCCTTGTTCCTTCTCACATATACTTCTTTGAACAAGTTGGCTCGTCTTTCACCTCTTTTTTCCTCAGGCTTGAAACTTAGTCTCTATAGTATCGGGAAGTATCTAAAGACTCTCCTTTATTAAGAGCCTCTAAAGACTCCCCCTTTCCAATAACAGCTGAATCCGCCCCTTTACCCGAAATCCACACCCTCTTTTCTTCCAACCATAACTGTTCCTCGTTTTTACTACTAATCTCCCCTTGAAGAGGAACAAGAGATACATCCCTAGAAAAATAAGATACTCTTTCACAAAACTGAACATCCATGGACACATAGTATTTACCTGTTGGAGGATGAAAACATTTATAACCTTTTTGTGAGCTAGAATAACCAAGGAAGACACACTTAAGAGTACGAGGATCAAGCTTATCCCTATGAAGAGAATGTACATGAACATAACACAACCAAAAATCTTAGGACAAAGATTTAGTGCATAAGGGATAGAGTGAGATCAGGATAGCATTCTCAAAGGATTTTGATAGTCAGTAATACCAACAGGCATTCGATTGATAAGAAAAACAGTAGTCGATAGCCTTATCCCAGAAATGCTTAGGAACATGCATAGTAAAGCATAAGGCACATGCTACCTCGAAGAGATGACGATTCTTAAGCTTTGCTATGTTGTTTTGTTGTGGTGTGTAGGCACACGTTGTCTGGTGGAGAATGCCATGTTGTTTGAAGAAATTAGTAAGAGACTGATTTACAAACTCAGGACCATTGTCAGAATGAAAAACTTGAACTTGAGTATGAAATTGTGTGACAACCATTTTGTAAAATTAAGGAATAACGTGTATAACATCACTCTTAGATTTCAGCAAATAAACCCATCTCACCCTGATACAGTCATCAATCAAAGATACAAAATATTTATGACCTAAAGCAAGAGCAGAAAAAGGACTCTACACATTGGTATAAACACACGAAAAATGAATAGAACTTTTATTGAAACTCACTTTAAAAGGAACACGATGGTTTTTAGCATAAATGTATTGTTCACAGTTTAAACTAGAAGTAGAAATATTGCAAAACAACTTAGAAAATAAACGTTCTAAATAAGAGAAGGATAGAGTCCAAAATGACAATGCCATAAAAGTATCGTCTCCCTATCAGACTCTCCCTCATCTCTGAGTAGTAAGACCTCTCTCTTTGCCAATGCCAATCCACATCTTCATTAGATTGTCCTGAAACACACAATGAGTAGAATGAAATGTTACAAAACAATTTAGGCTTTTGGTAATTTTGCTAATGGAAAGAAGGCTATTAGAGAGATTAGGTGCAAGTAAAACAGAGGACATGAAGAGTGTAGGAGAAAGTAAGACATTCCCGACCCCTGTAATTGGCATAGGAGTCCCATTAGCAACCTGAACAGACTTAACATGTGAAGATATTAGAGAGTCAAGTATGGAAGAGTTACTAGTCATGTGATCATTGGGCCCTGGATCCATAACCCAAGTGTTAGAAGCAATAGAAACAAGGCCAAACCAGATTTACCTCCTTGAAAAGACACTTGGAGATACATGAGAAGCAAAAGATGGAGAAGTGTCGGTAATAGCAGCCTTAGCCAGTTTCTTTTTCTTTTTCTTCTCAGCTTGCTTCAGCTTGAACCACTTCAGTGATAACCATGATTCTTCACACAAACATCAACTGTATGTCTAGTAGTGTTGCAATGAGTGCTGAAACAAGAAATAGAGTTGGTAGGAGGAGCTAGCCGAGAATTATTCTTTTGTACAGCAAGAGCCGAGGCCTTAAGAGTGATTCTCTGTTCCCATGGTGACTTGTTTCTGTGCTTCAAAATGAACTAGAGAATATGCTTCTTCTAGGCTTGGCAAAGGAGATCTAGCCAGAACACGGCTACTAACTTGATCCAAACAATGATCCAGATCTGCAAGAAACATATAGACCTGATCCTTAACGATATGCTTCCTCTGTTTTTCAATATCGGTTGCACACGTCATATCATTTCAATTCATTGTTGTATTCGGCAAGAAGCCGACCACGCTGACGCAATTGAAAGGACTTCTTCATCAGTTCATACCTGAGAAGTATCAGAGACATCAAGATAGCTCCACTTGACCGCATCCCAAACCTCCTTAGCCGTTCCACACTGCACAAAATTTGACATCAAATTATCCGTTATGGAATTGGTAAGCCAAGACTTGACAAAGGCATCTTCAGCCTCCCATTCAACATAGCCCAGATCATCTTCTGCAGGTGCAACCTTTCTCCCTGTGATATAGCCCTTCTTCTTTCTGCCAGCAATATGCATCTCCAAAATCTTGGTCAAAACACGATAATTAGCCCCATCTAATTTACTAGGTAGTTGAGAAGAAGTTTCATGAATGGTCATTATGGAGGACTTTCTGCTATCAGAAGAAATCTTGGTTAGAGAGGAAGAATCAATGGTTGTTTTGGCAGCCATGGATTGTGGCCAAGTGGTGGCTAGGATTTAGGGCTATGGTTAGGTATTGAAGACAAGCAGCAGCAGCGGCTTGAAGAAGAGAGATGGCAGCAGGTCCTTGCAATTAGGTAGACCTTGCTTGCAAATGTTACAAAATAAAAAACAAGGCTGCAGAAATTCCTTTTCTTTTTTTGTTTTGCTCTAATACCAACTTAACAAATTGCTGAATTGAATATTTCATAACTCAATGGTATGCAGAGCTTTATAAATAAAGAAAAACTAGCTATAAAGAATATTTACCGCTGTACGTCCTAACTGACACTAATGTTATTTCAGTTGCAAATTGGTTCCTGCAATTTGTATGTATCTCATGAATGTAAAATTGATATGGGATTATTTACTTGTGCCTAGATAGTGGTGACATGGATATTAACATATATTGGAGTTGTTATTACATTATTTATGTCGGAGTTGGATTATTGTTTCCAAGGATAAATTATCAATATTGTGGGTAAAATGTGCAGGAGAAATCTGATATGGCCACAAAGGAAGCTGATACAGCAAAAGCAGCATGGGTTTGTCGGGTGTGTTTGAGCAATGAAGTAGATATGACGATAGTTCCTTGTGGTCATGTGCTTTGTCGTAGATGTTCATCGGCTGTTTCCAGGTGCCCATTCTGTAGGCTTCAGGTCACGCAAACCGTAAAAATTTTCCGGCCATGAGAAATTAATAGACAAGTTATTTTCTCATCTTATATTGCCTTGTTCATTATTCTGAGAAGTGTGATATTGTTATGTACAGCCCCCCTTCTTTTTTTTTTTGGGTTTTTGGTCAAGAAAGAAAATAGAGGAGAAAGCAGCAAGAAATACGAAGGATCTTCAAATTTCTGGGGTTTATATAGATCATATAGTGAAGCTGAGGTGAATACTTGGTTTTTAGGGCTACGAGATGAGTTATTGTATCATATATTCTTCTTTCGCATTGATGCTTCTTGGGTATATGGTTTTGTAACGCGTATGTACTAATGGGAATGTAAGAAAGATAAAAAGGTTAAAAGTTTAATTAAATGTTTAACTGTTTAGGCTGAATGTGGAGCTTTGATATATATATATATATATATATTTCCTTCGTCAATGATACCAAGTCCAACTTTCTTCAACAGCAGTAGTGGAATCATTTTTGGATACTCAATCTTGAGCAAGTTGCGTAAAGTGTCAAATAAGGGTGAATACCATAATACACATTGTTCAATTTAGTAAGCAGCAGCTGAATTCTCCCTGGCATAACCTAACAAACAGCGTTGTATTTCTAGATGAAGCAGAAGAATATGCACCTACAATGCAATACAATTGCATGTTATATGTATTACAATGCAATACAATTGCATGTTATATGCAATACAATTACTAGTTATAATATGATGCTAATGGTAGGAGATATTCATTGGCAGTATGCATCGATTCGATGCATGGCAAACATAAATTTTATATTTTATACAAATATTGGAAATCATGGAATAGAAAAATGAGATGGAAGTTTTGGCACCTTAGAGCAAGCAAAGAATATAATAATAATTAATTTTAAATATCATTATTATTATTTCTACATGAATAAATAATAATAATAATAATAATAATAACTAGGATTAATTTTATTATTTAAAAATACTAATCTCACCCTCTAACAACCACTAAAATTACAATAATATCCCTAACTACATTACAATAAATGTGTAAGAACAAATTTGCCCTTCAATTTTTGGTTCATTTAACAAATGAGTAAAATGACCAAATTGTCCTACTACTTAAATTGTTTTAAAATAACGAAAATACTCTCCCATCAGCTGTGCAAAATGTTCAGTAGCAGAAGTTTTACAAGTTTTACAAGTTTTTAGAGATAAGGTTTGTATTCCGATCCCCAGTTGGCAGTTTGAGATTTGAGATAGCCCGCGTAGGCAAGCCAGTCACCATTCGGATAAGAAAGTGAACACACACACACACAGTGTCTCACAGCAAAGCATTAAACGAAAACTATGGGCAGTCTACTACGTCTGAGCGAACCAGTCATCTTGCTCAGCCCATCTTTAACTATTCGAACAACACCACTACCTCATTCCATCTTCAGAGCAGCTGCTTGTTCATTTCATAAGCCTGACACTTCTTCTTCTTCCTTTTCGCTCAATCGCAGACAATTGGTTTCACAAACAGCTACATTATCATTCTCGCTGTCTTTAGCTGCTGCTACTACTACTACTAGTCTCTATCAACAACCTGCTTACTCAGAAGAATCTCTCTCTGCCTGGGAGAGACTCTACCTTCCTATTGATCCTGGTGTTGTCCTTCTTGATATTGCTTTTGTCCCTGATGACCTCAATCACGGTCAGTTTTTCTCTCTTTTCTTTCTGAATTCAATTCAATTTCAATTCTTCTAATTTATTTACGAATGATATCCTTTCTTTATGCTTGTTTTTGCTTCTATAGGCTTTCTGTTGGGAACCAGGCAAACTATATTGGAGACTAAAGATGGTGGTAAAACTTGGGTTCCACGTTCAATAGCCTCAGCAGAGGAGGAAGATTTTAACTATAGATTTAATTCCGTTAGCTTCAAGGGCAAGGAGGGATGGATTGTTGGTAAACCTGCTATATTGTTGTATACTTCTGATGCTGGAGATACGTGGGAAAGGATACCGTTAAGTGCTCAACTTCCTGGAGATATGGTAACATTGTTTTCAACACTTAATTCTAATGCTAAGATAGAGACAAAAAAAGACACGCAATTCATTCATGTTTATTATTATCTGTTCTGCACTGCAGGTTTATATAAAGGCCACTGGAGATAAGAGCGCTGAGATGGTCACTGACGAAGGTGCTATTTATGTTACTTCCAACAGGGGCTATAACTGGAGAGCTGCTGTTCAAGAGACTGTTTCTGCTACCCTCAACAGGTTTAGTTCTTTCTTCTTGAATCTGTTATTCTAACTGCAATTACACATTTTCCAAGGTTTCTATCAGTGGTATGCTCATGTTTGGCTTATCTTCTTCTAACCAAACTCTCAATCATTACCATTTCATTAGTAAAGATGTCTTTCACTCCAACTCCTATTATGGGAAAATATACTTGAAATTATATTATTTTAACTTTTTTTCCTTCCATTTATTTTTTTCAGAAACTTGAACTATATTTTGTTTTTTGTATGTGGGGCTTCGTCAATTCTTGAGAATTCATGGGATTTATTATCTGAATTTTCTTAGAGGCTATATGTCTGTAACATAATTGTATCGTATCTACAAAAGGTGACCTGAAGATCCAGGATATCAATAAATTTGCAAAACGGAAGATGGTTTCAAACAAGCAAGATATTCACATAGCCTCATTGCTTTTGCAGAACAGTTTCTAGCGGTATCAGTGGTGCAAGCTATTATACAGGAACTTTTAATACCGTTAATCGCTCTCCAGATGGAAGTTATGTTGCTGTATCGAGCCGTGGTAACTTCTATCTAACTTGGGAGCCGGGGCAGGTATTTTCCTTCTCTTACATACCATGCGGTTTCCCATTTGTGCATATGAAACTGCAGTAATATGTTTCATGGACTTTGCTTGTCTTATAAGGTCCTCATTTATACATGATACATAGAGACAAATCCTTTTCCATGCATTTCTGAAATAATGAACATTGGGATCATGATTATATAACCCTCTGTTTACTGCAATAATAGATTCAAAAGAGAATCCTTATAAATAAAAATGTTTTCTAATCTGTAATTTGTTCTCATTTTGCTGATCTGCATCAGCTAACATATTGGCACAACAAAATGCTTTCTCAAATCATAATCAATGTTAGCAGATTAATTTGTTAAAGTCAGAGGTTTTACAAAGCGTACTGTCACGGGATGCAGCTTTTTGCTAATCACCGTGCGGCACTTAGCTAGGTTTTATATACAACACTTACCTTTAATTTGTGCGGAAGCTTGGACTTGGAGGTTATGTGTAGCAACTCAATGAGAGAAAATACAAGAGAGAGCTTTATAGGAAGAAGATTATAGTACTTCACAAATGATTACAAAATTGCATGAAAAGAGAATGATGGGATGGTTTGGCCAAATGAGGCCACCACCTATTTATAGAATTTCCTTGCCACAAATGTTTGGTCATAATTTTAAGTTTAGAAAACTCTACAAGATATTTACAAAGAATAATCTAGAATATTTTAAGAAGTGCTAGTTATCTTCAATGTTCTAGAACTTTTCAGAATGTACTAGATTCGTTCGGATCACACTAGAGATTCTAGAATGTTCTAAAAAGTTCCGGGAGCATTTAGATAGCTCCGAAACGTTCTAGAAGGTTACAGAATTCTTTAGAAGATTCTGAAACTCTTGATAAATATCTTCCTTTTTCCGGATATCCTTGCATAGTGGCGAAAAATTTTACCTCTGAAAGACAGTTCATGACATTCTCCTCTACCTTAAATTGTTGAGGTAGTAGCTTTATTAAGACAAGGTCGCCGACTTGAAACTCTAACGGTCTTCGACTCTTGTCCACCCATTTATTCATCTTCTTAGATGCTTTGGCCACGTCTAGTTGTTCTTGCCAACCTTTGACCCATTTGTAGGCAGAGGGGCTAAAACCTGTATAGCCTTTAATCATTGCTTGTGGCATTAAGGGTTGTCATCCTGTCACGATCTCGAAATGGCTATGTTGAGTGGCCTCACTCCGCTGCAAGTTGTAGGAGAATTGCGTTACATCCATCAACTTCGCCTAATCATGTTGGTTGGTACTCACAAAGTGCCGTAAGGACATCTCCAACAATGCATTCACCTGCTCAGTTTGGTCGTCGGTTTGTGGTGGAAGTTTGTGAAGAAATGGAGATCCGATCCCATAAGCTTAAAGAGTTTTCTCCAAAACTTGCCGGTGAACCTCAAATCTCGGTCATTGATATATTGCGAGGCAAGCCCCAATATTTCACAACATGCTTGAAAAACAAGCGAGCGGCTTCCTCGACAATGCAGTCTTGTGGGGCTGGAATAAAAGTGTCATACTTCGACAATTTATCCACCACAACCATGATGGAACCACATCCTTCCGATTTTGGAAGTGCTGAAATGAAATCCATTGTAACACACTCCCATGGATGTTCAGAAATAGGAAGAGGTTCAAGCAAATCTGGTGGGTACTTGTGCTCGACCTTGTCTTGTTGGCATACAAGACAAGTCTTTACATACGCCTTGACATCATCCCTCATTCATGGCCAATAGTATAAATTTTCAAGTAAGGCTATCGTACGATGAGTACCCGGATGTCCTGGCCACTTTGAATCATGGCACTCCTTTATCAATTTCTTTCGCAAACTTCTCCACTTTGGAATAAAGGCGATTGCCGACAGTATAGAGAATACCGTCTTGTTCTCAAAATCGCCTTGTCTTGCCTTCTCGGCACAGCTTCATGATACTCTTGGCGAATTAATCATTTGTCAAGCCTTCCTTTACTCGGTCCAATATGTCGCATTCAGGTCGATTAATGTTGGCAAACTCTGCTTTGGGGCTCAATGCATCAACTACGACATTAGCTTTCCCAAGCTTATACTCCATGACATAGTCAAATTCTGCCAAGAAATCTTGCCAACATGCTTGCTTGGGGCTGAGTTTCTTCTGATTTTGGAAGTAACTTGTCGCTACATTGTCGGTCTTGATCACGAATCAGCTTCCAAGCAAGTAATGTCGCCATTACTTAGCTAATCTACAAATTACATATATTAAAAATAAAACTACGAATACGCCTAACATCCTCGCTTGCGTACTCGGTCATCCTTATGTGCTATTATCTGAAAAAATAAATTTTTCAATAAAGGGTGAAATAAACATCTTAGTAAGTACATCATGTAAGTGTGATATGTCGATGCAGTGTAAAATATGAAAACTTAAACAATCAATACATTTTCAAACAAGTTCATTCAAAATACAAACATATTCAGAACAGCTTAGTCAATTAGTCTCACCTACACCCACGGTGACCCAGTTACAGAACGTGATCACATATTCCGCATTAGGCAGTCATTTATATTTACATATAACAAAAGTGCGCACGACATGCTAAACAGAATTCTTACTAGCTTACAAACATCGCATTTAAAACGAAATCCGGCTAGATCAGAATAACATAACTAATGATTAAGCCATAACATGCATTCTTTTTCAAACATTTCACACATCAACAATATTACATATTTATTCTCTAAATACGATATCGGCTTAAACAATTAAATTCATAAATATTTCGTTAATCATTTCATAGAATTTCATTGGCATACCAATATGTACAAATCATATTTTCATCAAACATCGAATATCGCATAATTTTCAAAACTTTAAAATGCATGTACGATCTACTTACTTTTGTTTCCGCTTTTCCCAAGTATGTTCTTACGTTAATGTTCCGTACCTAAAAACAAATTAACACCACCTATTTTAGTAACACGTTCATACTCATCGTTACCTACCTACAACATCTACATATCCCAAAAATGATACTTAATGAATTCTTAAAATATTTCCATCATCATATTCACTTCATTTACTATTCTATATATACCTATATATACATATAACTAGATATGTATATTACAACAATTTCTGAAAACAAAACACATTTGGCGTACATTTCCAAAATCATTA